>JACBWW010000001.1:24401930-24498258 GCA_020086605.1 Lanius collurio | reverse complement strand
CCCGCAGCGCTCCCGCACCGCAGCGCTCCCGGCCCCGCAGCGCTCCCGGCCCCGCAGCGCTCCCGCACCGCAGCGCTCCCGCAGCGCTCCCGGCCCCGCAGCGCTCCCGCACAGCAGCGCTCCCGCAGCGCTCCCGGCCCCGCAGCGCTCCCGCACCGCAGCGCTCCCCGCCCGTCCCAGCCGGGCCCGGCCCGGCCCGGCCGCCGCTAGTGGGAGCCGGGGGACCGCGCACAGCCGCCGTCTCTGCCCAAGGGTTGAGACTGACCGCCTGCCCCGCCTGCCCCCTGCCCTGCCTGCCCGTCTCGGGAAAGGTGGCATCCCTCCCTCCCTCCCACTGCTTTCGGAGCACTCGTGGCTGTAACTGTTGGAGAGCCCGTTCCTGTCTGCTGTTTCATAATTAGAGGGTTGTGGCCTGAAAAAAATCACAACTGGATTTTTTAATATGATCTAAGTCATCATGCTCTAGTGATTTCTAGATGTTTCTCTTCCTAGCCTTGCTTCAGTTTTAGAGCATCTCGGTGCTCTAGCGTCACTTCAGTCTGAGTGACAGCCTGGTAAGGACTGGTTTGGTTTCTGCGTGGAGGCTCTGGTGGTGTCCTCACTGCAGAATCTGGCCCACTGTTAATTTAACACTTCGTTAACTTTCAAAGTGTTAATAGGATGACAGCTGATGTTTACGAAGGATACTGAAAGGAAATTCAGAAATAAATGTAGTTCTTAGTATGTGCAAAAGGTTTTGTTAATTTATACTGTTCCTTGTTCCCAAAACTCTTACAAGATTTTATGGAGGTGTTGGAAAAAAACTCTGTAACTTAAAAGGTCATATGACCACCAGACAGAGCTGTCTGAGTACAATTGCTCAATAACAATTTTAATACCATTTCTGAGATAAAATTTACAATCGTAAAAATGAAAAGCTGGATTTCAGGTGCCTTGCTCTAATCATGTATTTTTGAAATTCAATTTACTAACTGCAGCACCTTATGTTAGCATGTTTGTGAGAAATATTACCTTAAACTCATATTCAATTATTTACCTCATTATTGTGGTTTCCAGCAATAAAAAATGTTTAGAAGTAATAAAGAAAGATAATTATTTCCAATTTTTATGTGCATATGGTTAGTAAGGAAGAGCTTTACTATACTACTACTACTACTAATAATAATTAGTAGTATTAGTATTAGTATTTCTCTTAAATGTTAAAGAATTATCAGAGCTGGGGATGAATTAAGGAATAACAGCTAGAAAGATGACAAAAGACACAAATTCAGTACAAAGGAATGTTGAAATGGAGCTGGTGAGATTAGAAAAGAAATCTGTCACAGTCTCTGATAATTTTTCCCTGAGAGAAAATCAGACACCTGTGGTGAGAATACTTCATTGTTACCTTGTACCCCTGAAACAAAGTACTGCTATTACTAGTATGAGAACATAAGCTTCTTACTGAGTTTGCAAGGCCTTGGTCTTGCCCTTCCTGACTTGCCTGAAGCTGGGTCTTTTCCTACAGAATTTTTTTTGATAGGAGGATGGATCAGGAGCCTATGGCAAATTACAAGTTACTCCCTTTACACAGACACCTTGCTGAAGACACTGGCTGTAAGACCCAGAAGATGAGTGTTAGGATGAATTTGGGAATTTGCACACCACACATAGCTGAGCTGTGGTCTCACTTGTTGTCTCTAGTTCTTTTCTTGGATAAAACTGCATCTAAAGCAACTAGGGCAAGGGACAAGTGGGATGAAAACAGTTACTCCACTATAGAAAAGTTGTTCTAGATATAAAGATACTACCAAGATTCAAATATGTTAGTTACACTACACCAGGATTTGCAGCTGCCAGGGTTTATTGGCGGCTATCCTAATCAAGCAGAAAGGGCCAAAGCACAGGATGAAGTACTGTGAACTGTACAGTCAATGCTTGACATGTCTTTGACCACAATTCGATTGTGCTATCCCAGTCCTCTGCTGGGCACGGCTGCAAGAATAACATGGGTGTCAAGGGGAAACCAGGCACCAGCTGCAGAAATTTACTTCAATTAATCAATTGCTAGCCAACACCAATTGCTGATTACTATTCTAAGTACTGGGAAAGAGAGGAGCGCAAACAACTAAGGAAACATATAAACATCTATCCTCCACAAACTCAGTCTCCTGTATTTTCTCCACTGGGTGCATCCAGTTCTCCAAAATTTCACTGGAGGGGGGACAGATAGTGGAGAAGCTGAGCTGATATGCATGTAGCTTATTGCTGCCCTGAGCAGAATATTTTACTACTGCCCTTTCACCTATGGCTCCCTCTCACACTTACACTTGAGCAGGGCCACAAGCTCCTCAGTCTCAATGGTTGTTTGATGCCTGGTGGGATTTCCTACTGCTTTTTCCACTGGTCAAAGTTTTGAAGGGAAGAGTACTGAGCCAGTGAATGAAAACTCTTGTGCCAAGTTCCCTCAGGGTCAAGGCAAACCCTGATCTTTAGAGTTTACTAGTACAGACATAGTCATGGTGACTGGCTGGTATATTCTAAATACATTAACTGCATTCTCTAAAATCACTTGCTACTTAAGTTTATGTTAGCTGGAAAGCCTTATGCAATGGGTTCAAAACATGAGTATTTTCCCTCTTCAGGCATGCCCAAGGAGTTAGGTCATTGCTATAAAAATAAATGTTCCTATGTACATATAAATATACATATTACATAAGAAGAATCCAGTGTCTTGGAAACATTCATTAAGTGTTGAGACAGCTGGGCACGGATCAAGAAAACAACCATCCCAGGCAGATGTCAGACAATTAGCCTTCTTTGGGGGTGTGACACGAGGATCCTTCGTGCTTGTTTCTGTTGTCCGATACGTATATGAAACAGGCTGCTTAGGTGCTATGGGCTGCTTTCTCATACACAGCTTAACCTTCATTGATAAACACTACCTCATAGCTCTGAGTAAATTAAAGCTGAAATAGATCTTTGTTTATATTTTAGTGTTTCCTTTATGACTCGTTCAGATTTTTATTTCTGTACAAAGTGATGTGAGACCAAATAAAACAGGATATAATCAAACTGTCAAAGGTTATACCCCCAGGATGATCAGTTTCATAATAATAATTTGTATTTATTTTTCCCTAGATTAAAATAAAACCCATACTTTTTCAGCCCTAAAAAACAAAATGTCCAGATATTTCAGTGAAGAGTTCAAGACTACTAATTATGAAATATTGTTCTTCTCATACCCACGTTGCTGATGATACTTAAGAATGCATTGCTATGAATAATAGTATATTCACTCAGTCTCCTGAGCTGTACAGTACTAGGTCTTGACCTTCATGTTGCAGACAATTTCAGTAATTTTGCTTTCTGTATTTTTTTTATTTTTATTTTATTTTATTTTATTTTTTTACTTCTCCTTGGACTATCACCCTGATAACATTTTTCCAATTTTTTTAAATGATTGGTAAACAATTTTTCTTTCTCATTATAAAGATCCTTTTGATGTCTTTTGTTATAACTGTATCATGTTATATGACTTTGACTCCCTTTACTTATCCTCTTAATTTTTCTTTATTAGAAAAATTGTTTTATCAAACATTCAATAAAAATATTCTTTCAGATTTAATTAAATGACAGCAATTAAGTTTATATTTTTAGTATTCTAAGAACCCACTCTGCCTTCCCAGACTTCTGGTGAATACAGAATGACTCATTCGTGTATGGTTTTTCTCGCCTTATTAATTATTCAACAGACTTGACAGTTATTGTGAGATTTCCATTTGCTATTTAATACTGTAAGTTAGAAGTATATGTATTTGTTCCTGGTGTAGAAACTGTAGTAGTTTATTTTTTTTTCCTTCATGTGTATAGCCAAAGAATCTATCAAGTGAAAAACAGAAGTCACATATCTACTTAGAGAAAAATAGAACACAGTTATAAAAAGCAACCGAAAAAGTAATTTTTCTGTCTATCCTAGTGACCTAAATAATTCCTGACAGGTATTTGTCTAACCTTTTCTTAAAAACATCCAGTAACAGAAATTCTACATCACTGCACTCCATTCAAAACCCGATCAATCTTTCCTTTGGAATGGTTTTCCCTGTGTCCTGCGCTGCCCTTGAAGCCTGTTATTTGAGAGCAATATATCTCTTTTTTCATCATAGCATCTATTTACTTATTCAAAGACTACTATGATATCTTCTTCCCATTTTTTTCCAAGACTTAACAACCCCAAATACCTTCCTCAGTGGCCATAATTTACCAGACCTATAGCCAGTTTAATTGCTTTTCTCTGGACTCTAATTGCTTTATGTCTTTCCTGAAGCTTGATGGAGTACTTGAGCTGAAACCTTACTTCTGCATTAAGCAGGATAGAAGGATTACTCCTACAGGTTATATTCCTGTTGACAAATCCCAGCAGGATATTTGCCTTGTTTGCAGCAGCTTAATAACATTGAGTCACACAGAATTTGCCCTCAACTCCAAATCTGAGATCTTTTCTTGGAGAACTTCTACCCACTTAGTTGTTTTCTTTCTTGCACTAGAGGATGAGTCCTGTAAGCATGCAGAACTTCATGTTCCTCTTTGCTGAACTGCATCCACTACACCCGTCAGATTTATTGACAAGAGATATTCACTTCTGGTTTTGGTGTCTGTAGACACTCATTGGGGAGTAAAAATTATAATAAAATTCTATCATGAAAGCACAACTTTCAATTTCATTGCTTATGCTGATACCAACGGAGCTTTAAGCTGTTGAAAAAAAAAAAAAAAAAAAAGAATGGAAAATCAGTTAATGTAGCTGGAAGGGAACATCATTAAGGTTAGAAGCCTCAGTGTTGAGATTTTTATTTTCTTTTTATTTCACAGAAAATTGCTGAACTGACAGCCCTGGGCAGCTCAGTCTTCTTATTCATCTACAGAAAAATTCTGCCTGAACAGTGGGAACATACACTTCTCCACTAATGTGTTTCAAATCTTGACCCCAGAGAAACAACTCCTTGTAGTGCTAAGTCAATTCATTTTCCATATCCACTCAGTTCCTGGTCAGTCTGTCAGGACTGCCTCTGGCAAGGATTTTGGAATACGGACAATGGTGCTGTAAGGACCATGTTAAATGAACAACACTATGCATTTTCAGGTCTGGTGTGCACAGAAACCTTGCACTGTTTTGACTCTACTGATGCATTTGAACAGTTGTGACTTTCTAGTATGGACTCACTGTATTTTTACCATCAATAGAACCAAAATGCAAGGCAGCAGGGATACTCTCTTGATTTAATCCTACATTTTTATATTCGGTACTTTCATGGTCAATACAGTTTAAGGGGTTGCAACTCCCCTGCACCTGTGAATTCCCCCAACCCTGCTCTGCACCCCTTTATATCCCATATACATGCACCCCTTTATCCCCACTCTCTTTTAACATGATGTAACGTTTTTGGAACTGCGTTGCAAAGCACATCAGTGCTAAAATTAGAGGAAGTAATAGCACCATGTTTTGGAGGGCTCCACTGTTCCTATCTGCATCCCAGCCATACAAGAGTTGCCAAGATAGAACTGAAACGGGGTAACTTGGAATGCTTGGTGAGAAAGCATGGCTAAAAGAGGCACGTTGTGATAACCTTCTAAAACACATTCCCTACTGCAAAACTTTTAATATCATGCTGCTGACTGACTATCTAATCCACCTGTTAAACTGCACAGCTGGGGGGATGGAAATCAGGATCAAAGTTTTACTTCAATGAATAGTTAATTGTGCAAGAAGAAACAGCAGTAAAAATGACAGGAACTGAAAAAAAAATGACCCTCACAGAACTGAATAGTTTAGCTGCCTGGTGGCTGCAAACCTGTTTGAAATCACACCAGTGAACCATTTGAAAACTGCCATCTTTTACCACTGGGTACAACAGGTAGGAACTTTCTCGTTCTCAGGATAGACATGATCAGGCTTTCATGCATAATCCAAAAGCCCTGAGCAGAGGCACCTGCCTTACTCTGACCTTCAAAGGGCAGAGTTTATCCCCACTTCCTTTCATGGTGTTTTCTATAGAGTGGTTCAATCAGGTCCTCACTCAGAACCACGTTGAGTTTCATCAGTCCTATTGTCAGTACCTGACTTTACTGCAGAGTCTGACAGTGCTGTGTGAAGATATCAAAGTCCATTTTAAATGCTTCCTACTGCAGGGAGCCTATATTCCCAAGGTACATTAGTCTGCACAACATGCTGTACAGTGGACTGTTTCAGTACCCAAGCTAGGTATTTCTACACTGAAAATCTGAAGGACAAAAACATAACATAAATATACCTTTTACCCAGGAGCCTCTCCCCTGTGAGGCATTGAACAAGGACTGTGGACATCTAATTCAGTTGAAATTATTTTATTCTGTTAACCAGTGAGATACTTAAAAATGTAAAATTACACCTTCTTGCACAATTAAACTTTCTTTTATGGAACACAGAGGTATTTAAGACTTTAAGTCCCATGCTTTTCAATAAGATTTAGCATCCTAGAAATGTGATACTTAAAGATAGATGGTTAATTTCTACTGAACAAGTGAGAGACTAATACTCTAACAGAGCTATGCCTTTGAGATCAGGGTTTTATAGATGACATTGAAATAAGGGCATAGGCATCTAAAGTGGGACATAACCAGGATTTAGGAACTGAAATACAAAACACAGATGCCTGAAATATCTAATTTGCTGCTGCCTACTCATGTTTGAAATCTGCAGAGCTCTAAGTTGCTCAAATTAATGCTCTCACGGTACCTGAAGTTCTACTTTGGGATTTGCTGGAGAGTGAAGCACTGATCTTAGACTAAGTCCTATCAGGCTTCACAAACTAGATTATTCTCTACTATGTTTGCAGAAAGGACTCAGTCTCTTAAACTCTACCAGAGCAGGCCTATTGTACTCTGTTTTTCTAATGAAGCTGATATGCAGAGTGGGATTTGAAGAGTGAAAGCACTCAGCCACAATAGAGGTTACAGAAGCTTTCCTTCCCGTACCTGTCAGAGGGAATTTTAACTCTTATCTTCTATAAAAGCATTTTACACAATAGCTATACATTAAGGGGTGGTCGGGGTGGGAGTTGGGAAGAGAAAAAAAAGAATCATCCCTTTATTGCTGAGGTTATGCCATTTTGCATATAGTTATTTGTGAGTTGTGAGTCCAGAATAGCACATGAAGTATAGCCATAACTCTTAAACAGTAGCTTAAAAACCAGAACTTGTAAAAAACTAAAATATCAAAATATTTAGATGAGAGAAATTAAGCTCTCCTGTATTCCAAGCTAACCACAAGAACACTTTATAACACTATAACACTAGGGAAAACATCTACATTCAGCTTTGTTTGTAAAATTTATTTTAGAATTACAGATTTTTTTTTAATGAATAGTTCATTAATCATTAAAGAAATATGAGTACTCTGAGTATGGGCTCCATGGCTTCCTATAGCAAAAGAGTCTGTTATCTGCTAAGGCAAAAGGCATAACTTTAAAGCAATCTGGACAATAATTAAAAGTAGGTTAAAAGTTACAAAAATGAGCGCCCTCATTTTCCTCGTGCTTTCACCTCTGGTTGTGCTCTCATCCACAGCTCCCAGTGGAATTAACAGAAGGCCTGAGAGTGTTCTGCACAGAGGGTGAGGAATTTAAAGGACCTGGCGAGAGGGCACCTTCCCCCTTTCTGACTGCCAGTGATAGCTAGTCAGTAGTGAGAGAACCCAATTTTATTACAGCATTAAAGCACATGATTACTTGTTGTGAAATAGGCTAGGATTGAAACATGTCTGAAACTAACTACATTAAGTATGTTTCTGAATAGGCCAAGTTGACACCTGAAACTTGATAACCGCCAGTAAAAGCAAGTTTTAAACAGCAACTCTCCTTAGAGGTCTAAAGCTTCAACAGGCAAAGTGAATTATTTTCTCTCACATGAAAATCTTTCAAGGTGAAGGCTGAGATGCCATATTAGAGAAGTTCACCATCATTTGCATTGTTGTGCAGCCTGTTGCAAGGACCAATAAAAGTCTTCCATTTCCAATGCTGTCTATATCACATCTTGCCTTGATGCTAAACACACTTGAAATAAATCATGCCTTCATATCTATTAAGGAATTTTAGTTTTTCTTCATTTACATTCACCGTGGCATGAATGAAAACTAAAAATTACCACCTCCTTCTACCCAATTTCCAAACAAATCTCTTAGTCTGTCATTTTGAAGAGTTAAGAATAGTTTGTTTGGCTCATTACTTCCAATTATAACACACTGCTTCTGCAAATACAATGACAAACTCTTAAGCAGCTGTGTATTGCAAGGTGAAATTCAACTTTAATGAAGCAGACAGGTTTCTAAGAAACAGCGAGCTCTACTGGAAACATGGCTGCATGCTTCATCTTTTTACTTAGCTACTTTTATATAAAGATATTAAAAAATTACAAGTTACTTACTGCACCTGAGGGTTCCCAGAAAACAAGAAGGAACAGTGAGAAAAAACAAATCAAGAAAGAGATAGACCCAAGCCATACAAATGCAAACATTCAAACTGCTTAAAGTCATGTATTTGACCTCTTTTTTAGTTGAGACTTTTTTTAACGTCTGAAGTAATTTATTGAGCAAACATCCCAGTGATGAGAAAACATCTGATCAACCGAGTATGTTGACACTTGAACCAAGATGTACTAGCACAATATATTACTTTTTTATCTTGAAACAAGAGTAGAAATAATTTGATTAAATGTGGATTACCTATACAAAGTCGATATTTATAAATGAGCTACCCGACTGGACTAATTTTATAATCAATGAAGGGAAACATGCACTTTTAGGGTCTGATTCACCTTGTGATTCATTTTGTGTGGAAGAAAGGAAGCCACATATCATCAAAAAAAACCTGCTGGAGGCCTTAAATGTAAGTCTAAATTCTAGCACATAGACAACTGACATATGTTATAGATTATTATGTTTACATAGATGTATATGTCACTGTTTTACATAAAGCCTATTAGACTGTAATAATATTTACAGTATCACATAGCTTCTTCTACTCTGTTGCTGTGATTCTGTGAAAACCAAGATGTGTTAAAACCATTAGCAAGGAAGGAACAATTTTTTCTAACCTATAAGCTATTGAGTACAAAGAGAAACACCAGTTTCATTCATTTGGAAATCTTTGCTTTTTTTCTGTTGGATTTTTTCTGTGCATCAGCTGATGTTTACAGATGACTATAAACAATACATTTTTCAAATAAACTATTGGGAAAAAAAACTAACCAAACAAGACAGCTGTTCAGTTTTACATAAATCAAATTGAATCTTCTGCATTTAATTACCATTTTATCTAAAATTAATTTTATATGCTTTGCGATTATACAGTGCTCTAAGGAACTTTAAAAAAATGACTATATGAAACTACACACTATTTTAGCATTTAAAAAGTCCCTAGGAGTTTTCTTAAACTTTGTCATGATGCATGGATTATGCTACAGTTTTAATGATTGTATTAAGATAATAAACTAATAGAATTGCAATAATTTTACACTTCCTGCCATTCTCTTATTTATATGATAAGCTTTCTGGTGCCCCAAATTAAATACAAAAGTCCTTCAGTGGTTCTTCTGACACCTACCCTCGCTGACCTTGCTGTCCCAGTGTGCTGGATGAGCACAACCATTAGCAGCCAAAGTTGGAAGAACAGTACTACATGCAGAGTAATACTCTGAAGGACCAGGTTGTTTACATAGAATGTGAGTTACCATTTACCTGCATAAAACCAGTCAGATGATGTCATAAATACAAATTTGCTGTCCTTTCTTTGTTTCTTTTTGTTACATGAAACTTTCTACTTTCAATTTTGCCATCTTCTGAAATACTGTCATCTTTCACATTGCTAAGTAGTACTGGAAATATTGCCAATATTCATAAAAAAGGATGTGACAGTAAAATCTGGAGTAGCATTTGGTATTGAAAAAGCCAGTCTGTGTAAAAATGAGATTTTAAGGGCTAAACTGAAAAATACATAGAACATTTTTGCAGTTAAAAATGCTTAATAAATGATGATTTGAATGCATATTTTCATCATAAATATCTATCCAGCAGAGAAAACCTGCCCCATGCTCACTGCTGCTGTGCTATTCACAGGACAATAGACAACAGACAATAAACCAATTATGGACTATTCTGGCTGCTACATTAGAGAGCTACCAGTAGTACTCGTGAATAAGAAGTGCCTTCATGCAAATTGGAGACCTACCATAAAAATATTAGTGACAGTCTAGTGAGTATGTCCGAGGTTCTATGAAACAACATGCAAAAATTTATGGAAATATGGACTTCTTCCTCATTAAATTTTGCTAATGCACTACAAATTTTAATCCTGATGAGTATGTTCACTCTTTCCCACACAGGACTGAACAGTGAGAGCAAAACACCCCACCAAGGTTGTCACTTTATATTCCAGTCACACTGGGGACATGGCTTCCCAGCCCTGGCATTTCTGCCTGTTGAGTCTAAAGAAGTAACTGTTATTATTATGCACTCAAAGCCAACATTTTCCACTTGAGACACAATTCCAAAAAAATTAGTGTCAATGAGAAAAGCAATAATTCGTTTTCCAAGTAAATTGGTTATCTAATTTTTGACAACTTGTATTGTTTCTGTGTGCAATGCTGTAGGCAGTACAATTCTTAAAAGGAAAAAAAAATAGGGGAGGAGATATATTTTGCTACTGAAATGTGACAGAGAGCATTATCGACAGAGCAGGCTACTTTAAAAAAATGTCACATTTCCCTATTTGGCACTGGCCCCAGCACAAGTGGATTATATCTGCATTTCAGATTTTATTAAGAAAAAAAAATAATATCTGTACCTCTCAGTTATGAGGAAGGCTAAGTATATTTATCTAACTCCGTTGAAAAGTAATTTCTGATAGGTATTGTGTGATTCTTTTGTCAACCACATGAAAAATTAATTTTCTTTCTCTCATAAATCATTACCCCAAACTACAGCAAAATTTGAGAAACAATGGATACAGAGACCATATCTGAAATCAATTCTAGCTTCATCACTTCACCTAAGTAATTTTATATGTATATATTTCCTTCCATATAATCCAAATATCACTTGCAACTTTTTACTGAGTCTCTTCATAAAGTATTTTCAAGTGTTCTTTTGTTCATTGCTTAAAGGAAGGACTACTGTAATGAATCAAATTATTTCTTTTGCCTCTCACATGAATATGACTGTTGTGTATGTTGCACAAACAAGACTTTATTAAAAAAAAAAACAAAAAACCAAACCAACAAAACTGGCAATTAAAAGGTATTCACTGCTGGCTTAAAATTCCAGCTATTTTTCAAATACTTTGTACAGAAGGAGGAAAATTCCAGCTAGTGGGTCCATTATAAAAGTATCAGCTATTAAGTTAGCATTTAGTAATACCTTCCTGAGCTGGAAACATAAGACTATCTGAAAAGTAAAATTATAGTGCTCCCACTAGAAGATATAGTTATGAAACCAGTGAATTTACCAGGCTATCCCCTTTAAAAAAAGGCTTCCCCAAACCCTTCCCAAAAAAACCAAAACCCCAAACCTCATCCCCCCCCCAAACCACAAAACAAACAAATAAAACTAAATCAAAACCCTTACAGTGCTTATTACATTTTATACTATTGAATTTCAGTAAATCCAGTGAAAAAATCAAGAAGACACAAGAGGTAACTAAAGATAGAGATAGATTTTATTTAGATTACATAGGTTACTCTAGAGTAACTTATGCAATCTAAATGAACTTTTTATACAAATTGTTTTCACCTACATTTTTTCATTGTGTGTTATAAACAAAGCAGCTTCAGTGGTAGAACATGAGGAAAAAGAAAGGTATTCATATTTTTATCTGTAGATTCATATTTAATAGTATATCCAGCTGCCAAAATTGTGCATCATATGTGACATGCGTATGGTTTATGTGAAATGAAGCCAAGTTATGGGAAACAAATGTCCTTTATTACAACTGTGTATGTATTTTTCACAGGAATAGAAGTGTTATTCATGGACTAAACTCTAATATGAGAACATCTGCAAATCTAAATTTGTCCTGTAACTTGAATAATACAATTTTTATTTCTCTGAAATAATTATTAAACTCTTGGGCACAGGAGAATTCATGCTTACATTTCAGTTTTGGATAATTAATCATACCACTAAACATTCCTCTATAGTGACTATTCCAGTTTTTAGATACAGAAACTGATATAAAGGGGTAATTGACTTATTTGAAGAGATCAAATATTTTAATAGCAATACAGCACTAATAAAATTAAAAACTGAGCTTCCAGTTTCTTAAATTAAAAGAAACTTCTATTTATAGCCCTTTACTAAAAGGATATTGCTGGAATCATGTCAAAGTTCAATCTGAACTGTAAGCTAGTGGTAGCCAGTATTTTAACACTTTGCAGAAAGAAGAAAACAACCTTTGTTATTCCCCAAAATACAGGAAACTACTTTCCATTATAGCAACAACCTGGCCAGCTCATGAGCAGCTCACTGACACATGCTGAAAGCAAAATCATAATTTACTCTTCTATTTAATTTCCTGTGGATCTGATAGCGTAGGAGGGTTTAATGGACAGTATCTTTCATGTGAGTTGTGTGTCAGGTCTATCAGCTGAGTAATACAGCATTTTTTTCTAGTTTATGGTCACTGTGCCATATACTAATCCCAGGCCTCCAGTTTTGGAGTACCTGGTCATGAAAGCATTTTGCAAGCCCCAAATTGTGGCAAGTTATTGTTTCCAGCTGATCCAACATGAGCTACTATTGATTGCAGACAAATTCTGCCCACATTTCCCAGTTCTCCTATCTCTATTGACTTTGCTAGCCATGTTCCAACTAAATGGTGGGATGAGACATCAGTATGCACCAATGCTCCTGCTCTCCTAGGCTCTACCAGGAAGGGAGAAACAAACTTGGAAGCAAATGACAAGCATTGCCTGACCTGAATAACCAAGAGCTCAGGAATATAGGGGCCAGAAAATATGTCTTCCCTGAAATGTAGTTATATCCACAGATGCTATCAGGAGGATAAATACATTATTTAAAATCATTTTAGTAATTTTAGTCTAGAAAGAATTGAAACTGTCTCATTTCCAAGTGTTATGAAGCATAACAACACTTAGTAATGTAGGTCTTGCATCAAATAAAAATAGCTCCATTCTTTAAAAAGAATATGAAAAAAAATCAGTTTTTGACATAATGCATACCTTTGGCAAGATTCCAAGGTAGACTTGTGTCCTCCAAAATTGAAATATATGTATAATCTCAGTTCATGAGATAAATGAACTTTTCAAGATCTGAAACTTCATATGGCCTGTTAGCTGCTGTTCTCTCATGCTGGTTAGCAATATCAAACCCTCTCTGGGCCTGAACTTAAGGACACCTTGTGGTCCCAGTCCCCAAAATATGTAAACTAAAGCCTCTGATGGGAGGAGCAAACTTGGGGTAATTACAACACTACCTGAAATTATAATTGGAGAATTAACTCTGATATGCAAATGGACCAAACTTGTAAAAGTGTGAAAAGCCTGTGACGCAGTGTTCATCTTGGGGGGAGGCTTTTGACTGCCCAGGGTATATCTCTGAGGGGCTTTCAAATAAATACCTGCTTTTATTCTCTTAAACTTATTTAGCCTCTGTTTTCAGGTAGCCACCTCAGGGCATCAGTTCATTCCAGAGCCTCTTCCCAACACAACATTCAAGTCAGTTTCATATTTGATAGCCAGCAGATGATGTGAATGCCTGGGGGCAACTGTTGTCTATCCATGCTCCCCCAGCTGTTGCATTAAATAGATTTTCAGTCTAGTAAAGACCATTGTTTAGTCTAAGTTCTGCAGAACTTCACTGAAAAAATACCATCTCATATTTGAGAACACAAGAAAGGAGAAAATTAAGACTGAAAATAGACAATGCATCTGATTTCTCCCTTTCTAAGTAATGCAATTTTAGTCCTGGGGTCCTCTGTTCCTGGTGATGGGCATATCTCATGCAGGTCCATGTTTTTCTTTTCAATCTGAAACTGTGAACTTTAGTTTATGAAGGCTTAAAATAACTGATCAAAAACTCGCATAGTCTGATTTTAGAAGATCATAAGCAGCATTACCACTTAGTTTACCTGTAGGTGTTGGTACACTTATCTAGGGCAGTGATGAGCTATATGAATTAATTATACAGAAAAGATGGTCACGGTTATTCACTGCGGTGATACTATACATTATTAACAAGGCTGATATGCAAATGAATCTGTCAGTACAAAAAGTATATGAACTCTTTGCCAAAAACTTGATGCAAATCAACATCTGGTTCAGCCATGGAGGAGAGGTAGTCCCATCTGCCAGAAAGTAAACCATCAGATTTTAAAAAACTTAAAAATCAAAAAGGAGCCAATAATTCCAATCTTTCCTATAAGGCAATCAGTCCTGAGTAGCAAAATATTATGATGTTGAGGCTTGAACCATTCAAACGTAAAGATTGTTATTAAAAAAACAAAGAGAAAAAAGAAACTACTATAACACTGTGGCCTGCTGGAAATGTTGAAACTACTGAAGTTGAAAAACTCAGCTGTGCTTCCATGGGTAGGTTCATTATGATGAGCTGCTTGATCCCTGAGCTAAAAACCTTTACAGATGATTGAAGATATGAGGAAGGGAAAAAAAAAAAAAAAGCAATTACAAGGCACCCCTGATAGAAAGAGTTAATCTTTTAAAGCATTCTGTGATTCCCAGTCCTTCTTCCCTTTTCTCAAGAACCAGGTATTTGCCCAATCGGAACCCCCGAACAGCCTATGTTTTCACAACAGGATTCCTTTTCACCTCACTTCCAGTTAAACAGCTCACACAAACATTTTGTTGCCTCCTGAGCTTGATTATGGTTCTGAGCAGACATTTAACTTTCATCAATAATGTTAGACAGAAATCCATAGTATTTTCTTCTCAGATTCCCCACAGGTTTCAATGATTCCCTTTTCCTTTACTAGGGAGACAAATCAGAGACCTGGGCTCTGGTGCTCTCAATATTCTCCTATTGATGGGCTGGTAAATGTCTAGACAGTTGTTGTGCATCTGTACTGCATTACAACACTGACAAGATATATCTTGTATATGTAGATGCAACGTGACTCATTTTGCTGTATCTTGACTCTTTTGAAGAGAAAAGTGAATAATGAAGAAATTTCTCTGTGTTCACATTTAATTCTAATGTGCTTCCTTATATATTAAATGCTTACTTTTAATTTCAAAATGCGGCACTAAGGAGAATTCATGCATTGTAATAATTTTTCCAAGAAGCATCTACAGCATTATTTACAATAATTTTTATTATAAACTTCTATTTTGAGTTGCAGTTCAGAAAAGTTTCTTTTTATGTTTTCAAAGATGCATAACCATTCATATGTTTCTATTTTAAAAAAAATATATTTTGGAAAACATTTTGCATTCCACTAGCAAAAAAAATAAATTAGGAAGATAGGAAATATTATAGAATTATGCAATAGTGTAGAGTGATACAATTTCTTTTGAAAAATCATTCTTCTAATAATTTCTGTCTCTAAACAATCACTGCTTTCAGATAAGTGGCTGGCCTCATATGTCAAGATTGCAGATTGTGATACAAAGGCAAGTGCCAAACAAGGAGTGGCTTTTCTAACAATATTACAATATGACTTAGATATTGTGCAAATTATTTAAAATTATCTATTTCATGTAGCATGGCTGTAATCCTAGCCTGTACACAGAGGGAACTTTAATTTGTTAAGTCAGAATCAGTGTTCATGCTCCAGGTGTTAGTAAATCAAATATGTTCCCATGTTATATGGAACAACCTTTAGTGTTGGACGCCTACAGAAAGTAAAAATTCTCTTCCTAATAATTTAGCAAAAGTAAATGCTTAAGGTCACTAAACATGATACAAATACAAATGCTTCCAGATTTTCTGCAGACTTCATTATCACATTTTAAAAATGGGAAGTGAAAAAAACATATCCAATTAAGTTACTTTGACTCAGACAAAAAAACTCATTTATATGATTTCCTATATCACTATCTTTAAAGTTTGAGCACAAAGTGTAACGTTATATGGTTAAACAAAGAATATAACTGAAGCCTATGACTGAATGGATTAGAAAGCATTGGTACATAGCTGTGTCACACCAACTACATTGATCCCACAGTTGTTGCAGTATTTTAGTACAAAATTAGCATCATTAATTTATTTTTCTCCACTACCCCTTCCAGAAAAATATTATCAGCAAAACAGAAATGAGCAGGCCTTGATGAAAAACAGATGACAAATGCTGCTTCAAAATAGATGGAGGCAATTTCCTGTACAGGTAAATGCAGACCCAAACACTTCAGGTCTGTCTGATATTTCAAAAGAATATCTCGTGTTGATTAGCTCTAGCAGTCGTTTAAGAATTGAAAACAATCAGTTAAAATTCAAGTAATTTATGTAGGAAATACCTTGAATATTTTCACTTGAGCAAATCTATCTGCTTCTGTAAAAGTCTGTGTAGTAAAGATTTTTTTCTCCTCTCCTACAGGGAATGTGCACTATGCTTTATCTAAACATAAGCATTTCCTATTCTATAGTAGTGTCACTATAATATTTTCAACACCACACATGAAAATTAGGTTATTACTGTACTTTGCAATAAGTTCTCATAACATGGAGTGATTTTTATAGGGACATATTTAACTCATTGTCTTATCTCCAAGGCATTTACATTTGCTTTGCCCTGGACACATGAATGAATAATTTCTGATATGAAAAATTCATTTCAGAAAAGGGGAATAGAGCCAATCCAAAGCAGAAAGGCTTACCTTCTTAGCCCTTAATTTAACATGTAATCACAAGTTCAAAGACTTCTCAGACTGTAGTATCTTTCCATTTTAAGGAAGGAGAGAAAATCCTCATAAAATATTATAGGAGGATGGCAAAAGAAATAAATTATATAATGTGTACCCGTTATAAACATCTGTTGTTTTCAGATGGATCTCTCTGTGCATATTCCTTTTCTAGGATCACAAAAATACATATTCTATTGGTTATATAACTTTATGACTTAGGAATTCATGTTTTTCTCTGGTAATATTTTTCCCCAATCCATCTAAAGTGTACAATCCTGTATTTTTCTGATTAACTACTCACCTACCTCATGTCATCACCTCTTCTCTAGTTTTGCTAATGGCTACTTATGTTTAATATATCCTCCATCTATGAATTTAATTATTTTCAATAGAAAGAAGTCTAATCAAAGCTCACTTAAATTATTGGAATACTGATATATCCTTAGGATAACTCCATTTACATTCAGTAAATATTTTTAACCACTAAGTTTCACTGTGTTTTGACAACTACTCTGGAAAAAAGTGGTTCAGTAGCTTTCAGAACAGGATTTTAATTTCAATTGCTTACTATAAACTATAGGTAAATAGAATAAAAAGACAGAAAGTATGCTGTTATAGTTCTGCATTCAGTCTATCTACTGCATAATTATTTTGTACAAATGCAGTATCCCTTATATTAAACAAGCTATAAAAATAGATATATCTCTATTATTATTGAGAGGTAATTGATTTCAGACAGCTTGAACTCCCAGTCAAGGCAAATTCATAGTCCTTAATCCTGTCACCATACCTCTGCTTGCACTCAAAGATGTGAACAACCTCACTCAAGTGCCAAGTTTGCAGGGCCACAGGTCCATATTTTCATGTTTTCCAAGCTGAGACACCATGGCAGTGGAAGACTGATTTCCCTCCTGTTATTTCAAGCATGTATATAACTTATGTTAAGAGTACAGTGATATTACTTCTGTGAATCTAATTACTTTAAAATAAGTGAATTATTAATAAAACAAAGTTAATTATAGGACATCTTTAACTCATTTTCTTGCCTCCCAAGAATTTATATTTACTTTGCCCTGGACAAATGAATGAATAATTTCTGATATGAAAAAATAATTTCAGAAAAGAAGGAAAAAACCATTCCAAAGTAGAAAGGTTTACCTTGTTAACCCCTTAATTTGACTTGTAATCACAACAAGATTAAAGTCATCTCAGAGCATGACAGATTTCTAATGTTTATATCCTAACATGAAGCAGAATCTGGCAATGGTGGCTGCTCTGACATTTTTCTCCCAGGTTTAGTCTTTTATGACACATCTGGAACAAGATATCTGCTTTTCCAATTTTCAGAATGAAACACTTCAAATTAATTTGATTGAGATTTTTTTTCTATGTGATGGTCTATATTACTGTCCTTTCCATTTCACCAGAAAGTCACTTATGCTATTAGAACCACACCTACAAACCTGATCACTTTGGAAACTGCAGGGTATAATGTCCAGGTGTCACCCCCTGCCTGTAACCAGGTTTGATCCACAAGCCTGATGGAGATGAAGGGGAAACTCACGGCCATGCTGTGCTTTAGAGAACTCCTGTGGGAACTTCAATGGGAAGTTCCATTGTATTAGAGACTTGTTTGGCTTGTGAAACACCTTTTAAGAACAAAAATCTTTTTGCAACTGCAAAATTCCACAAAGGTTTCACAGGCGAGCAGAAGAATGAGAATCTCATTCTAGCACTGGAAAGCAAGAATATGGCAATATTTTGTAAGTGTCAAGGAAAGAATTGGCAGAAGTCAGTCAAAAGTGGATAACTCTGTTTCTAAAAATAGATGGAACAAAAAAGCCTTGTCTTCCTCTACCTCCTAAGAGCTACACAGTGAGGATTCTGTAATGAATAAAAATGCAAAAAAGGAGGCTTTTAATATTCTCTTACCCCCCCCCCCCCCCCCCAAACATATAAGGAAATCTCCATTTGCTGTCAGCTCTCAGATTTATAGCAGGTCAGCATGAAGAATTTTCTTTAAAGTTTCAGTCCAACCCTTTATGTGTTACTACTACAGAATGGACCTGCTGTTCTACTGTTTACCTTTCTTTAGGAGTGCCTCCACATTGGCCCTGTACTTGAACACATTGCCTACTATGTTAATTCTTGAAGAGGACTTTATTTAAAAATAAATAAATGTACTTCTTTAGTATTCACCCAAACTGTGTTCAAAAATTGAAAACTGGAATGAAATGAATGTCAACAATAAGACCAAAGTCGATGTCATCATATGAGAGTCACCTGTAGATTTTTATACCCAGGAAGACCTGCCTCAGTGACTGTGTATCTGTTACCTACACACACACTGTGCACTCTGTTTACACGAACCATCATTCCATAGCAAAACTCAGACACATTTAAAAATATGTATTTTTTATAGATATGCGTTTACATACGGATTTGAGCATGTGTATACAAGGTGTCAAAGAAAGTGTAAGTCCAGACATAGTACTTAAAGCAATGTAAAATGCAACAAAATACCTGCTTTGGCAACTCATCTGTTTCATGTCTCAACCTTGTAACCATTTTCTTATGGCCAATGTAAAGTACCTTGGCAAAACATTTCTTCTTTTTTAGCAATTTAGAAAACAGAGGTTCTGTAGATCTCACCTCGATCACAGTCATGGTTGTGCTAAGCTGAGTGCCAAAGACTAGAACTAGTGCCAGGAATCAAAGTTTTCCTATTAGGAAGCCTTCAGTAGGCAGGATGCTTATCTGTAGGGTGCTAATGTAAAGTCATAGCAGTACAGCAAAACTCAGCTTCTGTAGTACTGTTTTTCCCATGTTTTCTGTTTTGCAGTATTTGTAAAATGTACTATGTACAGTTTGTACATTGTACTATGACTTCACTCACTGTGCTGATACTACATTAAATGGAAGAAAAGAGGACATTTTCCTAACTGGACAGTGGCTGGAGATAGCCCACATTTTAGGGAAAGACTGCAAGTGGCAATTAAAGAAAAAATAACTGAGCTATAGATGTTAATTTTTATCTGCTCCATTTTGTTCAATTTGTGCCATCTTTATTTAAAACACAGGTATACATTACTTGGCAGAAATATGAAAAAAAATCCCAAACATTAATTTGTTTTAATCTTCTAATTTACTTTGTTAAAATTTTGGTTACTGTACTCCATGAGATGTCTGTAAATTTCAGCTGTGTTCCTGGTACATAGGTAGGGGTATGCTGATGGAGTTTCATCTTATTCACCATAGGAATCATGACACACGTGCACTGGAGGAATGTGTCACATCAGCTTGCATTCCAAAAGTGGATATTATCTATACAAACATATTTCCATAATGTATTAAGTCAATACCATCATTCTTAAGATACAGGAAACACAAAATGCATTTTACATAGAGAAGACTATCGAGACCAAGAAGTGCAAAAATGAGTACTCTATCAGCAAATTGTTTATTACTTGTCTTCTGTTACCAGATACTCACATGATAATAAGGTATGGCATCATCAGATTCACAGTGTAAGGGAGTACTGCACCTAGCAGTAGCCAGCTGGTTTTCAGGCAAGATGTGCATTTGGCAGATGCTAGAAATGAGTTTGCCCAGAAAGCACAATTTCCCATTCCTTAATGGCGAAAGCAGTATAATCATATTTATGAATAAACAGACTGACCTGTCAATGAATGGAAACGATTATGTATGGAAGGTGAAATATGGAAGAAAAAGTTGAAGAAGGAGAAATATGAGATTTTCTATGATAATAGTACAGTGGTCTGAAATCTGAACCCTTCTAAATCCTTTCAGATACATTTTGGAAGGGGATGGTAAGATTAATTCAATTTTACTTTTAAAATATTGTAATTTCTGTCAGTAATTATGCTCATCTGGCAAACTGAACAGCTAGGAACAGGGAGAACAATAAACAGAAATGACTAGCAGCATCTTCTGAATGAGAAGTTCTGAGAAACTGAGAAAAGAACTTACGTGGTTTCCTGGCTGTATTTATTTTCTGTGAGCTTGTGCTCTCTGAAATAGTCTGCTGATCAGCAAGCCATTCAGAAGGTAGTTCAGATATTTTAATTTGAAAATGAATGATGATTTCATGCTACCTCTACAGCACAAACTCCTGCTAACGTGTCCATTAGAACAGCTGTTCCATGTCACCTCTTGTCATTCTGTCTGACAGGGGTGGTCCCTTATACCCTATTTCAGTTCAAACCATTCTTATTTAGTGACAGAATTTAGAGGGATAAAAAAATAAAATGAAGGAACTTTTGTGTCTTTGTGCAAGAAAGGACAAGTAGTTCTGTCTTCAGACATTTAAAGTTTGATAGAAAGATTGGTCCCCTATCCATCAGGTTTGTACCCAGCTCCCAGACAGTATTGAACCCAAACCAGCTCATTTTTCAAGATTAGAAAAGCTTCCCAATTGAGGTGTCAGGGAGTATGCTTGAAGCCCAAGAGCCATTTGGAGAAGTCTTAAATATTGCAAGACTCTGAGAGCATGGCTTAAAGAGATATTGGACCTGGCAGTGAAGTCTGACAAACATATTCATGTTTCTGTCCGAAATGGACTGCAGGATGACGACTGAGTCGCATTTCCCCAACAGCCCCTCCGAGCTCTTAGGAAGCTACAGCCTGCTCAGCAAAGTCCAATGGTTACAACACATCCTGCCCCAATTTTCTTTACATGCTCCAGTGATTGAAGTTTCTTCTTCCATAGTTGTACAGTTATTTCTGGAGCTGTGCCACAACCTGCATCGCTAGAATGATACCGGCTACAATCAACTTACTTTGGAGAGGTAATTCTTTTCAGTAGCTTTTGTCTGATTACACTTTTCTTTTTCTGTTTAGATGTAGGCAAGAGATTGGGAAAGACATGACTGTGTCTCTGGGGTTAATTTTTAATTTATGTTGTCTGGAGAGGTCTCTGTATATTTGAGTGATGCTATATTCTACACAGGCCTGACAATTCTATTCGTGTAATGTCATCATGTGAAATATAAAGGAAATGAGAACTGAAGTTGTAGTTTACCACTGTGAAAAGACCTGGTCTTTGTGATAAAGTATTTACCATGAGAGAAGATAAAGACATGTCTTTGCTTCTACAGTCTGTTAAGACACATTACAGAGTTTTCTTGGATAGAATTTAACATATTCTATATTCAATTTCCAATACAAATTTTTCCTTTAATGAACGTTTCTCCCTTCCCTTCCTCTTTGAATGTCCAGGATGTTCTGAATAAGTTCTACACAAGCTAACAGATAAATAAATAAATTTGTACAAGTATGATGAGTATGAAATCTTTCTTCACAATATCTCTTTGATGCCACACCAGGAGACTAGTGTGATTTGATCAGGAAAATGTAGTATACATGCCAGAGACAATTTTGTTAATTAACCTATGAATGTTTTTATATATATATATTATTATTATTATTTTCCATCTCTTTAAGATAAAAAATGGTTCCTTTTAATATTCTTTTACTCTTTCCAGGAAAATCTCCTCTGACAACCTTATCCAGTAATTGCACTAATGGAGTTGCAATATGGTAGAAGATTCTTCTCACATTTACGGCTTTAGAAATAGAGAAGTAGCAACAAGCAGGTGAAGAAGAAAGAATTTATGACATCTTTTTCATAAGTAAATGGTTATAACTTTACAATATTCAGACTGTATCCATCTTTTGTTGTACAAATTACCTGTATTAAGAGGATAGGCAAAGAAAGGCAGAGAAGCATAGTTCTATTCAATTTATCAGCTGAGGTACTCAATTACTCCTTACATGAAAAAAGAAAGGTACAGACCCATCAGCTTTCATTACTGGCTTTTTGTCTGAGTGGGCAGACCAACCTGAACTCTAACTCTTGTATTTCAATTTTTTACCTTTTAACACTGTCATCCAATTGGGGAAAAGTGTGACTGGACTACAAACTGTGAGCCAACAGACTTGAAAAGAGAGAGAGATGTGTCTTGACCTGTATAAAACCAAGGGAGGATACAAAACTCAAAGAACTAAGCCCGTTCTGTTTTAGAAATCAAAGTGACCAGCTGCAGTTGGCACGCAGCACACAGTTACACACCTGAGCTGCCATGCAGAGAAAAGTTGTATCTTAAAGGCCATTAGTTAAGTTTGAGTAAGCACAGTTTACAGAATTGTACTGACAGACCTGGTCTTTACATGGAGCGCTGGTGTGAATCGCTGTGGTTATAACACCAAATGATAAAAACTGTCACAGCTCAACCCCAGACAGCAACTGAGCACCACACAACTGTTCACTCACCTCCCTCATCCCAGTGGAATGGGGAGACCAATCAAAAGTAAAACTTTTAGGTAGGCTAAGAACAGTTTAATAATTGAAACAAAAGTAAAATTAATAATTATAGTAAATAATAATAATGATAAGGAAAAGGGAAAAAAAAGAAAAAAAAAACCCAACCAAACTCAAGGGCAAAAAAAAGTGATGGACAACACAATTGCTCACCACCTGCTGACAGATGGCAGACCCTGTCCTTGCATCCCCATCTGGCCCCCTTCTGTGTTACTCCCCCACTTTTTATCCTGCTGTCTTGGGGTGACTACATGTTATATTCTCTCTTTGCTGCTCTATGCCCAGGAATTGGTTGTCTGTTCTTCTGTGCTTTTGGACTGAGCCTGAGTGGAGAGAGAGAGAACTGAGCAAACTTCTAAACAGTGCCTCAAGGACAGAGATTAGGAACTCTCTCCGTTTTTTTTCCTGCAGCAGCGGGGGTAAGGAAGGAGGTTTTTGGTTTTTTGTGCCTTTTTTCTTTTTTTTTTTTTGGCTCATTTTCCTCCCGAGGGTTGAATTTTTCCCTGGAATTTTGTTTTTTTCCTCTTCTTTCCTGCATTGCTTCACATGAAAACATCAGGACTTTTTTCATCGAGGTGGAGGACTGGGGGAGGGCCCACCTCATCCCCGCTCTGAGGAGGAGGAGAGAAAATACCTACCGAAGGACTTGGATTTTTTTCCCCAGGTTTCTTTTCCTCTATAGTGAGGGGGGCTTATTGTTTATCATTATTATCCTTTACCTGTGTGTTTGTTGAATAAATAGTTTTTATCACTTTCACTTTCTTTCAAGGAAAAAGTTTAATTTTTCCCGAACCTGGTAGGGGGGAAGGGTGGTTTATAACCTACCTTCTCTGAGGGAGTATATTTCTAAATTTGGCTAAACCAGCTCACCTGGACATGATGTTCTTTGCTGTGGAATATCTCTTTGACCAGTTTGGGTCACCTGTCCTGGCTTTGCTCCCTGATGGCTTTTTTTTTTTCATCTCCTCACTAGCAGAGCATGAGACAGAAAAAAAGTCCTTGACTTAGGATAAACACTGCTTAGCAGCAACCAAAACATCAGTGTATTATCAGCATTATTCTCCTACTGAATCCAAAACACATCACTGTAAAAGCTACTGAGAAGAAATTAACTTTATCTTATCCAAACCCAGGACAGAACTGTAGTGGTTATAACACCAAATAATATAAAACTGCTTTAAGATGAAGTTCATTTAAAGTTAATCAATTTGTTTATTAAATAACTTATAACAAATACTTTTCATTTGGTATTTTGTTCTTCCAAGGGCAGCAAAGGGAAAGGTCTTTTCTTTATGTGTTGAAACTAGGCTAAGTCTAGAAATGTCAAAAATAATATTTGTCAGTGAAGGCTGCTAACTGATGCTGATTATGATAATACATCTGATTCATAAAAAGATGAAGCCTTTTGTTTTAAATAAAAGCATCATCTGAAACTATTCTTTCTGAAGGTCAGCATTTTAGTGCTTTAAAACACAGCTATTTCTTCAGTGTGCTTCTTGGCTCTCGCTGTTGTGCTTATTTCTTGACCTTCTGCAAAGTAAATTTTTTTTCCCAAGAGTTTTTATACTTTGGATGAAGTGTAATAGAAGTTCTGTGTTCCATTCTAATTAAAGACATGGAGCAGTATTACTTCCAACACAGTGTTGCCTCAGATTTCACTTATGGTCAATTTCGTAAGGAGATTCTATCTTTAAAAAAAAAAAAATCAGTTTCATCAACCACGAATTACAATTGATCATAAAAAAGAAATATGAAGGACAACATGAATCCTTACAATAGATTCTTTTTGCAGGTCCAGCCTAAAATTGTGCACGTGGTTCCCATAAAAAGCAAAGAGGATCACAAATGGACTTGCAATTTTCTGGCCTAAGTAGGGGAAAAAACCCCAACCCCAAAATACCCTTGTGACATTCTGAACTTGCCTTCAGTAACATTAAAACATATATATGAATATAAGCATTGCATATATTGTAGATGCATATGCATATCTGACAAAAAACCCATTAAAAATAGCATTGAATATTTTACAGAAATACCAAGCATCAGAATGTATTCAACATGCAATAATTTATTGGAAGATGCTAGCAATATGATGCATCCAGCACAGGAAATTTCATATAAAGTGTAAATCAAGAAAAGAGATACTCAATTACATTTTATGCCTTAATTTTACTGAAAGGTTATTACAAGATTAAATTGTTCAATGTAATTTTGACTGTATCTGAAAATTAAAGTAGGCTAACACTTTTCTCATCATTTTTCTTCAGCTTGTTTATACAGAAACTGTTTCCATGAGCCATGCTGCCTGTGTATAAAAGGCAGTGTGGAATGCTTTATAAAAAGTGTTTTTTCTATATTATCACTATTTGATGTTAACACCACATTAAGGAGGAAAAAAGGTTTTTTTTTCTTATTCTTTCTCTTAAAAAAAACCTTGCGAGAAATTTAACAGTACATTCTCTTTGAAAAAAGTGCTCTTCTTTTTTTTTAATTACCTGCCTTATTCTAATAAACAGAAATGTAAAAAAAAAAAAATCTTAGTTCACAGATATGAATATCATTGCCTATGTTTTAAGAGAATTTCTTTTCCCTATGAAAATGTTTTTCAGTTAAAAACAAATTTTATCACAACTAACTAATTTCTTTTCATACCTGAGTACCTCAATTTCCTATTTAGTCTGTTAAAGGATGCTAAGGAGATATAATGTTAAGGAGACATAATTTGCCTCCCTTGGTTCATAAACAATGATGTATCTGAATAACTATGAGTTATTCCAGGGTTTGACATACATCTGAAAAGCCTTAAAACAGATGGGTCAGGGATGCTGTGGAACATCAGTTCTTGAAGAATGTGGAAAGCTGACAGGATAAGACCCTGAACAACCTGATGTAGCTTTGAAGCTGGCCTTGCTTGGAGATAGCAATTGAATTTGACAGTCTCAAGGTTCCTTCCAACCCTTTGTTCACACAGTAATCATCCTCCCTTCAACAGATTAGCTACTTTTTGGTTTAGTTCTCACTCATCCTGAAATTATGATTTGGGATTTCTGGGTGAACACACACTCTAAATAGCAGGGGTTACAGTGTTGGCTACAGCTGTGCATGAGTTCTCAACCCATCTAATGCTTTTGAAAAAAGTGTACTAAGGTTCAGAACCAGCAAGGCAAGACATTATCTGCCTAGACTGTACATTCTGTTCAGAAAAAAAATTCTATTAAGCACTGTTTTTTGGTCCTCAGACATATGGATAAAGACGTAAGAAATTTCTTTCTACCTCAGCAAATCACTGTATTGAGAAAAATAAGCATGCCACTGTAGGAGTAATTCTCTGCAGCCCAGTAAGAGTTTTGATCATGACAATACTGCATACTAGCCAGACAAACATTGCTCTGATTCCACACTTGCAATCCATACCTGAGAAGCATGCACAAAAAAGTACTGTGAGAAGTTATCACTTAGGCTGTAATACAGCTTCGTACTGTCAGACCAATGATGGATACATTCATTTTTACAAGAACTAGGATAGCCTTTCAGAAGAAATGTATTGAGTCTTCTTATGGTATCCATAACATTAATTTATAATTACAGTGTTCTGAAAAAGGACTGAGACAACCAATACTGTAAGGAATCGCTTTCATATCACTGCTGCACTGGCTTGGAAGGATAAAAAAATACTGAAAAAAAGAAGAAGATAGTTATTTGCAGTTATCCCTGCCAAAAGCTCGGTGTGCCATAGAATCCATGTCTACACCAATAACTTAACCAGGGCTCAAACCCTGTAATACAGCCATCCCTGCTTTTAAATCTCTAGCACACTCTCTGGCACAGATGTGGCTTGGGTCAGCTAGAAGAACTCTTCAGTCCAGAGTCCAGAGCAAGGCTTGAGAGTCACCCTGGGGTAGAGGTTCATTTCCAACAGGCAGTTTAGATGTGACCACTCTGTTTTGGGTGGCAAAACCAACTGTAGAGATTAAAGACATGCTTTACCAGCCAGTCAAAAAGTGTTCTCTTGCCCTATTCATCTATGGCACACACATAGTCAAGGAAATGAACATACTTTAAAAATCCACTATTCTTAGATCAGTTATTTTCCTCAATAAAATTAGCAACTAGTAAAGAGAACAATGACAAAATATTTTCTGTAGTCCACTTAAAATATATATGTGGTTAGTTATTTTCTCCATGTATATCTTAAAATTTGCTGGAATTTCTTGCTGGATCAAAAAATATGGGCTTTTTAGTTTGTTATGTTTTGTTTTGTTTTGTAATTACTGAGAAAATCTCAACAGATACAAAAATGTTGTTATTATTTTAAATATAAATTAAGAAAAAAATAAAAATGCCCCAAACATAGAATTTTTTCCTGAGTTAGAGGTAAGTTGCTGCAATTTTATTAAGGAGCCTGAGAGTACTGCTACCATGTCAGCTCCAGGAGGACCATGAGAGAAAGGTTAAGAAAGCAGAAGAAACTCACAATTTGCTGGCAGATCAGTCTGAGATAAATAAGTTATCAGTTTCAAAATTTAGAAAATCACTTAATGAATCAAGCATTTGAAATAAAGAATACATGAGAGGTTTGGAGAAACAGTTACATCCTTGGAGAGCAGGGATTCTAATACAGATTAGCAATGGCATTTGAAGATTAAAAACATATTAAATGTAATTTCTCAGAATTTGTCACTGACTTTGCTGAGTGGGCCTTCAATAAATCTGGCCAGGTTTATAGTATATATGCACAATTTACTCCTTCTGGTTTCAGCCTTTCCCCTTCTCTCCCTCTCCATTCCCATCACTTTTTAAGTTCCATAATCAGATAATTCATACTTTGGCACCTAAGAAATGGCAACACAGAGAATAAAGTGCTCAGAAACCTGAATGTTAAGAATTGCCTTAGACCAGATAAGAGGTCTGTGTAAATTGATAGTTTGCAGTTGACAGTAGCCATTATCAGATAAGCTTTTAGAGGAGTGTCTCCAACTTTTGTGAAGAAAAATACTTGCACTTAAAGACTGCAGGCAACATCATACTTCCCTTTTCCTGTCAATCTCAGTTTTAACCTTCTCATCTCCAGCTGCCAAAAGCAAATGTCTGTGATTATATACTCTTCTCTAAAGCAGCAACCCTTCTCTTAACACTGCAGAAAATAACTTAAAACTCTATTAGCCCTTTTCTTGACCCCATGTCCCTTGGCTTCACTTTTACCAGTATAACTTGAATCTTGGTTTAAAAAAAAGCATTTTGGAAGAAGTAGTTTCATTAAAAAAAGATTGAGGATGAGTGCTAGAGAGAGCCTTAACAATGCAGACTGCTGTCTGCAAAGCATTGGTTCCAGCAGTAAAAGTGGAAGGCAAGAGGCAATGGGAATAGAGGAAGAGCAGCCACAGAGGACTTAGCTGGAAGTGTGGAAACATTTACTGAAAATAAAGTGTAATTCAAAAAATATATGAAAGTGATAAAAAACGTACAGAATAAAGGGACTGAAAAAGAAAGAAAAACATCATAAAATTTCTGTCAGAGTTTTAAAGATTTTTTTTCCAAATTGGGGTAATTATTAGAGAGAAAAAATACATTTTTTTATTATTTGAAAAATTGGCTTAAACATATTCCAAATATTTTGCCTATAATTTATTCTTATTTATTCTTTCATGTAACTATGGGGTAGTATTTCAGTCACATTTCATTCAGATCTGATCCTACTCTCCATGAATTACAGCTCTTAATTTCAGCTACCACATTGTAATCTGGCTACTGTAAAATGATAAAAGAGTTGTGAAACTTCAGAGCTGCTATAATAATACAGTAGTTTCTATAATTTTCTAAACAATTCATTGACTAAAATCAGAAGAATGATACTTAGAATTTTATTAAAACTTTATTTTGAAGTTCTTGCCATAATCCAATTTTTTTAGTTCATTAAAATTACTAGGATATTAAAAAAGTGTAGATTTTTTTTTCCCTATACAAGTGCATGAGCATAGGCCTCAGAGGAAACAACTGGACAAGAGAATTGAGTTCAGCACTTCAGTTATGCAATGGTGCAATAGCATTTTAAACTGGAAATAGGCCACAGATCCTGCAATTTGCTACTCATTGCAGGTCTCAAATCTCCTCCAAATGCTTTCAAACTATTTTTAGATTTGCAGGGTGAAATAATTCCAAGTAACACAACAGCTATCATATAGAAGGTAAGCAAAAGAAATAACAAACTTTGGCAAGGACAAAAGATAAACACAGTCCGGAAAAACAAAAGGGCATATCATAGAGCATACCAGCCAGGAAAAAAACTAATTAGTGGCCAAACACACCCCATGCCAGCACTACTAAAAGCAGTGCAAAATACAGTTATCTTTGAAACAACATTCAGCTTGATAACCTAAGTACCAAAAGAGGTCTAACCAACGCAACACAAGGTCTGTTCCAAATTATTATGCTCTGGTCAGAAGTGAAACCACTTGCAGAACTGGTCAAAATTACCTCAGATAGTGCAACCCTGGAGCTGGCACTACCACCACTGAGATTCTGACACATCAACTGTATACAAACATAAGATATATACAATTATAAAAATTAAAAACCATGTAAAGGACAGATGTGAATGGTTGCACTCAACTCAAAAGATGTTACCTAAAGAATCAGCCTTCCATTTAACAGTTACTCTGCCATTATGACAGAAATCACATATGACTGAGGTTGGAAAGGAGACCTGGAGGTCAACCTAGTCCAACCTCACAGATCAAACTGTTTCCCAAGACCATTTCCAGATGGCTCCCAAGGAGGGAGAATCCACAGTCTCCTTGGACAATCTGTGCTAGTGCTCATGACCCTCTCAGTGAAAAAGTGTTTCCTCACTTTCAGAGGGAACCGCCTGTGTTTCAGTTTTGTGCCCACTGTCTTGGCCTGTCACTGGTCACCACTGAAAAATCCAATCTCTGTCTTCTTTGCACCCTCCTTTTAGGCATATATAAATCAATTGGTAAGATGTTTCCTGAGCCTTCTCATCTTCATACTGAACAGTTCCAGATTTCTAAGCCTTCCCTCACAGGAGAGGTTCTTCAGGCCCTAAGTTACGTTTGTGGCCTCTCCCTGGACAAGGTGCTCCTCTCTAATTTAGAGCAAATGTATTCTCTGGAGGTGATACAGCTGTCAGGGACTGCAGATGGGCAGCACAATGGGGATGTTCCTGGGCAAGAGAAGGGCTTTTTCAATGAACACTCAGAATACCTTTCTGCTCTACTCCCACCTTCTACCTTCAAACACCGAGAGAACCTTCATCTATATGTGTTCTCACACAGAGATGTGTGCAAAATGTACAGACACATCTTTGCATGCTTATCTCTGTCTCACTCCCAACCTCACTAATAGATCATGCAATACAATGTCACACAAGCAGTGATTCTGCTAATGGAGGAATAAATGAGGATTCAATTATGGAAAGCAATTTTTCTTTTTAGTGTTGTGTCTAGCATCTAAAAACTTTTCCTTTGGGGACATAAAAGTCTACTACATTAGCTGGTTCATGCTGTTGTAGTTTATGTACTCAGCTAACTGCATGACTAAACTGGATGGAGCTGTACTCTGAGAACTCCAGAACTCCCTGCTGCAGGCTGCTATGGATAGCTCATGCCCAACCTACTTCAGAATGTATGACATCTGTGAATGGCAAAAGCTACCACCTTCTTTTGAGGTATACTTTGAAGTCTGTGATGCAAGTTATGCTAAGAGTTGCCAAAAGTAAACAAATTTGCTACCTGCTACTACCATTCTGTTTGAGACAGCTGTGTAGTTTTCTAACTAGGGTGTGGTCAGCGTGGAAATGAAAGTACCCTTAAGAAGAAGGAATATATTGTTGTACATTGGAAACAGTTTCTTAAAAGTGTCAAGGATGAAGTTCTCCATAAGAAGAGTTGAAGCCAGCAGACTAGAAATATGTTCAAAAGCTCATGAAAAGACATGACACAACAATCACACTTTATCTGGTCTACTCCACTTTTTCTGGGCTTCCTTCTTGCTGAGCATTTTGCATTAAAACTAGATTTAACGGCTACCTTTTCCACAGAAGCAAGTGAGCCAAGCAGCCTGAGACTACGGAGATATTATGCTTAAATCTCAGGGGCTTTTAGAAGAAAAATGGACAAAGTGTTTCTAAGCAGCCAAAATTAGCTCGAGGCAGCTGTATCTCAGTGCAAAGCTGTGGAGCCTGGAAACAACTCTTCTCTTTCCTATCAAAGAGAGCAGAGACGAAGAAAACATCTGATCTGTACACCTCTCAAACACAGAAGTGTGAACAAAAAGTCTGCTGCCAAATAGCAAAGAAACATAGAGAGGATTCATGCTCAGATATCAGAAGTGTGTTTCGCAGTTAAATACAAATGCTGTTTATCTGAGATGGAAATCTTTCATGTGAGGATTACACCTGACTCTGTACTTGAAGAGCAGTTTATTCCAATCAGGGCCAGTGAAGATTAGGCTTTCATGCACTATAGTAATGCAGGTAAGTAATTTTTGCAGGAAAGACTGTATTGAAATTACTTAAGTTAATGAACAGGTGTTAAACCACATTTTACAAAATGAAGTGTATGTAAATTAATCGCAGGGCAAAGACCTTGGGAAGTTCTACAACTACTTTCTCTGTAGAGCTGGAGCTAAGCAACCCTAAAGTGAGAATTTATAGGTGGTCCTGGAAGACAACAAGGGCATCTGTGCACATCCCTTGAAATTCATGGGGCCTGAGAAAATCTATATAAGCTAATAAAGGACTTAAAAAACATAGCAGTGTCTGGAAGTGCCTCTTAACTGTCTATCCTCTTCTGTGTGCTGTGTTCCCTCCAGATGCAGCTAAGGAGGTGAGACAACACCAGTTAAGTCCTTCCCTAATCCACAGAAATGGAGATCCTTCCCACTCCTTTCTTGAATGTTCTTTCTTCCACCCTTATGGAAAACTTGGCAAACGGGTATGGCTTTGCAGCATATCCTGAAGGTCAGCAGTGAAGAGGAAAAAAAAGTAAAACTTGGCATTAAAACAGCTAAATAAAGGACTGATATCTTGCCACTATTATCTATTTCCATGAGAGGTAAATGAGGTCATGCCTAACTGCATTTATATCAAGCTAAGTAGCCCAAAAGAACAGCTCAAAAAACCCTTTAGGCTTGCCAAGGTCCTAAACGGTCATTATCTTACATAGGACAAATTAAGGGACATTTATTGAGGGACTAGGAGAATCTTTAATTAAGGTGAAGAATAAATCCTGACTTGCAATCCTTATACTTGTTTGGTTCAAAATTGGAGCATAAATAAAATGGGTAGTTTAAAAGAACAAGAAAATAATTTCTTACACAGGAATCTGCATGTCTGTGAAGCTCAAAAAGACATAAAACCAGTGAAACCCTCCAAAATAACTACATTGATTTCTTAAGCCAAACAAATAGAAAATAAAAATGTCTTCTATTTAATGTTGTCCTAATTAATTCTGCAAGCATTATTCTTGTGCTCCTGTGGAGTTAATTATGAATCAGTTTAGTATAATTAGATATTAATATCTTCAGCAATATTTTCTAATAACTCTTAACAGTATCATTGCTTGATAAAGATGTTTTATAAGTGCAGGCCAGGTCCCACAATCCTGCAGTCAGCATCTGATTGCTTGCTGAAGACATATTATACAGAATTGCAGAATCCAGCCTTAAAATTTTAATGTTACAACAGGATCCATCACATATCTGAAGAATTCAGGTGCACAGTATTCATGTAGAATAATGCCAATCTTCTTTTTCAAAATTCAGAGCACAGTATGAATTTTCAACTCAGCATTTACAAACACATGGGAAAAGATAAACTGTAGACTGTTGTTATCTAAAGCAAGATTACTGACAAATAACTAGAGTTCTTTGGGATGTGTGATCAACAGGTAGATTAGTCGCAGCCCTTATGGCCCTCTCTGAAGGCATACAGACACCTGAAGCAAAGTATGGCCACTCCCCCTTCAGTTTCCTCTCAAATGCAGGCTGGAAGAGAGAAATTCTAACCAGAACTCTAAAAGAATTATGAGGAATTAATCAATACCTGAAAAACATATCTTGCAGATGAATAAAATATCTTTTCTGTCTTTTGGCAACCATCATACCACAGCTCTTTGAAATTCCCAGCAGTACTTCCCATATACTAATTATGAAGTTTCTTACTCCATAATTTCTCCTTTTTTCTAATTCTTCATGTAAGTCACAACTACAGGATCAATTTATCAAGTGCTGGATCAGCTCTGTGTAACATAGACAGATATAACTCAAGTTTCAGATACAGAGATATGTCTGAGTATCTAAAAGACAAGTTGTAGTCTTCAAAACAGTTTCAGGAAAGCCATAGCCATAGTTAGAAATACAGAGATAACCAAATTATTTTCTTACTATATACATTTCATTACAGACTTCAGCCCATACTTGGTCTATAAATTTTAGACAGACATCAAGAATCACTTTATTTTGAGGGTGTGATCCATCTTAGCTGAAGAAGTTCAATGAAAATAACAGGTATGTTGATGTCTTGCTTAATGTAGAATTAAAAAAAAAAACCCTCACGAAAAATTTTGGATGATTTTTAAAGAATTCCCTATCTTTAGATAACTGTTTTCAGGCATAGGATTGGTATTTCTGTCATCTTTTTGGCAGCAGTAACTGCAACCAGAAAGGAGATCATCAGTGGGAAGACTAACAACCAAGTACTAGCAACCCAAAAAAGGACATCCCGCGAGCTTGGGAGGCTGATGCTGCCTGAAAACAGAGTTGCTATTGGGACAACAAGTTAACCAGTACCTTTTGACACTTCAGGATAGAAATTACAACTACAGGCTCCTGACAGGTGGGTATATGGAGCTCTGTAAAGTGAAGAAAATCCGCATTACTTTAGTGGAAAATACCAATAACTTGCGGATGTTGGGAAAACAGTGTGTGGGAAGATAAGGCAAAGAACATGGATTTTTTGCCTGGTAAACATATGACTCTTGCTGAGGCTCATAGGCACCTTCTACAAGAGATGGATATTCTCCTTTAGCAAGATCCATCCATATATCTACATCTGTCCTGGGCTATAGAACAAGATTAATTTGAGTAATGAAGTAGCCTGCATTAGAAGATGTAGGAAATTGAGCTGAGTCCCTTGACTCCTGATTGATTGTCAATGGCTCAGATAGAAAAATTCTTTCAGCTGTGTAGGACTGTCTGTGCCATTTGCTGACATACTGTGACCAGGGCCTTCTGACCCAGAGGTGTCAAAGGGAAATTAGAGCTGTTTGCTTCATCACAAAGCCAGGATCACATCTGACAAGGGCTCTCAGCACTATTTTGTGTTTGAATGGCCACTAGGGTGAGAAAATCTCAGGTTATTTTCAAGTGCTATTTTTTAGGGCTCTACAGATTTATCTTATGATTCTTTTATTTAAAGACAAGGTACACTGCCGAGGAAAAATCTTGCCAAAAAAAAAAAAAAAAAAGGCTTTAGCAATGGAAAAGAAAAAGAACAGAAGAACAAAAGAAAAAAAGGATGAAAGAATAGCAAAGGATCATGTAACAAGATTTTTTATATGAAAAAGCAACTCTACCATGAAATATTTTTGTGTCTCCACAAGGACTGATCATGCAGAATTCTGCTTCAACCAAATGGTTGATAGGATCTGTCACTGCACTTTGTGTGCTTGGCTTAAATTGTGTTTAGGCTGGAAGCTTGAGGAAGTAAAGGATCCTCTACATATCAGAGTTAAAATATAAAACTTTGCATTTGGACTACAAGGAAAAAGAGCAGCCTCCCTGTGAATGTGTATGTGAACTTCCATGGCAGAAAAATAACAGAATTTGTCACAGCTCCAGACTGAAAAAAATACCTGGGATGAAATATGGTAAAATATCAATACTCAAAATCTCATTGTAAATCATGGAGAAAGTTGCCAGATTCCTTCACGGAGTCTAAATAGTGTTATCCATGACCCAATGCAATCATAAAAACATTTATCTAATTTACACAACATGAAAGAATTGAGTCATACACCAAAGCAAGCACAAGTTTTAGTTATGCCAGGAAGACAGAGGTATCATTGATCAGAAACACAAGAAAAGGTCACAGGACATATGGGCACAGAAACTGTGGGTACACAAGTTAGATGGCTTACTGTCTGGACTAACTTTCATAAGAATGTAAGCAATTAATTTAACTATCATGAAAAATCACTGCACATAAATTATGCAACATATAAAACAATAAAATACTTGAGTATTCATAATTGTAATTCCAAGAAAAGATTCAAATTAGTGATAACCACCAACCCCACCTCCATTCAGATTTTTACCTTTATCTTAATATCAGATAAACACACTCAGAATAACAGGATTTAATTAATTGAATTAATCTCTTGGATTCATTTAGATTTACCTCTTACACAATGCATTTCTAGTTCATAAATGTTGCATAGATGGGAAATACTCTGCTACATAAGTAAAGACCATCAAGCTCAGCATCTTGGGGGATAGTTTTAGAAATAAATTGTGTTATTGGTAAAGACTCCAAGTGATGAATTTACTACTTTACTCAATAAACCATTACAATGATTAATTACTCTGACTCTAAGAAGCTGTGATTTATTACCAATTTGGCTTCAACTGAACTCTATCATCAGACATTAGAACTCACGCGTCATTCATGCAGCTCCATCTACCATGACCGAATTTCTTCTCTTTCTCTGTAATTTTTCACAATGGTTTTTCATTTTCTATACATTATTTTTAATGTGTTCAAAGATCCTGTAGCAGCTTTACAAAGTTAAAATAGCCATCATCACCTTCTTTGTCACAATATAATTAAAATATTTTGCACTTTACATTGCCTAGTATAGCTGTGTATTCTTGAAAAGAATTTTGCTTCACCATCAGCTTATCTCTAAAGTAAGAGATGTGGTCCTTTTGCTGCTAGCAGCTTATAAATATGAGAAACAAGAAAGTAAGTAGAAATTTGGAATATTATTTTATTTTATGTACTATATTTGAAAAACTAAATAGGAGTAAAATTTCTTCAAAATCTAACAAAAATGTTTATCATCTAACTTAAAACAAATGCTCTGCTTTTCCTTCACTCTTTTTACACTGATTTATGTCTACTGCTGTCTGTGGAATCTTTTCTGATTTAACAGACAGAGAGCTACAATAAAATTCAACATTTTTATCTTTTACAGGTTTGCACATAATTTACTCTTTTACATTTAGCATCATTAAGTGGGGACTTGAAGTACTGTCTGAGATCCTACCTTGGAATTATTTTACTACATCACTGTTTAAGCAGGAAATTTGCTCAGGGCATTTTTTCTGCCACTATAGTTCAATATAAATATTAATATCCTACTAGTTTTATTTTTAGATTTTAATTTTTAGCTTGCAGATATACAGTTTTAAACTTTACTACTTTAGCCTAGTAAAATCCACTGTGCTATTTATCATAATGTATTTTATGATGTTTTTATCACAATTACAGAAATATGAATTTCAGGGTTCTAAATACTGCATTATTTTTACTTAAATCTTTTTTATGGCTTAGCCACAGGTATATTGACATAGTCTTATATATGTTTATGAAATTACATTTAATCAGCTCCTATTTTAAAAAAACGTACTCTGACACCTGAAAGGGAATTAAATTCAAAATAAAGACATAATATTTATAACTTTTTTAATAAAATTTTACAAATTTAAGCATAATTTTTCAATGAAAGGTGGAGATTCTTCACAGTCAATTATTTTTTACATTATTATTTTTCAGCCAAGCTTTTAATTATCTCTTTGTCTAGGAAGGAACAGAAATATTTTTTAGTTTGTCAAATATTTTGGGTTTATACAATGGGAGGGACACCTAAACTATAAAATGTGGACTGAGGAGATTTTATAATACAATTCCATTGTAGCATATAGACATGTGATTGTTTTTATTTCAGTGTCCTTCTTGCTACTAAAAATGCCATTACTTCTAGAGATAGTTGCCTATGACTTTCCAAAACATAGTAAGGAGGCTGCTGGAGCCAAACTAATTTTGATACCTGGGGGACAATGACAAAAAGTGGATTCCTAGGGTCTCAGGTTGGCCATTAGGAAGTAACACACACGCCCTAAACACACATTTACACACAGATACATGGAACAGACAGCCCAGAAAGGCTGTGGAACCTTAATCTTTGGCAGTTTCCAAGACTTAGGCAGATAAAGCCATAACTGATCTGACCTAGTGCTGGGACACTCCTGCTCGGAGCAGATACATGAGGTGATCTTCAGAGGTCTCTTCCAAACAGCTTTTCTATGACAGAGAGATTCAGTTCCATATTGCCCAAGCATAGTATGAGTGCATGGAATGTGCACCTACAACTTATTACTTCTAACTCATAATAGTTGTAATATGCTATATTGTCCCCTCAGTCTTTAAAGTAAAACGTATTTGAACTTGGAAGTGGATCTAGAAGAGAGAAAGAGGGGAACATAATCAGAGACTTTGTCAAGAAGACAGTAGTGATTAATCTGATGCTTTAGATGTTGGCATGCAAATGCAGAATAATTAAGATAATGACAATGAAATAACAGATGCTCATTGAAAAAAAAAAGGGTATATAGCATATGAATAAATGAAAGTTTAATTGGAAAGAGATTAAAAATAAGGTAGCTGTATGGGTGGATATAAAGCTGACAAGATAACTATATTCACTAAGTATCTGTTGTCTATTATGGATGTGGAAGAATATATTATAGGCTTGCTGACACACTTTAGTGTCAATTTAGGTCTACTTTTTAAAATATTTTCATTAACAATATTTATGACGGGAAATTGAATGCTCATGTTAAGACAGCAGATGGAAACCAGCTGCACAGAGATTTCAGACACACTGGAAGATAGGATTAGACCTCAAGAGTATATTGAAAATTTAAAGAATTTTTAGAAAGAGAAAAATGCATTCAAAACAGAGAAAGGAAAGATGATCTACATGGAAAAAATCAACTGTGTCACCACAAGATGCAGTAAAAGAAATGGATAAGTAGGTCTTCTACTGGGTAAAAAGTATCACACTTCTGTGAAGAATGTATACACCATACTGGGTTGGTTAGACAGGAATGCATCTTGCACACCACACAAATTCATCTTGTTGATAGTCTCAAGATGGGTAAAACCTCAAATGCAGTACAGTTTTAGGCACTGCAGTTCAAGAAAGAGATGGGTACCAGCTAAAGGATGATAATAAGAATGATCAGACCAAATGTCTTATCTGCTAACCAAGTCTGAAACAAATGAATTTGCTTCAGCTGCAGAAAGAAGAGGATAGGGTAGTAATGCTCAAGGATGTAAAAAGTTCTTGCCAGAAAGAAGGAAGTATATTTCCTATGTCCATAGGTGATAGAAGGAACAGCTACAATAATAAGAAATCGACTGGCAGTAAGGATTCAAACAAAAACCTGTAAAACCTTGCTGATGACGAGCTGTGTTGGAATATATTGCGCATGAACACTTTAAAAGGATTGTGGTGGTGATGGTGCTGTCACTAAGGACAGGTTCAGGAAACTGCTGTCAAGTGTAAGTTTCATAGCAGACTCCAGCCACAGAAATAGACCAGATGACTCTGTAGGGTCTGTTCCAGCCCTCATATTATGCATATATGAGGTTAATATGTTAATTTTTTGGTTTGGGAGGATTTTTTTTTTCCTTATCTACAAAACTTCGAAGACTTCAAGGATTTTTTTTTTCCCAAAGCTTTATTTTTAAAGTTTGCTGGTAGGCTAAAATTGTCAATTGAATTCTTCAGCTGTAACTAAAAATAACTTCCCGGATACAAGCATGCATGCAGTTTAGAATTTCAAAACTTACTTATGTAAGTTTTCTCTACTTATGTAGGGAAAATGAAAAAGTAATCTTAAATTTTAGATTTTTTTAAGAAAGAATGAATTTGGAATATGGCTAAGACTCTTTCCTGTTGGAAACAATAGAAAGGACAGACATTTGCTCTGCAGTCCTTCAATGATCCTTTCCTTCATTTTTCTCCTTCTCTTCTTCCAGAAAGACTTACAGTGCTTTTACAACAGACTTTAAAATTTCTGAACAATTTAAAAACACTTTAAATGTAATTGCCAATTCACTTGGTTGATATAAGTTGCAAGAAGACTATATATGAATATTGACAGAGAAAAATGGGAGAAAACTTGTGTTACTATAAAAAAACCCATGCTCAATGGCAAAAGTCTTGAAACTAATGTCTGGAAGGAAGTGAAATCTCCTATGGCATGTGTTAATGATGACCAGACAAAATGCCCATATTCGAATGCTTCAGGCACACTACTATAAAAGAACTGAACTTTTCACTAAATAATTTATGCTAAAATATGTATTTTCTGACATTATTTTTCACTGCTTGGAAAGAATTGACCTGATTTACATAATATTCTTATGCTGAGGATCTGACTTTTTTAAATTCCTAGCTTAATAAAATGTTTTTTAACACAATTTACCATTGAATATGTCAAGTTAAGTTTCATCCTAGAGTATTCTTCATCAAACAGTAACTATGGACATATGTATTATATTATGTAAGTCCAGAAAAATTACAGAATTATGAAAGTCATTTGAGATAATTAATAATAATATTAAAAAAAATCCAAATTAATTTGTCAGCATTTCAAACAAGGGAATCAGAAGAGGCTGGATTTTTCTGCCAGACTTTCAGAAACTCTGTAACAATTAATGCTTGACTAAGTAAGATAGGAAAGAGTAAGGAAAAAACCTCCACCCAAGTGACCAAGAACTTTTCTACATTTCAGAAGTCTGCATTGCAGCACTTTATTTAAAACAATATTCTTACTTAGTGTTTGCCCCAGTCTCATTTTCATGAGGTGAAATCATGCTTAATATCAAGCACTTCTATGGCAGATCCAATCCATAGACACTAAATTACTGTAGCAAATGTTTTCTAAAATTATTCTCATTTTTTAAAGATGGGAAGCTGAAATATTCAGTAGTTCTATTTTATATCTAAAGTACCCATGTGAATCAGAGATGAAGGCAGAAATAGAAATAGGGCTTCCTGGATATTAATCCAGTACATATGATGACATGTACTAAACACTGTTTGGAAGCTGAACAATCCACATACTATTAAAATATACTATTAATGTATATAGAAATTGTAAATACAGGTTTTGTGGTATCATAAAAGCAAGGGCTTTATCTGGTTCCTTAATACAGGGTATGAAGGCACTGAACTGACAACAGACAAGCTAGCAGCACATAAAAGAGATTATGCTTCCACTTGGTATCCACTGACAAGTTGATGGATGATAGTATCTCACTGTTCTCTGGTTCACAATTTAATTATCATTTGATACATTTAGAATATCTGAAAACCTGAGAAAGAAATCTAAGGAATAAGAAACATTAATGTTTAGCCATTTCCATACAGACCTTAAAAAACAAAATCAAGTCAACTTCACATTTTGAAGTTGTATATAAACCTTGATAAACCTATTATATTTATGCCCATTATAAAAAAAAAAAAAAAAAAAGTTTTGAGAAGAACAATTGGAATAAAACCACAGCAGTATAAAAGTCTTAGAAGTCTGTCAGTATTCTCTGAAGTGCCTTTCTTTGTTGAACTTCAAAGAGAGCTTCTAACATCTTCCCCCACTCGCCTGTGTATTTTGGCTGGGCTGAAAAGGTCTGATTGCCAAGGTGTCGAAGTATACAACTTTTTCAAGTATAAAAGTCAGAAATCAGTTCTGTTGAATGAAATCTTTGTCAATACAGCTAAAAGGTCAGTGCAATTTTATCTACAATATAGGCTAAGGTTGACCCATGAAGAAATGTTTTGTTGCTTTATGGGCTGCAAAACTTAGTCTTTTGACACATTAATTCTTTTCTCAGCCTTTTATCTGAAAAGACGTTGGGGGATGTTGTAAAAATAAGGCATTCAGTGTTATGTACCCCTTCTCTTAGGAAAGCTCAGCACCATAATTTATAATTTTATTGACTGGTTAACTTTCAGTTGGATGTTCTCCATTTCAAAATCATCACTATTTCACACATTTATATTAAAATTGTAAGCTGTAAAAAGGTAGGCCAGTATTATGAAATAGGAGTTACCATTTCAAATGCTAGTAACAATCTGTGGAATTTATTTAACAAGCAAAGTTTTCAGGCATATTTAAACATTTAAATTGTGCTGTGGTACATAGAAGGCTAAGGTCCATTTGTCAAGTTCTTTGACAAAACAATTATTACTTTCCCCTGCATCTAAAGCAATACATGCAATAAAGCTGCAGTCAGTCATTTAAGCAAGGTTGTTGTCAAATTGCCTACATACAAAAAATATGACTAGCTCTAGGTAGGCATGCTGAAAACACTTGCCTAAAGCAGTCTCATAAATAACAGGTGAATAAGTGAGACTGTATTAGATCTGTAAGCACTCCTTCCTCATCCAGGTAGGATAAGTGTTTTCTAAACACACAGCCGAAGGGAAGGTTATATAGATACCATACATCTATTCCTCTCTGGGCACATTGAGGTTTACAATTGCTCTTCAAAGATGTTAGTCTTTGTGTCATATGAAATAGGATTTCAAATTATAAAAAAAAGAGTTTAGAAAAAATTTAGAAGAAAAACAGATTATAACAAATTAATTTGTACTTAAGGTGCAAGAAAGCTAACCAAAGCTTTGGTATGTAGCCACTTTCTAAATTAGTCTTTACATTATCCATTTGCAGTACCTAAAACTATAATTTAATGCCAGTCAAGGAAAAAAAATTCTAAATTACATAATCTATGGGTGAATTATTTTTAAAAGTACAGGACTTAATGGATGTAAAGGTTTTATTGGTTTGGAAAGCATTTTGTAATTAAAGAAAGAGGAGGCTACACTGAACCCATGCCTTAGCACTAAAGAGTGTACATTCACCAGAACTGTTAATGAGAAATTAGACACACAGCTTCTATTACTGTTAATGGAATTTTCATTCTCCATTCTCTATGTGCCAAGTAAAAGATATTACCCTTAAAACATTTTTTATAGAAAGTGCTGCCAAACTGTATACTGCCAAACAAGATATAACTTTTGAGAGTTTATGTGTGTTTAGAACACATAAACAGCTCACTCACGTATTATTACTTTAATTAACTTTTAAAAAGTTGCATATTTTTCACACATCTTTAAACTTCTTGTGCAGTTCTTGGGTCATCTCAGCTTGTAACTTAGCATCTGGAAAACACTCTTGCATTTGAAAGCCTTTGTGGGCATTTTTTTCCAGATGATTTTTACTGTATGAATAAAGAGGTGAGATTCTTTCTTACTGGCAAGCTGAGATACTACAGTGCTTACTTTAGGCACCTAAATCACTTATGGAGATCTCCCCTCTTCCAAATGCTCCTCAAATGGCAAGATCCTAGATAACTGTCACCCTCTTAAATTCACTGAGGGACCACTTGATCTGTCCTACAGATACAACCCACAGTGCTCATCTGTCACTCCATCGTCACTCATTTGTCCAATGTAAAGACTGAGGTCTTATTAATAGGTCCTGCAACTCCTAAGCAGCTGGTATGTGCTCTTTGGGCTTCTCCCTATCATCTCTATGAAATCTATGCAAAGTTCAGGCTTTCAGCAATCACATTTACTGCATACCCTTACACGAATTTAACATCTCTTTTTAGTCCTGTGCTACAGCATTTGGCTGCATCGGCATACAGAACAAAATTACTTTGGCAATGAATCCCAGTCTTCCTTAAGCTTTGGCTATAGAAGGGAAGAAGTAGGGTTTGTTTCATCTGAGAGTCGTGGTTTGGGGCTTTTTACTTCTGCAATACCTTTTTTTTTTTTTTTTTTCATTTTGTCTCAAACTATTGCACTGTAATACTGATTATTTTCACAGCTATACCCATATTCTGACCATAAATCCAGATCATCATAGATTTTTTGCAGTATGTATTAATGATAGGCATAACAGTTCCATGGCTGTAATTTCCCTGGTACCACAAAGTTGTAAGTATTGGAAAACATTGAAATTTATATGAAAATTCATTTGTCTTTGATATTTGCACTAATCATATATTTCATTTATCCTAAATACAGAAAGCTCCTAATCTCTTTTTCTTGTATATTGAGGCACATGTGCAATCATACTTAAAAAGCCCCACAAAACATCATTTGTTCAGCACTTAAATATAAACTGTCCAAATACAGTAGAATCTTTCAGTGAAACATTTTCACACCTAGTAAATTAGGTGGTTTAACTCCATTGCCTCTGTGCAATACACTGCCAAACCATGCATTTAAGGAAGACAGTGCTGCTGAAAAAAAGCAGGCTTAGCACACTACAACTACCATCTCAGCAAAGGAAGGGGGTTTTGCTGACTTTATGCAGGATTTTTTCTCATACAAGCTGCTTAAGTGGGTCACTATATCTTATTAGTTTATTGCCCAAGGGCAATTTAAAAATTTGACAGAATTTTATCAGTGTATATAGTGCTTTAATCTTATTCCCACATATTTATGTTAGTCACAGAGGCAAGCTGAGTAATTTCTTTGTGATTAGAAACTATTGAAATTCACGAGAAAATCAATGTACCTCTGAGAGCTCTGGCACTGAGTGTAACTTTTACAAATGGCATATGCACTTTGTAGGAGAGCTCTCATTGCCTCATTGGATCATGTTCATCCGTGGTTTTTTTCCTCCTTCATTCTTTCCAATTACTCCTGATAATTTAACCACTGCCATTTAGTCAGCAGTGTCATTATGGCAGCAAGTTAACTCTTTCTCAAACAATACCAGCTTTTCTGTACTTTTTCATGACAGCAGGATCAGACCACAAAAATGAACATGACTAACAGACCCTCTGGCCAGCTGACACACCATTATAATTATGTAACTTTACAAAAACCTCTCTTTCCTGAAACTACAGCTGCCAGGGACTATTTGCTTTTGTTATTTTTCTACAGTGTGCAAAGGAATAAATGCAGGATATGTTTCTATCTCCAGACTGGAGATGTGACCAACGAATGCTCTCATGCTTGAAAATAAGAACTAGGATCTGCATGAAGAATGCAATTCTTGTCAGAAGAAGTAAAATCTTAATCCAATGGAAGTTAGTTGTAAATGACACAAAAGAATTTTTGGATTAAATAAAAAGTGCAGTGACATGCATGAAATTAAAACTGTAGCTATTATCTGACATAAACAACTGTGTTATAAAATTATTTTTGTGCTTTTTACTTAAAAAAATGAAGTGAGACATCACTACTGTAAGGACAGACCAAATTTCTCCTGAAACTGTAAGGTACCTGTAAAGAGACTGCACTTGCTTTTATTAGCATTGAGAGGACAGTTTATTAATCTTAGGTAATATTCACATATAGATTTTTGTGTTTGAAGAATAAGACAGCAACAGAAATCTATCAGACTCAGATATTTACTGAATTAAAGAGCAATACTGCATGGTGAAGGAAGAGTGGGGCTGAAATTGAGCTACAGTGCTGTCTGGGAGTCTATATGTGCATGGATCTGAACTAAAAGAGATTCTTCTCTAAACTAGTGCAGAGGAAGAGTACAACTTTGGGGTTTAAATCATAATATTTTTAATAGCAGAAAGAATGGAAGGCACTTTTTTTTTTAATTACGATAAATGTAATTTTTTACACTGAGGTTCTACCATCTAAATGTCACTGCTGAAAGCTGTTAGTATTTACTTATCTTTCTGAGAAATTATACTGATAAACAACAAAAATTCTAGAGCAAAAAATAATCACCAATATAAAGCAATGTAAAGCTTCAGAATTCAAGTACTTCCACTCAAAACTTAATCTTCAAAACTATTCTCTTCAAAAGAAGTGGATGAGCAGGGGGAGAGAAAGATAAAAAGCACAAAATGTTTGCATAGCAACATATATTCTTTGCACTGAGGGAAAAAAGGGAAAAAATAAGAGAAAGATACAGTGTTCAATGAAGATGATAGATAATGAAACACATTAGAGATGATCACATTAAGATCTACATTATTGCTACATGAAGGTAGTATTTCACTTTGTGCATCGATATTTTTGAATTGGAACATCAACCAGTAGAGCAAGCTAAGCTTTTGTGGTAGCCTCCATTCAATCTTCGAAAACTGATACTGAGATTCAGTTGTGAATTGCAACCTTTTTAAGAGTTATTGAACAAAATGTCCAAATACATGGCATGGTAGGAATATACTTCAGACAGAACGTTTAATGCAAGTTCTATCTTCTTTCACCCTTCAGGAACTAAATGATGTGCAAACTTAAAGTTTTTGTCAGCTACATCTTCAAGAAATTTGTATGTGTTACCTATTATCCTTTTTCACTATGCTTAAATGTGGAACTGGCATTAAATGACATATAATCCCAAGCAGGTGTCAAAGGCTTCCATTAAAAATAACATAAATCATATCCAAAATCTCTAGCACCAAACACTCAGCAAAATATATAAATTTATATGAAAATTGAATGGAATTTCTGACTGAAAGCCTGAGGTTCCTACCTCTTCTATTCACTCTGAAACAAACCTGTGGGTTTATGTAATAGCACTGATTCTCTTGGGATGGAATTCATCAGGCTAAATTTAGATATCTCTAGTGGTTTACAGTTGAGAATATCTCCATAAGATTCAAATCCAGCAGCATTATGAAGTTCCTCTGACTGACTGAAAAGTTCAATCATTGTGAATAGAGTCCCTAATTACTCAGATACAGAAATGTTCCACACTCCTAGGAAGTATATTAGAAACTGGCAGTTTATGTCAGTACTCTTGATTCTAATCAATCTGTCCAAGAAACTGTATCAAAATAAATACTTCTAGAAGTAAGAAGGTCAGTTATGCTCTATAATGGAAGCTAGATGCAGATGCGATTCCATGCATGTGATATACATCTCTAATTTAGGATTTTCTCCAGTTGTAGACAAAATTCCTGTAATCAGAAACCAACTGGTTTCTAATACCACTGAATATTTCGATCAGCTCAAAATTCAAGAACCTAATGAGTACAATCTTCCAATTTTACAAGAGTTTAAGTGTTTGATTTTCACCTTCTGTCTAAATGTAAGCAATTTGTGTGTTTCCATTTTCACATTTTTAAAATCTTGTATTAAGCAAGAGCTATTGTGCTGCTCTTGAAGAATAGAACATTAGTAATTTTTTATATGCTGGTAGTTTTGAAATAAATTGAAAATAACTTTATCTGTAGGTTTTAGTGATAGAAAACACGTGCATTTCAGGGAGAAAAAAAAATGAATGAAAACTATAAAATCAATTATTTCCAATCTATTTGACAAGAATAAAACAGTTCTGAAACCCATTTTGCCTGATTCTTAGTCAGTTAGCAGTTTGTAGCACCCTTTTGGTCTAGATCTAAAGGGAGTTTTGACTTCTGGAGAATGAATATTCAGAATAACTCATAAATATGCTGTTAAAGTATAGAAAACGTGTACATACATGCACTAGAATCTTCTGCTTTCAAACAAATAGTTTTTGCTTCTGTATTCTTTTATAATTAAGTGTCATGGTTTAACTGTAGCTGGCAACTAAGTCTCATGAAGCTGCTTGCTCACCCCCTGCCCCCACCAGTGGATGGATTAGGAGAAAATCTGAAAAAGTCCCCCCAGACATGTGATTTGACATATGAACAGTCTAATAATTGAAATATAATATAATAACAATAATAACAGTAACAATAACAACATAATAATAAAAATAGCAGTAGTAGTATAGTAATAATGATAAAGGGGAACAACAAAGAGAAGGAGGGAAATAAAACCCAAGAAGGACAAGTGATGGACAAAGCAACTGCTCATCACCCTTTGACTGATGCCCAGCCTGTCCCCAAGCAGTGGCCGGTGCCTGCTGGGCAGCTCCCCCCAGTTTATATACTGGGCATGGCATTCTAATCTGTGCAATATCCCCTTAGCTAGTTTGGTCAGCTGTCCAATCTGCCTCCCAGCCTCTTAAACACTGCCTTGCTGTCAGAGCATGGGAAATGGAAAAATCCTTGTCTTAGAGTAAGCACGACTTAGCAACAACTGAAGCATCAGCGTGTTATCAACACCACTGTCACTGAATCCAAACCACAGCGCTGTACCAGCTGCTAGGCAGAATATTAACGCTGTCCTAGCCAAAACCTGGACATCAGGAGAACAAACTGCAGTTTTTAGAGTCATACATTACGTATTTCTCTTTTGTCATATAATAGAAGAAAGCATGGGTAGAAATCAAGGATTGATGGCATGATAGATAAAGGGGAGGAAGGCACCCAAGGATGCCATCTTCGAACAGACATAATTAAGTGTTTTAGAGGTCTATGAATCTGTTTGCAAAGGCACTTAAAATGTGTCATGTGGATGTTTCCTATAGTTGACAGATGTCCTACCTGCAACATTTTCATGCTAAAAGGAAGCATATTTTTTCTGCATGTCCATCTATATGCACTGTATCTGCTTTCTATCATCAGAAGAAAAACCTTACCTTTGCCTGCTATGTTTCTGAATGAAAGATCTACTGAGTCTGTTTTCCTTCTGTGATATCCTACACATGGTGGACAAAGGAAGAAGAAATACAAAACTTCCAAGATAATAAAAAAGCAGACAAAACACTTTTAGGTAACAGCTGTTTTCCTCCTGATAATGCAGTCCTGACATTTTAGCTTTCCCTTTTTTTTTTGCTAGGGTTAATTGTTTTACTGCTGGTTTCTTCCCAGTTGTAACAAAGCACTGAAACTTGGGAAAATTGATTTCTCTTTGGGAAGTGACCCTCCTCATTATAAGATGGATACCTGATAACTGTGGGTGCCACTTGGAATTATTCTTTTTTTATTTTTGATTTTATCTCGCAGAAGAATTGTCTCAGTTATCACTCATACAGATTTGTGACTTACAAGACTTGATCTCTTTCTTTTGTATGTGTTATGCAATACAGAAATAAGTAAACTTTAAAAAAATCGATTACTCTACCAAGAGATAGTCACTTTCCATATTTTACTTAATCAGAAGTTACACCTTGTTATCTCATATGGCTGATGACTGGTGAGAGAGACAGAGACTGATGTGCTCAACAATTTTGTTTTCAATCATTCCACACAACAGAGCTGGAGGGAGTTATTTTGCTCTAATTTTGCTATATCATACTTAATCTAGATATACTCCTTCAGCTCCTAGAGTTCCACTATAGCATTTCACTATAGCATAGTGATGTAATTTTCAAGATAAAAAAATGTATAGGTAGGTAAATAAAGCTACTAACTCAATCTTAGAATCACAATGATAATTAAAAAAAGAGATGAAGTAACAGAAAGAAATGACAAATACAATCTAATTGTCTAAAAACACAGGATTCTGATCATATCTTCCAATCCCTTCCTTCCTCATCTAAAGTTATATAATCATACAAAATCCTTGTGGGACGTTTTACAGCCACCTGTGGTAATTTTTCATATGTTAAATCTTTTCTTTAAAAAAATTGGAATTAAAGCTTTAGAAACATGTAAGCAATTTTAAAAACAAGTCAAAGCAGTGCAATATTATTGTCAAAATTAATGGCTCTGAGTCACTAAATTCAAGAACAGTTTTTGTTTCACATATTTTTGTTATGCTTCATTGTGTTTGTAGCTATATCAATATGATGACAAATTAAATACAAATACAGGGTATAACAAATCAGTAGTAACTTTGTCATGATATCTTATTTGATTATTTATACTCAAACACGGGGTGCAAAAGACTACAGTAATGCCTCGCATTTAAAAATTTTTCCTAAAAAATGCACATATTATAGAAATCAAAGTTCCATTTTGACCAAAACAATAAACAGAAAAAAATAACATACCAATATTATTTCTATTATGCAGACTTTCAGTACTTAAAGGAGGCCTATAAGACAAATGGGGATAAAATTTTCAGCAGAGCCTGTTGCAGTAGGACAAGGGGCAATGGTTTTAAACTAAAAGAGAGTCAATTTAAATTAGATTCATGAAGAAATGTTTCACAATGAGGCTGACGAAACATGGAACAACTTTCCCAGAGGGGTGGTTTATGCTCCATCCACAGAAATATTCTAGGTCAGGCTGGACAGAGCTCTGAGCAACCTGACTGAATTGATGGCATCCCTGCTCGTGGCAGGGGGGTTGGACTAGCTGACCTTAAAGGCTACTTCCAACCCAAACTATTCTATGATTCTACAATATGTTGCTTTCCTTATTTACTTTTCAGTTTAATATTTTTTGTACTGCTAAGAAGAAACTGCTTTATCTCTGTGGAGTGATTTATTAATCACTTTATTCATAAATCTGAAGATGTAACAGATCCATTGATATCTGTGAGAATATAGTGTACTTAGGCATTTTCACAAGACCTGTATATACGTGCATAAGAATTACTGAGAAAGGAGAAGAAAAAGCCTGAAGTTCTCTCCCTTGTTAAAGACAAACAAGTGAGTCTGCTAAAACTGAAGCTGCGTTTTTCAGCTTCTTTTTCATCCTTGTTTTATATAATGAACACCATTTGGATGGTAATCCAAATTCACCATCTTTCCCTTTCTCCCTCTCATCCCATCTCTCAGTTTTTGCACCATCCTACATGTCTGAGGTTTAGCTGTTTAGCTGCCTGCAAACAAGAGAGCACAAGTTTGTCTTAACAAGAAATTCACTTGCTGAGAAAGTGGCTAACTGGCAGTGGGAACAATTCAGTTTACTCTTCTGCCCTTCCCCAAGAACAATGCAAAAGTTAAAGAAAGGACAGAGATCTATGGTTGGTAGTGTATACAGACATTTTATTTATTATCTGTTCATAAATATCTAATGCTTTGGCAGTCTTCCAAATATGCATATATAATACAGGGAACCACTTTTCTTGTGAAAAAGAAGCATTTGCTTGCACAAGTTCCAGACTTAGCTGAAAAAAACAGCAACTAAAGCTCAGCCCCGTCCCCATAATCAGGGATAAAGTGGTCTTTGTTAATCTGGCAGAGCTGAAAGGAAGAATTGAAACTTGCTCTCTCCTCCCCCTTGGCTTTGATTACATCAGAACTCCCTTATTAGACTTTATTTTGATTCTTCATGTATTCTTTTCTGAAATATGAGCTTTTTTACTTTTTGATATTTAGTTTCCTAATTTTGTGTCTGAAAAAAAAATTAAAACTAATGCTTCACTCAGATTTCTCACATTCGACTGGACTGATGGTTTCATGAGTAATAACCAAAAGCTGTTGCTTAGTAGAAGGCAATTCAGTTGTGAACTTTGATTGTGGTCTCAGGCCCTAGGAAGCAGGTTTTTACAAATCATATGCAAATCCCTTGCAAGTGGTACTTGTTAGCTTCTTTCAGTTGAGAGGGTGAATGGATATGGAGATGATCAGGCTGAGGCAACACAGTCCTATGCAAAGTTCATGCAGTTATAAATATCAGATAGCTAGTGACCCAAAAATGGTCTTCCAGCCTTCCATGTAGTTTCCTCAATATCGAGCTAAACAAAACACAATGCCTGTAGAAACATGAGTCACATGGATTATTAGTGATTTTTTAATCAGGTTTTCTGTGGCTTTTTTGCATCAATTATTCTTAATTCAAATTACTCCCTAATCTAATTTAAATAATATTGGCTATCCCTGGAGTCATCAAAATATGATAATTGTCTTTGAGAAAAGTACCTCAGGCAAAGAGTGGTTCCAGGTACCAAAGGTGACATATGTGAAGGTCAGCTGCATAAACATATGCTCAGCACTTTAACTGCATATAAGTTTAATTGAGGCTTGCTTTTGAAACAGAACTGCCACCAAAACTAGATGGTACAATCACATTAGCTCCACTCACTGTTACCTTGGCCATGGTGAAGAACAGCCTACAGACAGCATCCTGTTGCAAACAGCAGTTTCTGCCTGGACTGCTAAATCAGTCCTCCCTCATGATGCCTGCTCTCCAGTTTGGACTAAAATTAATACACAGTCTCATACCGGGCTAACAAAGAGAAGGCATTGACTTATGTGTTAGGCCATTGAAACATAACCACCTTGGATAACGAGGAAGCCTCAGCCACAGAGAGCTGTTTATGAGCAAAGGGGTTGCCTGGTAACAGGCATCAGTCAGGTGCCTGCTATCATTTGATGAAAGCTGATTGGGGAGTCGCGCTGAAGGAGATTGGATCATTATAAAAGAACAGTAATTTGCCCTTATGCCTCAACTTGAGGGATCTGGTGTAGCAAGTGTCTACAAAGATAAGACACAACTTTTTTTTTTTTTTTTTTTTTTTTCCCCCCCTCAGTGTAGAGGCAGAAAATTATCTTTTTATCTCATCTTGCAGGGAAAAGACTGAGCTAGAGCACTCTGGAGGGCTGTGCTGATCCTCCAAGGGGCTGAGTGCCTCCTGGGCTGCTCTGGCACTACAATGAGGCACATTCAATTTTCTGCTGCTCTGTGTCCTCTTCTGCTTTTTTCTCAAGCAAAAGCATTTATTATTTCAGAAGCTCTGCACCATACCAAAGAGGCTCACTTTAATGATAAAGCATAACTCAAAAACTCTGAACTTCACTGCAATTCAAAGGAGAGAGGATTTAAAAATGTGGGAGATACTAGGCTGAGCTTTATACACCTAAAACTGTAGGCTCCTGTACCCAGAGATCTGACCGAGTATTTGAGAATTGAAGGCAATCTTGCTCACCCAGGAAACTCCCAGGTGAACAGTGACTAGGTCCCCCAGCAGTTACTTAACAGATAGGGTGCAGAAACTGCTCAGTCAGTTGCTAACATGAGATTACATCTTCTAGGCTAGAGGGATGCCTTCTAAACATTGGGAACTGTTCTGTCATCTTGCAATGGCCTCTGCAGTACGATTTACATTTTGTTACACTATAATTCAGGGGAACTGTAAACAGAGCAAAGGACAAGACCTAAATAGTGGATGCAGCTAAATTTAAATTTAGGCAGAACGCTTATGAAAATTATTTAAAAATTAAAAAAATAAAAAATAACAAAAGGAGGAGATAAAAAAATAGAGGAAAAAAAAAAGCATAAATTTCCTAGGAACCTGAAATCCTTTGGTATGTGACATTAGCCACTATTTTTTTCAAGAAGTTAAAACTATATTGCTTTCTGGAAGTTCTGCAACCTGGAAATCTAAGTTTTCCCTAAAACTGGTCAAGCTTGTGCAAGTAGGTGTTCCTGGGTCTGGTTAAAGAGTTGACTTACCCGACTACATCAAGACAAGAGCTGCTCTATTCTCTTCCTCAGCTGTATTTCAAGAGAAAAATAAAACTGATATAGTAACTAGGCTCTGGACAGGTTTTGACAAAAAACAAGTAGATGCAGCCCTGACAGGGAAACTCCAGCTGTGAAAGACAGCATTGTGTCTCTCTGACTCACTTTGGCTATTCCCAACACACACCAGCTTGTCTTCCTGCTCCTCCTGCTCTGCTCTTGGTCATGCTGCCAGACCTCCTCCCTCACAATGGCCTTGGTTTTCACTAAAGTCCATTGCTTGCTATTTCAGCTCAATGAATTAAAGGAAGGCTGTCCTTTTCTTGATAGTTTAGTTATCTTACAGAATAGTGAACCAAATAAGCTCCAGGAGAGCCTAAAGAGCTACAGAGCAGATGGAAAGTGCACGTCAGGAGTGGAGAAAAGACTAGGAAAAAACCCCAAATTTCCCTTTTGGCAGAAATGCCCTGTTTTCACTGCCTTTCCTCATGTCAGGTAATTTTATTTGGAATATTCTGACTAACAGGTCAACTCCTTAAGCTGATTGTATTCTACTTTAAGTCCTCCTTAATCAGTACTCTGATTCCTATTCAAAAGGCCTGATTTCTAAGCATATCCTTGCAACAAAATACCTCTACTACAGCTTAAAATGAATGCCAGAAAGCCCCCAACAAAAATTTCTAGAGATATTCACTCATGTAATTCTGCAGTGTTGTTCAAATTTTGAGCAAATGAATTTTAGTTACAGAGATGTCAAAGAAATCACATTAGACTTGGAACTTGAGTTGTTGCACTGAATGGTGATATATTTCATATAAGACAGAAAGCAACTTGATGACAGGGTTACCAAAAGTCCTTGATGCAGAGGCACTTAAATGAGACAGTCAAGGCTCTGCCAACACCCTTCGCAGTAAGAACCACTCACCCCCACACAATACTTTGTGTGAATGTCATGACAGAAAATTAATTTCAAAGTTTTCATCCAGCCAATAACTCTCGTGGCAGCTTAGTTTTTTCTGAGAATGTGACTTTGGGAAAGACTTCTATAGTAAAAAGGAAGAATTTAAGTCGTGCTTTTTTTTTGCTGAAAGTATATTTATTCCATCTTATGATGCTCTTCAAAGAATTTCAAAGACCCAGTGAGTTGTTCTACCTAATTTGAGGCATATATCTTACTTAAATTTGAGAAAAGTATTGATTTGTCTGCTTTCTCTGAGCCAAGTGAGACATTAAATTTTATTTGAAATATTCTTCTCCTATTGTTCTCTCTCTAAAAATCTTTCATTTCAGTGACTGGAATGTGTCTGGTGGGTACTTAGTAAAGTCTGGAGCAGAAATCTTCCTAAATTTCTATTTTATTAACATAGTAACTTTACTTATTCTGGAGCTGGTTTTCAAAGTTATTGAGGCATTTGAAAATGAAGATCAAACGCAGTAGGATTGACAAATGTTCTTGAACATTCTGAATTTCTACATTGCTGCTGAGAAATGCCTGAGAAACATGTTTATACGAATCCTTAAGTGTCTGACGCAGGGAAAGGAGTTGAACTCAGTGATCCTAATAGGTCCCTTCCAACACAGCATATCCTGTGGTTCTGTGACTTCTGTATTTCTGTAAACTAGCCCCCTGTTTTAGACATGAAGCACAATTTAAATGCATTTTGCTTAATGCGTTTCTCAGGTAAGTGGGCAGTGCTGTGCCCAGGGGATGTAGCACAGTACGTTTTACAAGTCTACTTGTAAATGGCACAAACAACAGAAATGTGAGCTCATGTTGACCATAGCTCTTATGGGCAGTTGTGCTCTCTTTTTACCAAGTTTCTGTATTGTTTTGAGTAAAAATTAATGAAAATAATAAAATGAAATTATAGTTGATGGTTTTTTACTTGGATATTCCATGAAAAAGAAAAAAACATTGAAACAATATGTTAATAATATTTATGTAGATAAACTGTTCCTTTTAGGATCAAATAAAAATTCAAACATACATTTTTGTGCCCAAAGCTACAAACTGATGATCATCTGTTCCTAGAAATCTGATAGTAAGTGGATACAGATGATGAACTGCTCAGTACAATGAGCTGTTTAACCATTTGTTGCTTCTTGAAGAAAAATATCTTTGGAACTCCTCTTTGGAAGGATTTTTTCTGTAATAAGGTCTGACTTTCCAAACCCCACAGACAACTCTACCGTATCCCAGGAATACATAATAGGTTTCAAGAGGCTTCTTAAAGTGCTGTATTCTTCAGCCATTCCTCAAGACAAGTCTCTATACATGTAGCTGAGGAAAAGGGGCATATAGTCTCCTTTTGTCTTGTCTCCATCACGCACTGAAAAACTGTCAGCCAAGTTCTGCAGGAAAACCTAAAGGTTTAGGCAGGTTGTTAATCAAGCTCCTCCCTTGTTTGCAAAACTGAGATTTGCTCCTTGCCTTTGTTTGCAATAGCAGTGCATCCAAAAGATGAGCAATACAGCTATTGTCAACAGTAGTTTGTGCATGTTTTGTGTGCTTATCTGTTTATGTAGAATGCATCACTTTGTGTGAAACTGAAGCTGAAAGAGCAGAAGCAATAAACAGAGAGAAGAGACTACTGCATGCATAGTTAGTAAGCTCACATCTGGTATACTGTATAATGTTCTGAGGTTTGTTCTGCTGAAAAATATTGAAAGATTAGACATGCTTTAGAGAAATGCCACTAAAAAAATACTTCAAATGAAAGTATTGAGGAATGCCACCTAAAAGATTATTCAATCATGCTCTATAAAAAAATAGAGGTCTCTGTGGTCTTTGAAGTACATGAGAGACAAATTTTGTCTAGAAATTAAGTGAATACCTGGAACAGAGATTGTAGTTTATCACCTCACCATGTGATTAAGTGGATTTTTATATCCTGAGGGATTATTAAATGAAGATGAATGATGTTGTATTTTTTGTTTGTTTGTTTTGGTTTGGTTTTTTCCCCTCCAAAGCATACTCTAGTTCAACAGCTAATTGTTAGATTCTGTGGAGGAGCAACAAGTAAATACTATTCCATTTACTCTGCAAAAGTTGTGCAAAACAAACCTTTGGATCCTTTCTGAATTTGCATCAAACACTGAGAGAAATTCAGATCAACATTGGGCAAGTAGCACATATAATTACTAAGATAAACGATATTGTATGTTATTACCTGTGCAATAATTGAGAGGCAAATTCTCTAATGATTTGTCAACATTCTTTTGAAAAAGAAATCCATTTCTCCACTTTAGATTCACTGAATCAAGTTTTTCAATTCAGTGGCAGAAGAAATCTTGTTTCTTTAGTATTTTATAATATTTTCATGTTAGAATGGTTATAAATATGCTGATTTTAACCAATAATGATGAGATTCTTATTTCCATACTTTCAACTCTGAGACAACTAACTTTTCTATTTTTTCACATAGCTTACTGTCAATATACTGAAACACATACAGGTAAAGTTAAGCAATGTACATAAAAAAGCTAAAATGCTTTACAGTACAAAGAAAAGGAATTGGAATAGGAGAAATTCCCCTAAGAAACTCCCTCATCTCATCTTACTTGTCTCATACACTATCAAAATAGCTACACAACTTTCTCAAGGATCTTTAGATGTCAAGGAATCTTCAGAGAGCTCAAAACTGCCTATACCTGAAGCTCTGGTCCAACAAGTTCAGAGAATTTTATGTATGCTTTCTGGTAAAAGAGAAAACCTCCACTAAGGGTCTTCATGAAATAGAGTTTTGAATTTCTCTCCTAAGGCACGTGCTCCTCTGTTGGTCCAGCCATCATTTTTGGTGTCCGAGAAAATGCCTCGAACTTTATTATTTGGGTGGTGGGATCAAAAGCAAACATGTGAGAGATGTTTCTGTCTGAGTACATAGAGGAGAGCTGAAATAATTTAGAGCCATTACAGCATCCTCCTCTGCCTCTTTAGCAATACTGCCTCATAAAGCTGTGTGCTCTAAAGCCAGTCCTGTTCTCTACTAAGAGAGGTGGGTGTGTTTCAGTGATGCATGAAGTAACTCATCTACATAGCTTATAAAGCACTTAGAGTTCCTCTGGGATAAAAAGCACTTAAAAATGTAAGGTATTAGTATTTCTTATGTGTTTAAGTTGTCAAATCTTACTTTCTTATCACTCAAATTAGCTTTAAAATTCACATTTGCAATGAAACGTAAAAATGCTAATTCACTTCAATTAAAAATCTATTGCCTGCACTTTATTTTTAATGGAGGCAGGTGCTTGGGAGAAATAGACCCTCAAATTTACCCATGCAAAAGGCTATAGAAGGCCAGCCTTCCCTGGCATTTCTGTTCACCTGCAGGAGCAAGCAGTTCTTTTGACTGTCTATGATCTAAAAATCCTTTTTCTGGGGTCAAAATACCATTGGGATTTGTCTTCCTTTTCAGGATTTGCTACTGGAATGGTAAGGACCATATGCAAGGATTTTCTACACTCATAGTTTCCCCCATTTGTCTTCACTCTCCTCTCACTCTGCAAAGTTTCACTAAGCACAGGATACCACAAATGCCAGTTTCTAATCCCTCACCCAAATGTCATTTCAGCAATTCTTACGCTGCTGAAGAAAGCTTGTACAAGAATTTCTAGTTAAGTGCTTTAGTGTGATGGGACTGTGGCTGACATTTATATCAGCACTTACTGTGATTTAAAAGGGGGCAGAAGTGCTTGGGGTGAGGGGACATTACCATACATGCCTTCATTGCAGATGTAGTGATGAAGTTGGAATGGGGCTGGATTTGGGTAGAGGCTGGAGCACCACAATGAAAATTATTTTCTAGACAATAGTCTATGATTTTGTGAAATACTGTTCACTTTAAATTATTCTGTAAGGTCAGACTGAAAGAAGCTTATTATTGCACCAAAAAAAAAAAGTCAAAACAAATTACAACAATTAATTTTTTAATTTGGAAATTTGTGACATTCAAAACACTATGCTTCAGAAAACAAGTATTACAGCCTAATAGTTTTTTTGAATGCTAAAACTGCAAGTCACTGTGCCTTGGAAAGCAGCTGTAACAGCATGATCTGAAGAAACATTTTTCAGATCTAGCCAATAATTTGCATGTTAAGCATCCTAAGAAAGTGAAATCATTTGGTCAATAATCTATATTCTTTAAGATGCATTCCTCTTTTAATTAATACTGAAGATTCAGCTGTAGAAAAAGAATGCCTAATGATGTACTCTGAGTCTTCTTAATGGAGGACCATCATGTGCATTACCCCAGCATAAAAAAGTGAGTTAGCAACAGAGATTTAGCTTTAACTCTGAATTTCCTGGGTTTTTCAAGCTCAAACAAGACCCTTAATGTTGCTTTAATGTAGTTTTTGGTGGTATAATTCTTCTTAATTCTGTCCATTGCAGTCCTTTGATACTTTATGAATTACTTATCTCACATTAATAAGGCTTAACATGGAGTATTAACCTCCTATACATTCCTAATTAGTTTTTAATGAATTTTAGTTTCCTTGTTAGAAAAAGAGCTAGCTAGCTAACTACCACAAATTTAATCTCCATTACTGGAGCATAAGACAACCACCCCTGGGGATGCATGTCCTTGAGATTTTCACGTTAAACAAGAAGCTTTATAAAAGAGTCAAAGAAGCTTAATATGTGTGTCTTGGCTTATTCCTCAGCTTTGATGGTGTAACAAGTCTTGGAATATTTGTAACTAGTTACACAATGCACTACATAAACTTTCTGAGATTTCTATAATATGTTAAGATATTACAAAAAATTTAACAGGCCAAATTGCTAGTCACATAACAGCTGGAGTAGGAAGGGAAGGTGAATTAATATATTTTCTAATAGATTATTTAGTTCAACAATAGCAACAGTCATGATATGATATATAATGGAAAATAGAATTTCTTTTTTTAACATGATAATCATGCTTTTTTCCCCTGAATAGTTTGTGAGTTTTTTGTTTTTTTTTTTTTTTTTAATGCAGATGGATTTCATGAAATGTATGTAGGAGCTGTTATTATTTTGTGTGTGTAGTACAAAGCAATATGTTGTAAGTAATTATTTTTCAAGGGAGCCACTGGAGCAAAAGTCACAAAAGCTTTTTTTCCTCTTTTTGCAGTCCTTTAAAAAATTATAAATGTGGATAAAATTTATTAACCAGTAAATTTGGATTAGTAGAACAGAAAGAACAGCATCTTGTTATGTACTGCAGCAGTAGGTCAGGAATGAATTGCAGAAGTTTCCCTTGGCAGTGCACAGGATGTTGCTGAAGCAGCACTCAGTGCTGGGATTAAGTCAGAGAAGCACAAACCCTCTAAGCCCTTTGGTCTGTTGGGACAGTGCTATAGGGAGGATGCTCTTCATCCTGGTTCTTCAGGATTGGGATTTGCTTTCCTTGTTGATTTACAGAAGCCCTACATTTCTGCATTCAGAATATTTTGCAGGAGGTATGTCAGTCCCTTGTGCACGTCCTGGGGGACTGGAAGAAGGTGGGGCTCTCTGGAGTTGGTGTAGGAGGTCTGCAGTGGAGAGTTCAGTTTCTCACACACTTGTCTGCTCCGACATTGTTCTATCAAGTACACAGGCCTTCTTCTATGTATGATATTTTAGAATAGGCAGGCAGCTGAAAAGCTATAATTGAGTGAACATCTATGTTAAAGTAGGCTGCATTTGCATATGTTGGACAAGTAGACATTTCCTTTCACTGACACAAATTATATTTGATTAAGTTCTTTTTGTCAGCAGTCAGGAGCAAAAAAGATATGACAGTGTCCCAGACAGTGAAAACATATACATGTAAAAATACACAATATTAAAATATTTTAGATGCAGAGATCTAGTATGAAATGCAGAAATCCAGTATGAAGTGCAACCTAAATTAATTTAAACAGTGTTTTTCTGAATTCTGAAGTCCTTTCCATAGTTTTTTTCCATATTTTCAGTTGGAGAAAGTTTATAAATATGTAATGGTCATCATTCACAATGGGGGGTAATCACCATGCTAGGAAAAAACCAGATAGCTGAGTATTTTAACAGCTGAATTTCCAGACCAAAAACATAGATGCTTGATGCATATGCCATGGATCTTACTGGGACAGAGGCCTGGCATATTTCTCTGCACCACTACTGAATTTCACTCATTAATCTTTTACTTATAAATAATGGTAATAAATACATGGTTATCCTGCATTCATTAATTAAACTGCACGTTGCATGTTTCATGTTGAGACTCATCACTGTGTAGCAGCTGATAGGAAACAGATCAGCTGAAAATGAAAGGCTATCCAAATTCTATGAAATGCTAGAGGCAACTTAAACACTGAGCCTGACATACAAAGTACAGACACCATATCCAGATGTGGTTTAGCTGAGTTCACAACCTTATTAACTTAATTCTAGGGGTTAGCAAGCAATAACTTGTACAGTGCAAACCATCAATCCTCTCCATTAGAGACTGTCATCAGCCCATGACCCATCCACGACTGCCCTCAGACAGCATAAGCCTTTCTTGCTTTCACTTTGTGTGATGGTTCAGGGGAAAGGGAGTATCCTCTTCATTAAACCAAAAAAAAAAAAAAAAAAAAAAAAAGGCAGCTACTGTAAAGCTCCTTTTTGCTATTTTTCAGCTCCTTTCAGCAGCTATTTTTAAGGCTACTTTTGCCTAAATCCAGCATCAGGTGATCAGAGTGTAAGAAGAAAGCCACTGCACTAGATAACTGCTGTTGGATAGAACTATTCATTCACTTACCTGCCTTCATCAACCCTGCAGTCCTCCAGAGAGTTAAACCAGCCATGTCTATCTACTTCCCGGTTTGAGAGAAATATCACCTTTTCCTCATACAGTTCTGAAGATTGATGTAGAACTTGGACTATCACAAGGGCTTACATGTGCTGCCTTCTGTTACGCAGAAGATTGTTACTGCTCCCTCTTTCTTCTTTTCTCCCACTGACTATATTCCTGTTCACTTGAAGAAACCATTGCTGACATAAAAAAAATATGTTCACTCCAGTTAGTAATACTTCTTCCTGTATTTTTTTAAATACTGAATTTCCTGCCTCTGAATATTCCTGTTAAAGACAGAAGATACAGACTTGCCTAGGATAAAGGTGGAAGGCAGTGAACTTTTTCAAACTCTCTTTTGCTAAGCCTTTTGCTCATCTCAGGTCTGTGCTGTCAGGGACAGACATATTTTCAGTCACAGTAACAATATATGAGGCAAAATCTGAACGTCTTCAAAGACCCTAATTATTTTCTGTAACAGGGACATATATGTACCAAGGCTAGCTTCAAATACATAAAAATACAATGGATGGAGCAGCATACAGAATTTTTTTTTTTGACAGGAAGAACGGGAACTGCAAAAATTCTTTTCTGCAGCTACACACATAGATGTCTATCCCTCATTCCTGTCATTGATCACTTTCAGAGAATTTCTCCTGGAACTGACCACCAGCTTGGTCAGTGGATGAACATCTTGGGTTTCAGTCTTTATGAATATTGCATATATATATACTAACTTTTGATCTGCAAGCACATCATTCTACTGAGAGAAACCAAGTTGATCCACCACTCAGTTTAATGTAACACTCTGATGTTTACTCATGACTCTCAGATATATGCTTTATTAAATTTGAAATAGATGTTGGTAGAAGTTTGACTAATGTTAAACATGCTATTTCTGTAAAGGACACAGAAGCTTCTACAAAAGACTGTGTTACCTTCTTGCAATTACTACAGTGAATTCTGATACTTCTGGGATACGACTTCTTTCCTTGACTATCACAGCTGAATTGGCCAAAGGCACAATCTTTCAGGCTATAACACATGCTCATTTTAAAAGACTAACCCAGCGCTACAACTATTCACAAATTTGGGTACAACAGCACCAATAAAAATGTAAAAACAAAAAATGCAGTTTTTAAAAAATGGTAGCAACAGCCTTAAGTGTTCAAATTGTGACTGCAGGTTTTTGCAAGTCTTTCAGCAAATATTGATCTTTTAAGATTTTTACAAGCTTTGAAATATGTGACAAAATCTTTTACATTTAGACCAATCAAACTTTCTTCTATTGAATACATTTCTTATTGAAAAACTTGAGAAAATTGTCTAATAACTGTTACATGAAATTATAAGAAGCAGAAGAAACATAAGTGCACACTGCCACATGAATACTCATGCCTTTTAAATATAGTAACACAATTTCCTATGAGACAGGAAGGCTCAGGGTACTGCTATATTCACTAGGTGTGGACTATCCATCAAAGCTCATTTTGGAGGACAGACTTAATTAAAACTTGTATTGGAGCTGATTCATTTAACTTCAATCTTAGGCTTGCTTGGATCAGGGATGTGTGTGTGTGTGTGTGTGTGTGTAAAATGGACAACGTTCACAGGTGCCTTTTGACCAAAATAATTCTATGTTCCTGAAAGACTTCAAAGAGGAAGATGAAAGGAATGATGAAGGAAAGAAGAAAAAGTAGAATATATAATAAGGTGTTGGTTTGGGGTAACAAGCTTCTCCATCAGAATGAATAGGTAGTTGGCAGGTGATAAGCATGTTCAAGGGGAAAGAATAAAAAGAAAATAGCTTGACGTCAATGATTTCCAAGGTGTGTACAGCAGTTCCCTCAGTGTCTGCTCCTGTTAGTGGTGTCTCATCTTCAGCCTTCCTTCCCACCCTAAATTTCTTTCTTCCTTGAGTTCTCAGTGTCTTCAGGGAATTTTTCTCTCATTGAGATGATTACTGTTGTTTGCAGATTCTTCTCTCAACAGTTTCAGCATGACAGGAACTACATAATGTTTTGAATGTTATTCAGATGAGTTCTTGACATGACACTGAGTCCTCAGGAGATTATTGAGGTGAAGGTTAGTGATTCAATGCTAAAATCAGCAACCCTGATTCTATCCTTCAGACTGTCTGAAGATGATTTTGCCTTTTGAAAAGACTGTGTATTTTCTTTTTTTTCTTTGTACAATGTTATGCCTTAACTTTCTCCAATTGGTATTTTTCTCATCTTGATCCATGCAATCCTGTGCTGAGTTTAGCTGCATATTTGTGATTATGGCCACACTTGTGTTCTTTAGTGAATCTGAATAACTCAAAGGTGCCATGGCCCCTTTTTTTATTTTTGTTTTTTGCTCTGTCACAATCACACACACATAGTTTCTGAACCATAAGTAAGAAAGGTTTTTGATTTATGAGAAAGATCATGGCAATCTAAGATCCATAAATGCGGATGTTTATCCCAGGGGTGGAATAGATAGGTGCACACTTCCAGTGGTGCTTAATCTACTTCCCTGTTCCCAGTCTCCACAGTACTATCACAACATTATTATCTAACAGATTGGAGACAGACTTCACACTGCTAAATATTCTAGTGATCTGTTTCCAAAAGTGATGAATGGAATGGAATAGTTGGAAAGGCATCCATGCACATTCCCTATGTGTACACTGCTCAGATTTTTGCCAGTTTTGCCAGTAGGCTCCTAAACTTTCACATCTAAAATGTCTAAGGAAGGTCTCAATTCATGTTTATTCATGTGTCATGTTCAAGTGGTTTAGGAGAGCATGGTCTGAAATCATAGATTCAAAACAAATAGAAATTCTGGAGTTTGGTTTGGTTTGGTTTATTTCATACCAATAAAAAATAAGGAAATGCTAGAAATACAGAAGCAGAACGTGCCTAAAGAAAACAGCATGTGGATCTGTTACTACAGCTGCATGGTTCAGTGATTGAAACCTTATAAAGACACTTTGCTACTGAAAAGTCTTCTTAAAATAAAAAAGTTCCATCTCATTTAGGAATTAAAGTGTAGGCCAACACGTTATTAAAAAAGGAAAAAGAGAGGAAGGAAGAGAGGGAGCAGTACAGGAAACATTGAAAATTAATCAACAAAAGTGTATTAAAAAAACCCTACAAGACCAAAACACACAAAACCAACAGCAACAACAGCAACAACAATAGCAACAAACTGTCTGAAAAAAAAAACAAAAAAAAAAACAAACAAAAAACCAGGCAAAGGCTTGCCTTTTTATTTAGTAAATCCAACTTCCTGGAAAAAGATTTATACAATAATGTGCATTTTTAATACAGAAAACAGAGAATTATCTTCCTATATTGCTATAAAGATTTCCTAAACAGAGAGGCAGTTTTCTTCCTCCCCACCCGGACCAAATAAACAAATTAAAGTTTAAGCAGTGTACTAATTGTCCATGGAAACACCTTTATACTGGAAAACTACTGGACAATATATCATTGTTGATGAACTTACAAACAGTTATTTAGTTACTGAGATATTTAACATTCTAATTTACTTGAAATCTTGTCATGAGAGAAAACTCTCTGACAATTTGTAGAGCACAGCAATTAATGAATAAAATGATAGTCTCAGTAATAAACAGCCACTGGAATCTGATCCATATATAGTAAATCACAGGAAAAATCTGCAAGTTCCATTCACCTTTTTATTCTGCAAGCAAGGATGGTAGTGGATCTGTAAAATTCATTTTTTTTTTACCCAATAAAAAATAACGCAAAAAAACATGTCCTATTAAATTTTTATTCAATTCTATGGATTAGTCTCTGTATATTTTAAACAATTCTCACGTGACCTCTTGAATATGTATCTCTTGCCTTTTAAAAGTTACTATCTGTAGTATTTATTCTCAGAAAGACCGAGAACCTGAGTCAGAGAAAAGGAATACTCCACATGATTCACTGCTTTGATTAATTTTTTTTCAGCCAGTAGTCTCCACTTACTGATATCAACTTATTTAGCCTAAAAAGCTTCTTCCCCTTAAAATAAATGTTTAAGTTCTTTGCAAACCATTTCCATTATACCATAACTTGCACTGATTTTTTTCCTGTTCAGCTGCATGACAAACTATATTTTAAGTACAACAGGCAATCAAAGTTTGAGGTCCAGTCCATCCCCATATTTATGGGATTTTCAGATCTTTAATGAAAAGCTGGTTCCACATCAAGTTGACCTATTGAGTCAAACTGTCAATATGATTCTTCAAAAGAAGGAAGAAGAAAGAATAGCACAAAGCAAGTGATTTTTATTTCATAAGATCTCATTAACTCAGCTTTTTCTACCAAGAGTGTCAGGCAGTACTGTAGTGCAGATCACTGCAGCTATTAAAACTTCCCTTAATTGCTGAATTGCAGGGTAATTTAAAGGTAAACATATAAGGGCTGAATGGAATTGTAACCTAGACACTCCCTTTAAAATTATTACTTGAAAAAATGCTCAGTCAGGCAAGAACTGTTTTTCTCACCATTTTTAATTCAGAAGAAACTTAATTATTTATTAATTTCACATTAAATTATAATAATTTTATTATTTTTGGAACCTAAAAATTTGCCTATCTTAATATAGCAATGGCAACCTTTGGACTAAGTCTTACATTCTTCTTTTGGAACATTCCCTGAAAAAATTAGGTAGTATCTAATTTAGCTGGCATTTCAGCTATATATTATTTGACTTGTAGTTACAAAATGAGGCATTCTGTTTACCTCCTTCAGTGGTCTAAGTCCAGGCAGTCAGAGAACAAACCCAAAAATGTTACAATTGTAGATTTTGTCCAGATGCTATTCATCAATCTCTACAGATAAGCCCATCCCACTGAAGTGAGGGACAAGCTTACTCAGGCATAAAAATAATCAATAGGAGGTTTTCCAGCCTTCTGAAGCCAAATGTGTCTGATCCAAACCTGACCTGTGGATCTAGATGCCCTGGGGTCTGTCTGTAATTGCAGATTAAACAGACATCTTCAATTTTCCTTAAGTACCTAAACACAAACCCATGGTACACCACAAGCTGGCTGCATCTTAATCTAGTGGTAAGAGCAATCACCAAGGGAGCACATAATGTTCGTATCTTCTATTCTTGGGAAGGTTATACATTTTGCAACGTTAATTAAAAAACAGAAACATGCCTGGGAGAAGCATTTTCTCAGGGAATGGAGGTATCAGTCAAATCTTGGGATACGTGCAACTCATAGCCCTGAAAATGGGGCAGATAGGCTGATATCTTGAAGTTGTCAGTGTTATTTAGGTAGATTGCATGCCAGCTAATGTCAATACAAGCTGCAGGACAAGACTAATTCAAGATCATATATTCACATTAATATCAAGATTTTTTTTTTTTTTTTTTAATACCCAAACAAATATTCTATCTTCTATGTTACAGATAATGAAAAAACTACATGCTGCCCAAAGGGAACCTGATGAAGGATTGAGATAAGGGTAATAGAAAGGATTAGTGTGTAATATCGTATCATTAGCTGATTAGAAAGTCAAAAGAACAGGGGAAGGGGTTTAGATTTCAGGTCATGGAGAAGGAGATTAGTAAAGGGAGTAATCAGTGACCTTCATACCTAAGTAAAGTCCCTTTTTTGAGGAAGAAAATTACATAAAGGCATCAGTATTTGTAAGCACAAAAAAGGATATTAATGCTGTTATTTTCTGCACCTGATGGTCAGCATGCACCAATAAAGCATGAAAGACTGAGTAGGACTATCCAATTTAATACCTGTATGGTAGTGAATAGCTGAGTTTGTGATCAATCTCCCAAGAGAAATAAAATTTAGAAAAGCATAACAAAGAACTTTGCCTATCACTGCAAGAAGACTTAATTTTCATTATTCATAAACTTTTTTAAGGAGAAAAATTTAAATCCTATGGTATAAGAAAATAATAGTACTAAGGGCAACTATGTAAAAGAGTAATTTTGTATTTGAACCAATTAAAAACATAGCATACAGTTAACTCAAAATTACAAATCCAGGTAATTAGGCATGGTAAGAGCACTTTTTTTCTGTGTGATTTGAAGAATGATTTTCCATGTGATTTATTTAGATGGCATGGTATAGCTTACACTGACATAAAAATCCATATTCATTACTTCCCTTATACAGGATAAGACCATGGCAACAAAAGTAAGTCTTGAGCCTGACTGTCTAATGTAGGAGAAAGAAATCTGTGCTTTGAACTTGATACTTGTTGGGTTTAATGCAATGATTTCTCTTTAATTTGACTGCAAAGAAGCTAATCACAATAAAAAAGCTGCCACAAGACAGCAGAAGAGTGGCCACTGCTATTTAAAGAACTGGGGTTACTTTGGACTCCTAGAAAGAATCTGCAATAATGAATTAAACAGAAATGGTACCATCTAAAAAACACATTTCCATGACTATCCATGTTGTCAATGTTAGCCACACTGTCCTACTGACAGCACCAAGCCTGGCGCTGTTTTGGTTCAACCCAAAGAACAGTCTGTCTAGGGTGAACAAGCATTTCCATTGCGTAGTGTTGATGCATCCAATACGTTTTGCAGAGTAGGAGGCTTACATGAACTTGGGCAGTGACCTACCAGTCAGCCTTGGGGTCGGAGAATGGCTCCTGCTACACTTGATGGTATAGATATGGCCCTAGAAAGGAACTTTCCCTCATGGTTTGTGAAACAAGAGCTCCAACAGGTGTATGAAGATGAACAAGTAGGCAGTGTGATGCATGGTTAATACAGTGTCCTCTGCATCTGCTGACCATGGTAACTTTGGTCTTCAGATGCAGCGAAGCCCGATATGCCATCTAACACTTTAGTAGTTATCTTTAAGTTGCACAGAGTGCCAAATTCATATATATGCAATATAAAGGAAAAGGCATTTGACACCATCCATAATGCTGTAAAAATATCAGAGGAACCTCAGATACACACAGAAGTCTAATGAAAAACTGTAACTCCTCTAGCCTGTGATTCAGGATAATTTTGCACTCTTGTGATCTTTTTGGTGTCAGTGAGCACTTCATAATTGAGTTGAATACACTGGGGTGTGGGGGGTTTAACAAGCCCCTCCCATGGCAGGAAGCCCATGTTAAGGTTAAGGAGATTGCACAATCTCCAGATATGGGGTCTGACAAGCCCGTGCCATGGTAGGAAGCCCTGCTCTGACAAGGAGGTTGCACAATCTCCTGCAGGCCCCTCTTTGAAAGCCAGCATCTTTGTGGTCACGGCGAGAGAAGACAGACCCATGATCCTCTAGGAAACTATATATAAAATACCCTAATACCCATTGGTTTCTCACCCTTTCACACCCACCTCTGTACCCCATAAAAGAGACCCTTCTGCCCCGAGTCGGCGGAGGATCCGTCTCTGGTCACCCCTTCATGGAAGATGGAAGAATAAAGCGACTTCTGCGGAACCACCAGAAGGACCTCTCCTCTCTCTATCGGGCCTGGCCATGAGGGTTTGCCTTGCAGAGCAGAGCTGAAATCACTGCTGAATCACTAAGAGCTGATGGCTGCTGAGCCAGGCACCTCTGCAGGCACCCCCGGCCGAGGGCTGAGAGAAGCCACGACCCCCTGGGAGACGGTTCCTCACGGGATCACCTCTGCGGGCCAGCCATGGCTTCTTGGGTCTGAGCCTCAGACCTCAGCCATGCCCCAGCCATAGTGGTGGAATAGCAGCTTTGCTTCTTCTGTTGGACACTGAGCATCCATTTAAATTGAAATTAGTATCAAGAAGAAATTTTAAATCAGAAAATAACACTAAAATAAAACCAATAAAAAAACTTAACAATCATCCTTTTTTACAACTTTTAAAATTCTTTAGTTTTTTTAATTTTCATAAAAAGCTGCAAAATATTAAACAATTTAAAAAATACAATTAACATACTTATATTCTATTTTTAGCTCTCAGATTCTTTTAAATTTGGAGGGGAATTACAAAAATACTTTCATAAACAATCCAACGTATAAAAATATTGTTATTTATGTGAGCATGTCAAAGTATAAACAGTCACATAGGAATATGTATTCTTTAATTTGGAGTATTTGCAGTTAAGCTAAAACCCTGAGTAGTTATTTCTCCAAAGTTGTTTCTGTTAATCGATCTCATAACTTAATCTGAGGAAAAATCCAATGAACCAATGGATTTTTAACATCAGAGGATCAGATGGATTGATTTCCCTACTGTTTAAGCCTTTTCAAGAGTAAACATCTGAACTTATGCTCTAGACTAATTAGTTTCTTTTTTAGCATCTTGATTCGATTTGGACTGACAGTAATTTAAAAAACATTCCTTATTCCCTTATCTTTTATATTGGACATTTATTTTTCTGTTTAATTGGTTTCAAAAAAAGGTTCTGTGGCATAGTTCAATATTACTGTCAATGTCTTTAAACTGTTCTTTATTTTAATATACTTCTTTTCCCACCAAATTTACTTCATTCTATAAACTTTCTAACAGAAACTATTATCTGTAACATCATCCTTTACCCCTCTGTTGGTCCAGCTGATGAGAACCATCAATAATATAGTTGTGACACATTAAATTAACTAAGTCACACCTGAAGAACTCTGAATATGATGGCAACTCACTTTATACTTATTATGATGTCACTTGGCTTGTTAGTCATGCTTTAATCACTATAATTATGTGTACTTTAATAAGAAAAGTTACGTCTTCTTATTTTTAATATGTATTATTCAATACTTATAATGTATTGAGCATTTTAGCAGGCTAAAAATGTTCTTCCTAAATAATACAATGAGAGAATTTGGTTGATCCTAGCTGAAAAAAATTTAGGAATCTGAAAGGAAGTATATAAAAAAGGAAGACCCATTTCAGAAAACAGGAACATGGGAACAGGTAGAAGAAGAAATTATTCTTCATAGCCTACAAAAAGAATATTCATAGAACAGTGACTCCACAAGGACACAATATAAATCTGAGTACTTTGTTCACCCAAACCACATGAGTAAGTCTCAACATCCTTTGGTCCTCACCCTGCATGACTAAGCATAGGATTTGTATTATTCAAGTTTAAATGGCCACAAATTAGATAGCTGCATGTCAGCTTTCCAACCTGGACTTTACAACCAAGGAAGAGAAACAGGCTGTTCTAAAGTGTAATTCCTCTTAACTACTGAATTAATGGCATTCTAGAATTAAAGGTTGGACCAGATGATCTTCTGATGTTCTTTCCAACCTGGGTTGTTCTATGATTCTATAAATTTTCCTTTCTTCTGTAAGACATTGACAAAAAACAGGGTTCAGAAGATCAAGTCAGGTCTTTGAACTGAAAAGATGAATCTCATTCTGCATCCTGAAATTCCATATAATAGAAAAATTCTTTCACTTGCTTTCTTTCATGAATTCTTTCCAATACTTAAAAGTAGCTCTGGTATAGAAAGCCTGCATTAATATGTCCAAACATCTACCATAATTTTTGGAAATTATGATGACAAGCAGTTGCTATGCTCTGATGAAAATCAATGTTTACTAAAATCTAGTCCCTTTATTGTTCAGTGCTTTCTGAGGCAGGAAGCTGTGGGGTTTTGTTTGGGGTTTTTGTTTATTTTGAACTTTGAGTTTGTTTTTTCATGCTTTTTTTAAAACAACTTAGAAATCACTTTACATCTTTGGTACATTTCTGCATTTTCTACGTTTACATGAAGATAGATATAACATGCAGCCTAAAATTCACCACACATCTGCTTTTTCATTCCCTCTCAGCCCCACTGCAGAGGGACAGGAGAGAAATCAGAAGTCCAAAATTGGAGAAGATTCAATGGTCAAGATAGTTTAATAGATGAAAAATAAAATTGAAGAAAACCAAAAGAAAACAAAGGATGTGATACAAAGGCAATTACTCACCATCACCCACAAATAGACTAATGCCCAGACCCTCTCTGAGCAATGACTATCTTCCTAAAAAACACCTCCCTTCAGTTTTTATTGATGAATGTATGATGGAATATCCCATTGGCCTGTTCAGGTCATCTCTCCTGGCTGTGTGCCTTCCCAAAGTTTTGTGTTCCTCCAGCCAACTCTCTAGGGTATTGAGTGGGAAAAGAAAAATCCTTGATGCTGGGTAAGCACTGCTCAGCAATAGCCCAAACATTGAGGTGCTACCAATGCTGTTTCAGTCACAAATCCAAATTACAGCAATATGGGTCTGCTATGAGGAAAATTAACTCTGTCCCAGCCAGGCTCAGTAAAATATACAAAGTTATAATCATTACCAATGTGATGATTACTGACCTACTTACTCATGCCTGTAATTTATTCCCAGCAAACACGTGTATTTGCAGGAAATTAAGTTTAAAAGTATCAATAATTTAGAGGAAAAAAAAAGCAAACTGTAATCCCAATACCAGCCATTTCAAAGCAGAACAGTGATTACCCTTACAGAAATCTATATATATCAATATACATAAATGCATCTGAAAGATTGAAATTATTTTAATCCTGAGTGATAGTATTGTGTAAAAACTACAAGAGAGTATCTGAGAAAATCTCGTACTTGTATTCAGTTTAAATTGCCTGTATTTAAAAAAAATGCCTTTCATAATCCTTTTGTGATTGAAAGAAAAAAAAATTCATTTATTTGAAAGACATGAGGAAGACTGTGGATATAGATATAATAAATACTGACTAACAAAATCATGAAATATTTTTCTTCTTTGCAAGTATGGGGAAAGAAAAAATAATGTTTTTGGGAAAGGGACAGTTTAAAGATTTTGCAGTTCATACCTAGATGACCTTCATCTGAAGGGTTATACAGAGAAAAAAACCCAATGATGCTACGCAAGTTCTTAGAGCTCTTAGTGGCTTACATCTTAATGATTTTCTTGGGAATGAGTCCCAGAGCCAACCACTTAACATGACCATGGAAAAGCAACAAAACTGCATCTCTATGATGAAACTTCTTCCCCTTAGAATTGGTGAAGTTTTTTTATTTCCACTGAAAAGATTTTCAACAACAAAGACAACATAGAATTATAGAATCATAGAATAGTTTGGGATGGAAGAGATCTTTAAGGGTCAAGTAATCCAACCCCCGACTCTAGACAGGGGCACCTTCAACTATATCAGGCCACACAGGATACCCTTGAATGTTTCCAGGGAACATTTGGTGAAATATAAATAATGAAGTTACAAATGCATATGCATCATAGCTCCATATTATGTACTATATATTTGCTTTGTCATTATTGTTTATCCTCATAATCCAAATTCTTGAGAATTCAAATCAAACATCATTGCTTCTAAACACTACCAAGTTAGATTTTTTCCTTTGACAGCCACAACTAGCCATGCCACACTTATTTTTGAGGCACTCCTGATACTTTTATTGCAACTCTTGTATTCTTGAAGCCCCATGTGCTTGTCAGCGTGGACTGACACTTCTGTCAAACTGCTACAAAATGACACAAAAAAGCTAAATCAAATAAACCTAACTCTGCCTATTCAGGTGTGCCTCTCAACCAGACAAAAGCAATCTTGTCCATTAAATTGTACTGATAAAACACAGTAAGACATTTTGGTTTTTTCTTGTTACTTCAAATGACTGTATTTGACAATTACTTGCGCTGCAGTAAAAGACCCAAACTGGCTCATACAAGGCCAGAGGATTCAAGAGCCTTTCAAAATCAGATGTACCTTTTCTGTGTCCCCAGGTCACAGAGGGGGAAAACTGATCTGGCATTAACCTGGTTCTGGACCAATGTATAGGCCTTTATACAGAATTCCATTCAATTTTTTTACCCTACTCTGAGATGGTACAACAGTTTTTTCACGCTTAAAATTTCTTCTAGCTCAAGGTTAGGGTGTCATACTTGAGCAGTTATGGGTCAGGGGTAGCTGAATTAGTCTATCTTGAAAATGCCTCCAATGATGAAGAACAGATTTTGCCACAAAAAGTGGAATTTTCCAATCTTCATTTTAAGAAAATAAAAATGTCAATAACTAAATTTTTCTTTCCTAGTTTAAGCTATTAGGACTCTAATTGCTTCTTCAAAAGTATTTCCTGTGTTCATCCATTCAATCTCTAATAAATTAAAGCTGTATGTACTGAAATGAATTACTAAGTATCTAGGAAAAGATGTTTGCTAGAAAGTTAGATAGAGAATGCTGTCAGCCTGGACAACAGGAAAACAAAATGGGATGTGTCTCCTATCATCCATTAAAGGAGCAGCCTGTAAGTAAAATGAAAGAAAATCCTTCCATGCATCATTTGTTTAACTGAGATTAGTGTATAAATATGAGAGAAATTAGACAATTAATGACAGATCTTTACTCTAAGGCATATGTCTTCACAGTGTATTTATACTCAAACAAACAAACAACAAAAGGTACAGTGCGGCTGCTGACAGCGAGGCAAAAGACAAATAAGGCCACTACAAGTGAGCCTTTATTTTTCCATACTGAAATATTTGCTCAAAGAAAAGCGAAAAATTTTCCTTTTTAAATAGTGTATGGCCACTTCACTATGCACATCTTAGTCTTAATTTCATTTTAGTCTTGAAAGGGGTCTTCTAGAATGTCACAGGGGGAGAAGGCCCACTTAATTCTTGCTTTTCCCAGCTTGGCCAGGAGTGTAATGAACCATGCATTTAGGAAAATGCTGTTTTCATGGATTATACTGACACAAGCATTAACATTTTTCATTCCTGTTGCAGCAGCCATATATAAGTTAAAAGGCTTAGATCAATGTAAAAAGGCTTTCCAAATTTCAGGACTTTGGCCCACAGATGACTCTGATGGTGCACCACTGAACACTAACCTCTGAATGCCACACTGCAAACTGTGAGTAAAGGGTGCACAAAACAAGGAAAGAAAAAGTTCCCCAGTCGTAAATCCGTGGTCATGTACTGGTATTGCTAATCTGCTAGGTAGGCAGCCCTCAGTAGTTTTATCATGTAAATCCTTCTGAGCTTGCTGAACTGGTTTTACACCCCTACAGTTTTACTAGCAGGACACAAAAATACATTAAGGCATATAACTCAGCCTCTCTGATTCCTGCCCTCCTGTACTGTTATTTTACTGCTCTCTAATTTTAATCAGACCACTACATTTCTGAGAATTGAGCAGTATTAATTATTAAATATTGGGGCTGGTAAAGCAGGGATAGTGGCATCAGACATATCTAGACAGAGATAGAGTACCTTTTCTAGGACAATTAAGAAAGCTTTTGTTTTTAAATGAAGCTTTTGACTGAGGCTAACAGGTCTAAACATATCAACATATATTCCACAAAATCACATTGCTGCAATACTGCTTCAGTGGATCCTCCCAGAAAAGCCCTGTACTAATTTATGTTATTCAAAATGCTACTGTATTTCTGCATATAGAGGCCACAGAATCATAGGCCAGCCAGGCAGATGGCATAACTTGATGCATCCAAATCATGCAAGCAACTATAGCCATCAAGATTTCAGTATTTCCATATTTTGAGGTTCCAGAGCAATTTATTGAGAGATGACAATGGCTTCAAATCACATTAATACAAAGGTAGCAATAATAACTGGTACTGTCACAATTTACCAATGAATAGTGAAGTACAAATAGCTGGAAATAGGATGGAGAAAAGGAAGAAATCTAGGCTAGTGGAAAGAAGTAAATTACACTTTAAAGCACTGCAAAGAATTTATCATTACTGATTTCAACCTCAGATTATATTATTCTGAATGTTGTTTATTATGTCTCTGTTACTAGGGAGCTTACCCAATTTGAACCTCTGATATTCTCATCTCTGGAAACTGATGGAGAATTTTTGCATTCATTAACCTTAATATGCTTTTATCTGTCTCAGAACTGAAAACAAACAAACAAAAATTAGCTATACCCTGAACAGTAAGAGGTTCAGCTGCAAAAAGCAAAGTCACTGAAACAAGAACAGAAGCTGACAGTAAAAACCAGTTGATGAAATAGCTAGTGAAAGAAGACTTGAGTAGAAAGGACTGAGACTGGAATAAAGTAATCAATTACCAATAGCCAAAGGGCATTTGATATGTGAAGAGAGATTTTCTTTTTTAGTTGTTGTTTTTTTTTCCCCATATGTACAGAGCATACTTTCTTGTATGAATTACTCTTTCTTATTTTAAGGGAAAAAACTGAGTTATTACAAATAAAACAGAAAAACAAACAAAAAAACTCCCTAAGAAAAATGCTATAGACAGCTGTTTCATACTGGATAGCTTTCAAAAGGTAAGGATGCTTAAAAGGAAGTACTAAATATTTCAAACTTATAAGCAAAAATTTGGTTATTTCTTGCTTCATGGAGTATTCTGAGACATTAAATTCTGAGTAACATTTTTGCCACGTTTTTTTGCATCCATGAAGCTTCATTTAGAACCCAAAGTAAAACAATTTTGTTAATTTAAAAATTCCAACAGGAATATTGTTATTAATTTTCAAAAGTTTTAAAAAAATGGACTTCTAAAATGTTTACTGAGCCTCAGAAGGTCTTATGAAATGAGTCAGTAAGCCTCTGTTAGGTGTCTCCCTACTGTGAAGTTAGTCTTTACACTTCTGCAGTGGGAATTTAATGTTGCTGTCACTCACACTGCACAGATTCTTGCTTGTTTGCACATTCTGATGTGGGACAATCTTTTTCTGGGGAGAAGTCTGGGCAACAATGTTCATGCCAGACCCACACACTACGAGGGTACAAGCTAGGATGTCAAATTCAGTTCAAGCACCCTTCCTGTCTTTGACAACTAGTACATTTCAGTCCTGATGTAACTTATTTGAAATTTCATTTTATTGTAGCATCTCTCTCCCAGCTGAGTAAGATAAGGATGCCAGAACTAAGAGGAGGAGGAGGAAAGAGGAACAGGAGAGGCTGGTTTACAACTGAGAGGCCATTCTGGTTACTTTCTGACACTATCAGGCATATGATAAGAGATGTAAACCCTATTTTATAAAGTAATAATAATTTATACTTGATTTTTCACTGAGGGAGCTCTCCATGATTTTAATTTATGAGCTGTTTATGATATAAATTTTGGAGTTGTGCAGATGAACCAACTGTGAGTTAAAGAAATAACATAAATAGATACATGAATTATCAAAACTTTTATGATGTCTGGCACATCAGAATAAATGCAAGATGCCTTATTGTCATAACCATTTCTCACTTAAAGACCAATTATCACACACAGAACTCCTTTAGGAATTCAGTTCTGATCTTCATTTCCCTACTGCATGCTAGACTGAAATTATGAAAAGGATACTATAAAAATGTTTTGTGTGCTTTGAACTTTTAATCTTTTATTATCAGTTTTGTAGTTTTGGAAAGTGTGCTTTTTTTCCTTTATATGCTTTCTAATTGGCCCTATATGTTTGGGCCACAGAAACAGCTCTAAGAAATAACCTCAGAAGACATAATTTTTCAAATCTTATCCTTTAGGCAGAATTACAATTATAAAACTGTTTATACAATAATAATTTATTTTTTATTATAAATAATATAGATAAAAGTACTAATAAATACATACTGAAGTTTGTTCACTGTGAACACATTTACTTCAGTCTCTGTTCAAAAAGGTGGCAGGCCTCAAAGTTGGATGTCTTGAGATTTTTAAGGTCCAAGAAGAGTTTCAAAGATATCTGAATCAAAAAACAACCTGCAGAAGTTTTCTACCACCCCTTTCCAATCAATGCAAGTTATTCATATACTGGGAATAAAGGAGTACATGCTCCTTGGGAGAGTCCTGTAATTTTACCCACACTGTAAAATCTGAAATTTCAATACTCACACCATATCACAGGATAAAATAATGACACTTGACTTCAGAAAGCTCTTTCAGTCTGTTATGTGTTTAATCATTTAAAGATTATCCAATTAAGCCCTCCAGTTAGTGAAAGAAATCTTTATGCTGACCCTGTCTCTAAAAACACAGTTAAATCTAATGAAAGGTTCCTGAATGTTTGAAATTGCAAAATCACTCAGACACTGAAACTATGAAGTGTGTTTGAGCTTCCAGAGCCACCTGCTGAGCATCTCCACGAGTGGAAAGGGAGAGCTAACAGCTTGACAAGGGTTTAATTGAAAAAAAACACTGTGGAGAAGACTCTCCTGCACCAGCCAGTAAAAGTGCTGACTGCAGGTGTTTGATCTCCTGCATGTGTTCCTCCTTGTTTGTGTGCCTGACCTAGTGCTGAGAAAATGTGTTTCTGTCTACTCAGGAGTAAATCCATGCACTGACTTTCCACCAAGCGATTCTAAGGTTTTAGACATACAGGAGCCTTCTTTTTTTCTCTCTCCTTTTTTTTTTTGTTTTGTTTTGTTTTGTTTGTTTGTTTAGGGGTTTTGTTTTGTTGGAGTTTTTTTGTTAAACCTGTAGTAATGTAGTGAAAGGAATATAAAATTTGTGGCAGTAAAAAGGGAGACAAGGAAACAAAGTCTGTAGCCTTGCACAGTATCTTGATGATCTATCACATATACGCCGTCGATTCTAAAGAAACCAGAATACACTATAAAATTACTACAAAGAATAAAACAAATGACATCTAAGCACATATTCCCATGTAACTGGCATGTGTCACTGCCTGCACTTGGCTTTGACTAGAACAATTACAATTACCTGTGTATAAATGGAAATAAATGTAAGATTTCCTAAACAAGTACTCTCAAGACATCAAAAGCAGCAGAAGACAAAATGGCCTGTGGACATTTCCAAACACGTCCTAAACCACTAGGGACACGATCCTGTGCTTTCTCCTGTCCTCCTCCTTTCAGTAATGCTGCAGTCACTTTGGAAAGCAGATTTGCTCTTCAGGGTGAGGGGAACCACAACAGAACATGCTCCATGCTACCACGACCAGATTTCCTCTGGGATGTGTCTTCAGCCCAGGAGTCCTTCAACACTGTAAATTTTATCCTTTTGCTTCAGCATGGGCATAGTCCTCTCTCTCTGAATCTACTTGCAACATGAAACCAGTCTCAGGTGAATTTTAAGAGGGCTCCCATGATGCTGGGAGGCCAAGGAGAACCGCTGTCCTCTGCCCATCCCCAGACCCTGGTGAACCTGGGGTGGAAGGAGAATGTGTGGCTGTGCCTGGCACTGGTGTGTTACCAGGAGCAGAGCACTGCTGCAGACCAGCTGCAGGGGACCTTTATGGCCAAGCACAAAGCCACGTAATGACTTTTAAGCGCTTCCCAGGTTAGGCAGCTGCTGAGCAGGGGGTGTTTGGATTGCCTGGATACAGCCTTAAACCTAGAGGAACTGGCTTCTAACGTGAAAGCTAATTCTCTGTGATGTCTCAATGTGCCATTTATGCTGTGCCACCAGGGAACTCAGATGTGCTGCACTTGCCTACCTGATATGAATTCTCCTTTGATAGTTACCAGATTGCCTATTAGTTAAAGCAGTATAAATGTAATACATGTGGTTTCTATACCACTTGCATATTCACAGTTCTGCCATGAATTGAAATTCATAAACTGGGATAAAACTTTTACAAACATTGATTTTATGGCAAACTGCCTCTGGGGAGAATCACATCTTTTGTTAAGGCAATAGCCTTCTGCCAAATGGAAACCATGTCACTGAAAATATCCTTCTGCATTGTCCATTTAATCTCTGCTTGAAATTTTTGCAGGGTTTGTTTTCTTGTTTTTTTTTTTAACCTTTTATGTAAAAAACAATGCTCTCAGCATGAAAACATAATGCTGGAAGACATCCAGCAATGGGGTATATACAAAACAAGCAATATTAAATACTTGGGTTTTTTCTATTCATTGTGTCTGCTCTATACGTGGTACAAGTTAAATAACCAGTCCAGTAAAAAATAAGGTTAGGATTATCTATTGCAACCACTGAAGTGTTTAGTATTGCAACTTGCAAGATTATAATTTACAAATAATATTTTATGAAATAAAATGGCAAAATTAGCAGACAGTGTCTTTATTAATGCTGATCCATAGCATTAAAATTACAGTCAACAGCTAATGTATAGAATACAATTCAACTGTCCATAAATTTTAATATAACTGAATGCTGTATAAGAAAAATTATTAAAAAAGGGAGGTGCAGTTTTTTCCTAAAGATAAAGTCTCTTCCTGAAGTACAACTGCAAAATATATTCTGTTGCTTCCTCTCCTGAAAGCAGGAACCATACACAGACAGAATATGGACAAAAGGAACTGACAAATTTATAGCTTATGAGATCAATTGATTGTAAAAACTTTTATATTACAGTTCTTCCGTAGAGATGGCCCTGACTCTGAACCCCACACTGCTGTCTCTAAGGGCTGGGGAAAAAAAGGCAGTAAATACTTCTTGCTCAGCTAGACATGATTAGTATGTTGGGTCTTGAGACAGTACAGTGGGAACAGTATATAGTAAGTGACTTTCTCCTTGACTTTTTCTACAGTCTCAGCTACTCAAGGCAGAGGGGCATCACCATGATTATAGAAATTAAAGAAAGAGGATGAACTTGAGAGCATCCTTCTTTTTCTCCCTCTTCCATGTAGAAGGGGAGCATACAACTGAAAAGCTACATAGGGAAATAACTAATGTATTGTAAATGGTGAACAAAGTACCCAGTGGTCAATAAACTCTCATCCTGCAGCCTGCAAGAGCAATTTTAATCTATCAGGTATTACATTGTTATTGGTATGCAATATTGTAATTCATTGTGACCAATGGAAAGAGTATTTAGTACGAAAGAGCCAGAAAAGCAGCAGGTCCAAACTATCTGCATCTCATTTCAGATTTAATTATTGCAATAACATCTCATTTGCTTCAAGGTATTATAATTATCTTCTCATTTGAAATGGAGGGATATTTTAATATGAATGTAGTTAATGAGGCAATAGGTTGAAAATGTCCATAACACTGGGCTTTAAAGTAGAACAAACTGTTTTAAAAATTGATCATCACTGAAAGTTAAGTGCATTTTCATTCTGCCAAATGCAGAGTATACACTCAAGTGATTTATAATCATTTTTACAAATTGCAGTGGGTTTTAGTTAAAAATTGCTAATAAATGCAGGCATTAATTAAGAGTTCTTCTGCTGCATTCGGCCATTTAGACTGTATCAGGCCATGATTTAAAATGTAAATGCTCATTTAATTTGAGGACAAAGAAAGAAGAAAACTCTGTCACAGCAAGCTTTCAGTTCTCTTGTACATTAATAAAATATTCTGGTACATTTGTAATTTATGTAGATGGCAAAAAAATTTCTTAAATAATGCTGTGTATAAACACTAGCATTTTATGTCTTAATTAATATCTATTGGATTATATAACTTCAACACATATTATTTTAAAAAATACTTTCAAAATTATCTATAATTGATTTTGAGTTATAAAGTGTTCTCTGGAAAATTTAAAATAAATTATTAGGAGGAGGAGGAGGATTTGAGATTTAAAAATCCCCCAAAGCCCAAGGAGATGTTTCTGCATAACTATTCTTGAAACACTCATATCCATAACCCAGGATAAGATGTTCCCTAAGAAAATAATTTTTTTTATGTCATTGACAACATTTTGTCATTATTAAGTAACTCATGACAAACACCTCATGGTACCCTAATTATTTTCTTAAGGACTACCTTGAGATGTTGAAACTCCTTACTACCATTTGCTAAACCCTTTCTGCTGCCTGTAAAAGCCTGAAACAATTGGTATTTTGCAAGCTGATGATTTTGACTTGGCCATTACAGACTTTAAGCATTTAAAATTTTTAAAGCTTTTGATGATTTTTGTGTTTTTTCAATCACAGGTAACATGATCAAATATTTAAGACAGAGTTTAAGATGACGCAGGACTACAGCAAAAGCGTTTTGTTCCTTGAGCTTCAGGGATCAGTCACACACTTCCCTCCCCCCGCCCCTTCCCCAAAATATGGCAAAGTTACCCTTAAATGACTAGATTATTTTTGCTCCTGCTCTACTTACGTTTTGACTTTTGACGTTCTTCCAAATACTTTCCCCACAGAAACCTGAGGGGTTTTTTGCTCTGACTTCCTTACTGGCATCCATTGCCCATGTTCTATTTTCAACACAATAAAGCAAATACAAGCCACAGAATGTTTATAATTTTTTTTCTTTTTTTTTTTTTTTTTACTTCAGTTTACTGTCATGTGATTTTCTACTGTGCTATTTTTGACTGCATGCAACATTGCTATCTGGTAACACTTCATTCTCTTCCAAACTTGCAGAATTTGTATCAAAACTAATCTATGAGAAGAGAAGCAATATGGTGATAGATTCCCAGGGATTATTTTGTCTGCATCTCATATGCCAATACCAAAATATAGTTCCCAATTCTTTTATTCAAACTTGAGGTTTCTCTGACCCTAAGAAAACCAAATGTTGGTAGATTGCTTGCAATCACATTTCTGTTTCTATTGGTTATTGGCTAGATATGCTATGCAGTTTCCTAAAACATTTAGATGTAACAGATCCCTTCGAATCTCTAATATATTTGTCCTTTCCTGGTTTTCCCTTCTCCAACTCAAGTACCATAAAGCTTTCTTTTTATTTTTTTTCAAAAAAATCTATCAAAAACTGATGCACACATTCATCCCAGCCTTCTTGAATCTATTAGCAGAAACTGCAAATCCCAATAGGACATATAGGCTTTTGCAGTAACTCCTGATTAAGACGTCCCAGAGGTACACCTCTGTGTTCCAAAAATATAATACACTTTTTGCACATTCTGCTCTACATGACTTATGCCTGCTGTGCTAATCAGTCATGTCACTCAATAGCTATTTTGAGTTCTTATTGCTTATTTTTTAAAACTGAAAAATTGATTAAAACAGGATGATGCACAGTAACCTTTTAGTAGTTTACCATTGTCCAGTAATGTTCAGGCTGTGGAGCAACTATCATAAAGACACAGGTTATCATGACATTCTATGGTTCTTGGATTCTAAATCTCTCAGCACTGGAACATAGAAACATACTATGTCAACAGTTTGGAGGCTTTGCCCATAGTTCTCACTAATGAACATTTGTAATTTGAGAGTTCAATTTTAACAGCAGGATAACCACTGCTAAGCTGGTAGTACCACTTCATCCCTAATGATTAAGCCAAAAGCTCTTTCTATATTTGGGTACAGCCACAGAGGCATTGAATCCCACTAAAAAAGTACACTCCCACAAACATCTGTCTATTCTTTTAACTTTCCTGCCATCAGAATTCTTTCCATCTTTTCAGCTGTCCAGCAGCTCAGAGCAGGAATGTAATGGGATCATCCATGTATCTCGTAGTTTCAAATGCTCCATGTTATTCTGTTATTCTATATTCTAGCCCAGATACTGATATATATTCTCCTGCCCACAAATGAGGCCAAAATTTAGACAGATGTCACGATATCTCTATATTGTTTTTCTCCACTTCCACTTCTGTGGCAGGCATTATTTTTATCTGCCCTAACCCACTAGACTCAGACTTCACTTTCTTCATTTTGATAAATAGGTTACCACATCCTAGTATCTTAAGAAGAAAGGTTCTCTAATTTTAGTTCTTTGTCCTTCCCTCTTTGTAAGTATTACCATCCTTAGCTGTTTTCTGCCTCACTGTCACAGCTTATGACATGTGCACGAAGGATGGTAGTTAAAATGTTTTCATCCCTCTGAACCTCTCCTGGATGGATGTTGATATCCTTATAAAGATACCAGAATTTTTCTTTCCCTCTGTGCTTGTGCAGAGCCATCTGTAGTGACAAAATAGCATTGCAAAGACATCAGTGTACTGAACATTTCATCCAGCTCTATGTGCAAAAACTAAATGTCAGGTGCCAGATTTATGACTCCACAGGATATAAATATTCCCTCTCTGGAAAGGTCACACAAGATTATCATCAATATATGAAGCAGACACTGACAGCAGTGTCCGTTTCAGTACCTTCAGTTGTTTGTAGATCTATAATTTGCTGTACAGTCACTTTACAACCACCATAATGATTAGTCAATATGGGGTAACATTATTTTCTGATTCTACAGTAATGGTTTTTCATGAACGTCAAATCACAGCTTTGCCAGGACAGAGCAACTTCCTCTGAAAATGGCTTCTTATTTCTGGTTATATAGAGCTGATTTCTTGTAATTTATATATGGAAGTTCTTGAGTTGTCTTCAATCTCTGCTTTGTAGGATTTATTCCTCATTAGAGTTCTCTAGAATTTGTTAATTACTGCTTGGCTGGTACTCACTTTAAGAAAGCTTTTTTTGTTTGATTGTTTGACTGTTTGTTTATTTCTCCCTTTTCTATTTAATTGATAGAGTTTTTTTAAAAAATTGTACCTGGTTCTAATTCACCCTTGGGGATTCACACTGGATTGCCTTACAGATCTAGTGGAGTCTTACTGCCTGTGCTTTGATTTTGATGTCAGATATTTTCCTGCCTAGAGTATTTAATCTTTTTATGTTCTAGAACTGAGGACATTCTCTGATCCCACACCTTTTCCACATAAAATGTTGGCAAAATCCTTCCTTGACTTGTTTCAATTGCATCTGATGCTACCATAGCTCTCTGCAACAAGGCACTTTCCATGCTTCCATGCCATCTGTCTCAGTAAACATAACTTCTCCAAGCATGGACTCCTGTCATTTGTACATAGTGGGAGGGAAGCTAACGCCTGACTAGTCTTGGTTACTCATCCTTCCAGGATTTTCATTCTTGCCTTTCTATGTATGTGTAGATAAAACCGATTTAAGATTAGGTTCCTCTTTCAGATTAGTCTTTCAAATGGTGTTCCCTACCCCAGTTCCCTTAGAATGCCTACACTATGTGACAAGAAGGGCTCACAATGTACAGGGCATCTAATCTCTCCTATTTGCTTTGGATACTTTTAAGGATCTGTAAAAGTATTTTAATATTTCCAATTAATATTTCCAATTCCCAACACTGAAGCAAAGGCAAGATTTAGGGAAACACACACTTTCCCTTACAGTTCCCCTTTCTTTAGCACAGTGGGATCTATGACCTCAGAATCCCATGCCCACTGAATTTTCTTTCTGGTTTCTGTCTCAAAATTCAGACATCTCAGTACTTAGATATTCCAGTACTTCAGTGCTGCAATGAAAAGTGCTGCAGTAAGCACAACTGTAAGAAACAGAGCTTTCATGTACGTACAGCAGTCTCAGACTCGTCTGTTTCCAACTACATCAAAAAAACTTCAATTATGCCCTTAGTCCACACTAATATATGTCCTTCATGAAAACTGTTCTTTTTTCAGTTCTGCTATAACCTTCATTATCTTTCCCTGAGAAAAAAAAAAGTCTGTTACAGCTGAGAATCCATATCAGAAACTTAAGATAAAGCACATGGTAGAAAAAATATAATTGTTTCAATGTCCCCAAAAGTCTATGTGAAGGTTAAACTGTAAAGAAATTCAAGTATGTTAAGGGAGAAACACACAGCATAATCCCTGTGCAATCTAAATTCTTATACTGTAGTAACACCACAAAGAAACCATTTGGTTTCTGTTAAGATTTTCAGAGCTTGTGATTCCAAATCTTGTGAAACTGATTTTTTGAACATATTGTCTTCTTTTTTCTTGCTAGTTTCACACTAGTGAAAGATAATTCACACATTTCTTTACCTTGGCATGTCTCAGAACAGAGTGAAGAATGCCAATGTTTTAGTGAAAGTACATATTTAACCCCTCCACCACTGCTTCTCACTAGCATTTGAAAGAATTCCTGTTAAGCAATCAACATGCAAGACAAAGTTTATAGGCAAATGATGATTATTAATAAGCAAACTATTTTTCCCTGAATTGAGGAGATTTGAAGGCATGCAAGCTGTGTCTGAAAGCAGAGGCTGGAAGCCTAAATCTAAAATAGACGATGGGAACAATCTACTTAAATGTAAATTTTTATCTATCTTGCCAAGTAGTTTAGTAGAAGTTGATCTATTGAACAAAATATTTGGTGCAATGGACACAGTATCTACACTATATGCATTTTAAAGATTACTTTGGATTAGTTTTAGTATGGTCCAGAAAACAGAAGGCCATAAGTATTAAAATGCACTCCTACAGCTCATCTTCTGGTTTGCTTTTAGTCTGCAGGAATACATGGTATGAGTTCTGAGCTCATTCCTTGCCATGGATTAAGTACTGTAAGTGGAGATGATTTAGGGATCCTATCCAAAATTGTCCACCCAATCTACACAAAAATGTTCACAGGAGTGCATGCTAACTTGCCTCACTGATTGAGCTAATTAGGTTGAGCTTGTAGTAACACTTCCCATCTTCACTTACACAGCTCTGTATGCCTGAAAACTCAGCTCCATCTCCCCCCTACTCTCCGTTCCCTCAGCTTGTACAGTAAGACATAACCTTTTCCTACCAATCATCCCACATTCCTGTACAGACCCGCACAGCTTCGGCACTGCTATTTGCTAAATGTGTGCATGTTTATTCACCCATGCAACTAAGGAAGCTGGGAACCAGCTACCTACACATACTGCTCTCTCTAGGTAGTTTACTGGTTCCTACTAAGAAAAATATGGCCAGAAATTAAAAGTGTTCTTATGAAAGCATAAATGGCACTCTTGCAATAATCAGCCCATAGGTTTGGAAGTGCATGGCTATTTTGCTGCAGAAACTATTGATTGTCACTGAATATACGAGCTTTTTTTCTTTTTTTTTTGTTCCTAAAAGCTTCAAATTAGAGGGCAGAAATGGATTACATCATTTACTTCATACATATCAAGCTTCTTTTTTCCCTTTGTTTTTTTTTCCTGAATGGGTAGAAAGAGTGTATTTTGCCTTGTGGAGTATGGGCAGTTTTCTCTCACAAAAGAAACTCAATGAAACAGCAAAGAAAATATCTGTGGGACCCATTTAGTACCCTAGGGAGCATGGGAACAGCTGAAAAGCACTACTAGGTAACTCCAGCACAAATGTACTAATGCATGAGTAGAGTACCCTCAGAGCAGGAAAGTATGGATGTTTCCAGTCTGGGAAAAAGGTACTGTCCACTGTTTCCATTTCATTTCTTACAGTATTGATATTTAGCATAAAGCATTTTGGTTATCTTTGCTTCTTCTATCATGCTGTACTAAGATACTTTTCCATTGCATTACCATTCCCCCTCCTGGCCATAGCTGTCCCATCACTCCCAAAGGAAGGAGCAGAAGGGGTGCAGCAGACTGAGTGTGGGAAGCATGTATTTGACAGAGTTCTCTTCCGGGCTGCTCCAGCACTCCCCCTCACTGCACTGCTCTGGCTTTGTGGCTTGTTTTTTTTTATATTTTCTGCCTTTCATGATAAGACAAATATTCTGTGTAGAAAGGCTGTGGGTGTATTGTGCTTGATCTGGCAGCATGAGTGTAGAATAAAAACAATCTAAAATGTTTTTGTACCTTTATAGGAAAGACACATTAAATTTTGTGAATCAGTGATGCAAGCATAGGTTAGGGGAGGTTACTAAATTACAAGGGGTGCTGAAGTAGGAGAACGAATGATGTACTTGTCTAAAAAGCAAGTACATCTTATCCACTCTATAAAAAAAGTCTCAAAATTTAAAAGATAAAATTTATGGCCTAAAAGTAAAAGATTGTCATTTAAACAAAAAGGTGATATTAAATTTATTTTAAACAGTCTATATTAGCTTGTTCTTAAAACTACATTAGCAAAGAACAAGTACAGCTGCTGGCCTTTGTTAGCCTAACATGCCCTACCAGGCCAGGGGAAATGTGTCTCCCCATCTTGCACTAGTGGAGTCTGCAGTGTCATCCTTCTCTAAAAACTGAAAACCAAAGAGATTAATGTGAAGGGTGTGCACACCTCACTGCATATTCTCTTAAGTTGAAGCCTTGAATTTAAACAGTCAAGTAATTTTTTTTAAAGAATACAGTATCTTCTGTATTATTTGCTCAGACTAGCAGTAATGCAGTAGACACCTAAACCAGCTATTCAGACTTAGTTTGTTGCATTTGTAGGATTAGAGAACTGGATGAATACTGGCTCCACTTGGTCAACTAAACATACTCACCAAGACAGGGAGATCAATAAAACAAAAAACAACTCCAAACCAAAGTAAACAAACAATCTTTTTTATCAATTTGCAATATTTTTCACATCAATCAACAATAGTAAATGTAAGCTTCAGCAGATTTAAGAATTCTCTGAAAGAATTTCAAATTTGTGTATGACACCATTTGACCAAAAAAGCTTACACCAATCACAATTAAGTTCTTAGTAGTTGAATATTATTCTCAGGATTGGATTCATTTAGTATCAGCAAGCTGAGCTGAAATTGGAATTTATAAAGACTAAAAGCTGCCATCCTGTAAGAAATCCTGGCAATCTAATATTTTATTTATTCCAAAACTTTTTTTTTTTTTTTTTTTTTTTTTTAATGACAGTATGAGTATTAAAAATTATCCCACTTTGACCTTTTTGAATGATTTTTTGTCCAATTCCAAATATTTCATTTTACCTACTATGGACTCAAAACTCTCAAACCCCTTAGAAAGCTTTCATGCCAGTAAAGGTCCTCAGACTTCCTACAACAAACAACATAAGCAGAAAGTTACTAACAATGACACAGAAGCAGTCTGAGAACCATTTATGCTACTGATCTCAGCACATTTGGAAAAGAAGTGCAGTTGTTGTGATGCATCACAGACAAAGCCTGCCACTAATGCATAGAGGTGATTCAGCCTGCTCAAAAGCTACAGTGGATTTTGACAGGTAATGTCCTGGGATGGAAGGCACCACAGCTCTTGTTTTCAGGAGATACTTGTTCAAACAGAAATAAAAAACAGACAGATTGATTTAAACTAAAACATTTCAGGTATATCAGGTCAAAATATTTAACTTGCCTTCCGTTGTGACTTGAAGAAATTTTTAAATGACTTTTTAAATTTAAGAAAATTAAATACTTTTATTGTCTGAGAAACCTAGCTTTGCCTAATCCGTATTTTCTGCTTTTAATAACTACACATACATCTTTCAACCTGTTTAGAGTTTGACATTGCTTGAGGTTGAAAAGAAGACAGGAGTACAGCCAAGAAACAAGAATATTCTTTCTTCCAGTCTCATTATTATCTACAGTTGATATTACAAGCAGACAGAAATTAAGTTAATTTTTGGCAAAATCTAAAGAAAGGAGGCTACCTGAAACCTTGAGTTTCAAGAGGGGAAGCAGGTAGAGAACCACCAGTCACATGTTTCCAGGCCTCAGGGGTTGCCTGCTTGCTTGGCAAAGGCAAAAGAGCTTGTTTCCAAAACACTGACAAAACCCCTCAGAATATATGCTCAGATTGTGAAGTTATGCTGGCATTTTCTTGACTATGTTTATAAGTAGTGATCACTTTACATAAAGATATGCCAAGAATCACTGGAAATTACTTGGGCAAAGTACCACAGGAACAGATATAATATTTTCAGAAATGTCTTTGCATCAGTTACCAGAAGCTCGCTGCAGGAAAAGAACTCTGAAGGAAATAGGGCTTCAAGTAATGCTTTTATCACAGTCTCAAATGAGAAACAGAAGGTGACTCCATCTCATGATGCCCTGAGATACTAAGCCTGGATGGATGAGCTACAGAGTAAGCTCTAAGCAGATGTCCAGCCAGAAACAAATTAATCCTCTTCCCTCACAGGAGAGTTAAGTTTGCCTAACCTTCAACTCCATCCAAGAGTTTGTTTCCTTAACTGTTTGTATCTGGTTTTGGCCATTCTTTGGCATGTTCATTCATACTGTTTAGTTTCCAGCTTTTCAAGAAAGGGAAAAAACAATGAGGACAGAAAGTGATTTTTGCTGTATGATTTAGCCAAAAATGAAAGCACATCCACCTCTAAAATAGTACAGAGTGCCATTAAGTTTACCATGCCCTCTCTGGAAGGTAGGATTTGTTTACTGCATTGACAAGTAGCCCCTAAACTTCCATGAAATGGCACAAAAGGCTGGGCTCGGCTGCCTGACAGCTCTGCTGTGAAATGCAAGTCCTATTATGTTTTCTGCCACATGTGAAGCTGTACGGGAACATGACGAAACAAATACACAAACAAATTAAAGAGTAGAGAGTATATATCAAGTAGATAGCCCCAGCACTCATAGCTATATTGTTTTTAATTTGCCCTCACTCTTGATTAAGTTTTTTTTGTCATAACATTGAGCTATCTCCTTCGAATTCATCAGTGCCCTGAGCAATTACAAAGAGATAAGCCCCTGAGCTGCTCACCCCAAAAAGCCACATCTGTTTCAGTCACTATGCAGCCACAAATGAGCAACAACACAATTATACCATAGCTCATAACAAGTGAAATCCAAAATGCTGCTTACATTGCTGCTTGCAGTGATAATAAAATTATGAGAGCAACAAAAAACACTTAAACCACTCAAGCAAAGAAAGTAGAATACATGTTAGGTATTTGTGGCAGCCACATCCTAGTGCTTTCTCCAGGCTTTCTTCCTCCCTTGATGTAATTTTTCCCTTTGACCACATCTCACTTTACATCAAAAAAAAAAGTCACTTCTTCTTGTAGAATGTGCAAATTGGATGTATGGTATAGATGAAGAAGGGTAGAGGTAACGAGAATCCTAAACTGAAAAATAAAAGAAGAACCTGAAAAGAAAGTTAACACAAATAATCCACTTGTATGTATTCAGAAATCTTTGAAGAGCTATGTGCATATTGCAAGTTGCAGCAGGCCTGCAGGCAGCTTTAATTTGCATGAATGGCTGTAGCACAGAAGCAAGGGCTGGATGACTGGATGACCTTGGCAGCATTCTGAGGGTCACTGAAATGCAGTTTCTTCAGTTGGGCTCAGAGGGATTTCTTTGATAGGATACATACCAGTGTTTTCTTCCAAGACATTTTTCTTTTCTTTGAAAAACATAATTACAAATGTAGTAAAGCTGTAGTATTCTCAGTTGAATTTTGCCTACTTCAAAAATTTTAATATTTCCCTCTCTGGAAGTTATTTTACTCTATTCAATTAACAGAATGTATCTTGAGATTTTAACAGTATTTTGGGATACTTAGCAGGCTGTTGATACTCATCATGATGTTAGTGAACATAAGATGTGTTCCTTACTAGATTTTGATTAATTATCATAGAATCAGCATGCCCCTTTCCCTCCCACTTCTGAGATACAGCAGCAGAAAATGTACAGGTAGTGTGCTTTAGGCAGCAAAAGTGGCAGCATCAACAGTTAGATACTTATTTTCTAATTAATTCAAGCAGTTGATGCTCACTACCTCCTGATTAAGTCTGTTGCAATTTGGCTGCATATGATTAAACTGAACATATTTCTCACCGTGCTTTTACCATAGATAAAGAAATTAAACCATAAATGAAAATATCCTCCTAATAAAAAATAAATAAAGATTTTAAAATGCTAAGGGGACAATGCATGTCTCTAAAATTTATACACAAATGCAGTAAGCTTCTCTGAAAAAAACACCTGAATTCCTCTTTTAACAATGAGGAGTTATTTCTTTCCTTGGTGACAGTTCAAGTTTGCACTTAGATCAGTGTATCTCATGGCTAGGAGGATGGGCAGGATAAGCACAGGAGTCAATAAAGATGATGCAATAACACAAGATAAAATGTAAAACACAAGTAGAGCTATTCCACAGTTCCAACATATTTCATCTTAAAATACCTGAGCATAGCAAAGAAGAGATGAGAAGATGACATGATGGAGAGAAAAAGGCCTTTGTTATACTGAATTTCACTTAATTTTCCTGACTCAGCAATAATATTACACAGGCTGATACACTCATTCTTGGTTTGCAGATTACTGCACTTTATACTCAGAAATGGACTACTTTCTAAAAAAGGTTCCATTTAGTACAAAACAGTAGAGTTTAACTGTACTACATTGTGTTTGGCAAAATGGATTGTCACAGACATGTCATTTTTGCATTCTCTTTGTGCTAGTTCCTTCTGAATTCAGAGTCCAGTTCAAGGTCTGTGTGCTGCTATTCATAGCCCTAGGAAATAATTCTTTTGTGTAAGGGGCCATTCTGTTTGAGTAATCTTAGACAGCTGAAAATTGCAAAACTAGACTTGACATAAACTTAATAAAATGTAACAGGAAAACCTTGATCTGTATTAATTGCTAAAAAAATCTCTAAAAATTGGAATGGAAAAAAATCCCTTCCTCATATCCATCAGAAGGCATTTTTTCCTTTAGAAGTGACTGCCAAATATGCCTGATCTAGGTCCACCACAAAGGAGAGCAGCAAAGCTACATCCCACTCTGAAAGAGTGAATGTGTTGTAATATTTAAACAAGGAAAAAAGGAGTTAAAATTTCTCAGCACTTTGTGTAGGACTCAATTTCAAACTAGCATATGTAAATGTAAGCATCTAGTTTTGAGTAATGCATCTAAACTCTGATTATAGCCCTTGGTAAGCTGGTACAGCCAGTGGAGCTTGGAGAGTCCAATGCTATCCCGCTGATCATCATTTTGAAAAATCCACATGAATAATTCGCAAACATATTCTCTTTAGCTCAAAAAATCCCCTAACAAATATAAAAGTGCATTTATTTTGATAGATCCTCCCACCACAGAGTTAGGCTGCTCTTTATTAATCCTGCTATTTCTCAAAGTCTTTCAGTTTTACAGGATATCTCACATAATATTTTTTCCTTAAAACTCCAGTTTTTGTATTCTCTTAAAACCATCAATGTCTTACAACTTTCTTTGAAAAAATACCCCCTAATTTAGGTATGAAAAACAACATGAAAGCATAAGCAATAGACAAAATAGAAGTGATAGAAAACACAGTCAGTATGTAAAGAGATGTCATCAGCTTTGGTAAAGTTTTCAAATATCAATGTTTGCAACTACCAGTGCTAGTCCTCTTTAATCCCACAAGCTCCAGTTATTCAATGTGTTATGGCCATCCCCTGTATTTCTGAGATACCTTAGTTTACCTTCCAAGTCCACTCGACACAGACACCTTCTCAATCTTGTCTGGTTTAAGAGCGCAGATGATCAATAATGTTTTTTGTAATTACATGTATAGATTCTGATGACAGATCATTCCCTGGGTGATGTGGGAGAAACTTGAGTATTTGTTCTGAACATAAGTTACAGATTGTATCTAGCTCAGATTTAATGTTTGGCAAAACTGGCAGCTTCCTTTCACCTACACCTTTAAGACTGGTGTTCTACATTTGATTAGGAAGCACTTCAGCATAAACAAGTTTTACCATCCTTTAGAATGATCACTTCTTGAATTTTTTTATCATCTCATGCACTCCTTCATATTTTTTTGGTTTATATTAATTACATTTTCCATTGTGGGCTGGTAAAGAAGCAACTTCTTATTTTTACTATTTTTTTATATTTTCTTTACTTGTATTTGCTTCATAAGGCTGTCAGGTTTACCCTTGCTAATAAGTAATTCTCTTCACAATAATCATGATTTGCAATGTCACTGCAATGTTTTCCAGAAAGAGAGAGACAAAAAAAATTCTGAAATATTCTTTTTGAAGCATTTTTTAAACCAAACTTTTCCATTTTATTTTAATTACCTTCTGCCCATATTTTTAACCAAGGTCAAAGTACCACTTAATGTTTAAAACTTTCAAAAGATATTTTCAATATTTTTCTCACAGAAGATGTGTTTTTTCTTTCTGATTTCAAACAAACTTTAAAGTCAAGAGAAACTTGGAATCATATCATTATAGAATATTAAGGGTTGGAAGGGACCTTAAAGGTCACCTGGTCCCAAGTTCCCCTGCAATGGGCAGGGAAGGCTCCGACTTGACCAGGTTGAGTTGCTCAAGGCCTTTTACAACCTGGCCTTGAACTTCATGGTATCTAAGTTACACACTCTGAAAAGCTCTGCTTTGAGTTGTGTCCAAAATATTGCTTGGCTCATATATCTTGCATAAAGGTATCTGTCATGGAAAGAATCACTGGATAAGTAAAAATCTGCCTACTCTTGTATGCTACTCAAATGATCCCTTGCTAAAACTGCAAACTAAACAAAATAGTTTTGTTTGCTGTTGTATTTGGTGGCAGTTTTACCATCACGAGTGAACCACCTAATTTTATAAACAGCCATGATATTTCTGGGTCAGTGGACAATTGCATTTCGAGGCACAGGAGTCCCAAGGAGTATCTGAAAGCCATAACTGGCAAAAGCTACATCTGCAGTATTTCTCTATTTAACTTAAGGGGCAATGATTCAGTCATTCAACATTTGTCCACCAATGAACCAAAGGCCAAGTTATTACTTTGAGCCTCTGGACTTAATATGCAGATGTGATTTTGTTCCTTCACAAATTAAGTAGCATTTTTTCAGCCTATTCTCAGCATTTATTACACAATAGGAAGGCTTTCTAAAAAGAAGATAAAATCAGAAATTCACAATTATATTAAAAAACCTTGCCCTTATAAAATATGACACTTAAGTAAGAAAAAGTACACAGTGCAATGAGGATAAGTTTAAGCTTTTAATGTACATATATTACTAAGTTGAATGGCTAAAATTCTCTTTTCTCACAGACATTTCTACTTCCTTCTTCAGAATTATTTCTCATTTGCCTCTGTTTACATGAGAAGAGAATTAGAGCCTCTTTTTTTTTTTTTTAATTCGAGCACAATGTTCTTGATTCAGAAGATCTACTTCAGAGATAGACTAACAATTCACCTCTTTTTTAGAGGGGGCTTGCTGTCTGCAGGGTTACAGAATAGAAAGGGTCAACTTTCACTCCAGTGTGAACAATGCAAGGTATCTGTCAACAAAAACAGCTAAGGAGAGTCTTAGTCTCAAGCTGGCCTTTTGTCATGTTGCTCTTTCTGCAGCTACATCCTACTGCTACAGCCTAATCCTGTCCTCGATTTCTCCATTAAGTAATGCTGACAGAAATTTATGGCATTATAAGATATCAAAACCATAAGGATGGAAGATGAAATATTTTATGCAATTTTTCATTTACAGCACAGTTTATTTCACCATTCTTACTAGGTACTAATGGCACAAACATGAAAAATCCATTAATTTGGATAAAAATAATGCAGTATTTACTCATCAATCTTACTTAAAGTTTGTTTGCTTAAGGATTAAATTTAGTCCTTACACTTCAAAATAAATAGAGAACCCCCTCCCGGCTTTCTGCCCTCCACTAAAAGCTTTCAGTTGTAGCACTTGGAGAAAAAGGCACATAAAGCCCATAAATGAGTCAGACCAAACTGCCACTTTAATCAAACTTGTAGCACTTGGCTGTAAAGCACTACAAAAAAAAGTAAGAAAAACTGAAACACCCTTAAGGATAATTGCACAAGCCAGGACTGCCATCATATAGAGAATAAATATTGGAAAAACAATAATCTAGAAAGGCTGATGCTGAGAGAATTAAATTAAATACCCACAGAAGTTAATTACTGGGAAAGAAAAAAGTGTATTGTAAGGAGCAAAAGAGAAGATAGACAAAATAAACCTGGTACCTACTAAACTGGATTCCAACTACTCCTTCTTGAATTCCCCATATAGTGTAAATTACAATGGGTACTCTGACAGGAGCAGATTCACAGTACTGCAAAAAGAATAAAAATTTGGCCCATACTTTGTCTACTTTATTGAATTTCATCTGTGTCTGTTTATTGGGATTCTTGGTAAGTGCCCCAGCGTTGCAGATTAGAAATGACAGAACTTTTCCAATTCCATTTTTTCTCATTTCCACACTATTCTTTGGAGAAGCCATCCAGTGCACTGACACTCCTCTCTATAGGCAGTAAAGTGACAAAAGCAGTTGTGGCATTCATTTGGTGCTCATTCCTTCTCCATACAGGCAAACCCCACCCAGTTCTGGATTATAGGTATTTATTTAGCATTTCACATACAGATAAGACAAATCTAAGATGACATGAGAGCATTCTCTAAAGAGAGAGCCAAAGAGCATAAATTGTCTGTACTTCAGCTGCAATGCATGCTTCTCCTGCTTTTGGATGAAGGACACCTATTTCACAGAAGTAGCTGGAAGCAGCCCAAAGAACATGAAATGGAGTATGGGAGATGAAGTGAGGCTACACAGAAGACAAACATACACTGAGGAGTTAGTGGTCCATGTAACAGGATGTGCTGTCCAGCACTGCACTGCATGGACAGCACGGCCTCAGGCCTGGGTTGTGTTACTTTTTCTTGGCTGTAGGATAAGCTTAGATTGTAGCAAGAGGAAGCTGCAGGCAGCTCACACTTAGTATTGGTGATCACATCACTTATGTGACCTTGCCTTTGTCTTAAAGTGAACCTTCAAGTTCTTATGCAAAATTCCACTTCTTTCATGGTAGAAGCTATGAACAGAAGAGTTTTCTTCCTAAGAAAAGGCCAGAAGACCAATAAAGATTACAGTGCTGGCAAACTTCTGTGTGTTTTGCCCAGACCAGCAGTGCATCCTGTGATGCTGCACACCTTGGAGTTCTCACATGGGAAGCACCATGATGTTATTTATTGTCTTTTTCCTCTCTCTATTAGCTCCAATAAATTGGATTTTCAACTATATCTTGTGGAGCCTGAGTCCATTTCTTACAGGGATCATAATGAACACTGCCACTAATGGGGTCTAAAACAAAAGCCATATAGACTTGGAGTCTGAACACTAAAACTCTTGCTACAATTCTGGTAATATGATAGATCTCAGTGAAGTAGAAATACGTTTTGTTCTCCTTTTAAAAGTCAGTTATAAAATTGATACAAATCTCAAAAATTTACATCTTTCATTGTAATACCAATGTTCACTTGTTCTCAGAAGTATTCTAATTAAATATAGAAAGGTTATTTCTTTGACATCCTATTTTTAAAGGATTTGAATTTAAAAAATATTTTTTGGAGAGCTGAAATGAGCTATACAGCTTTACACAGAAAAACTTTAATTGCCACTCACTAAACTATTTCAGTGCAGCTCCATGCCTTCAAAACTACTGCAAGAAATACAATATTCTATCGTGCTATTGAACACAGATTGCATCTTGTGATCCATGATACATGGATGGGAGAAGAGTGCATGTCCCATGACTTGATGTTAACAAGGCATCCTTTGACACTGTCTGCTGCAATATTGCTACAGCCAAATACTCAAATGTGGACTGGATAAGTGGGTGAAAAGAAACTGGCTGGAGTGTTGATTTCATAGGGTTACAATTACAAGCACCGAGTTCAGCTGGAAGCCGGCGGATTAGATGGATCTCTGGGCTTGAGAGCAGGGCAAACACCCATTTGGGTGGGTCAGAGTTCACTCTTAAAATGTTTATGGACAACACCAAAGACAGAGACAGACTTAGAGGTGGACAGCAGTATGAGAGACAGCAGACACAGGTTGCAACATAGAATCATAGATTTCTGGAATGGCTTGGATTGGCACGGAGCTTCAAAGATTATCTATTTCAACTCCCCTACCATGGTCAAGGACATCTTTCACTAGATCAGATTATTCAAAAGTCCCATCCAACCTGGCCTTGAACACTTTCATGGATCCATAACTTCCCTAGGCAACCTGCTCCAAAGAAATCTGCACTTTCTCTGGGAAATTTTTCTGGACAACCAGCGTGTCACCAGCATGTCAAAAATGTCTTCATTTTATCCAATCTAAATCTATCCTCTTTTGGTTTAAAATCACTGGTTTTGCCTTGCCTCTACAGGCCTTGGTAAAAAGACTTCCTCTATCATTTTTACAAGACCTTCTTATGTATTGAAAGGCTGCAATAAGATCTCTGCCCCAAGTCTTCTCCAAGCTGAGCAACTTTCAACTCTCTCAGGTCTACTTCATAGGAAACACAGACAATTCTAACTTTATGTACAAATTCACCATGAGTGTGGGCAAACTGTATCCAGATGTGGGGTAGAGATGTAACCCTGGAGACACTAAAAACTCAGCTGTAAAAGTCCTTGAGAAACTTGATGTAATCTGTCTCCCTGGGTGGAGAAACAATAAATATTTAACATGTTTAAAACCTGAATTTTCCACAGCTTACAGTGTAACTGGAGAATTAATTCTCTTGTCATCCTATGAATGGTTCAAATATCTCAAATGTATCTCCTGTCTCTTAACACAAGGGAAAAGAGAAAATGTTTAAAATTTTTAAAAAACATTTTTTTAAATTTGGTCTAGGTCATTTGGTTATGACCTTTAAAAAAATTGTTT
>JACBWW010000001.1:24354858-24397005 GCA_020086605.1 Lanius collurio | reverse complement strand
GACATTGGAACAAACTAAACATTAAACTGTTGAAGAAAAATGGGAAGTCATGAGGGTAGCTCTCAGAAAGAAAGTATTAAGACAATTTATTTATGTATTTGTGTCTCTAATAAATTGAAGAAACACTTAGGTCAGGAAACAACTCAGGACTGAAATCCCCAGAGCATGGTAATGCTTCCCAGTAGTGCTGAGTAAGGTGCTTAAATCTCAAGGAGATATCTAATTTAAGACGTATTTCTGTGTTCAGCATTTCCTACTGGCTAACTCAGAGTCTCCCTGCTCAGCATGATGGTTTTTCTAACCCCTTTTCTGAGACACAAAACTCTGATACATTCTACAGGAATTCTTTTTGTTATAGTAACAGATTTAGATACCAGCAGGTTACAAGTTAGGTGCTACAGTGCTACACAGCTGCGTCTCGTCCCTTTGTGACTCCACAATCTTACAAAAACTCTTTACATTTTGATTTTTCGGCTGATATAAACTTGTTCTACTATATCAAGAGAACTGTATCAATTTACATGAGTGAAAGGCTGGTCCTGATGGTGCAATTAAAAGTATGAGCTTGAATCAGTCATAATAAGCATTCAATCACAATCCACGCGTCAAAGAGAAGCCAAAGTGATTATTTCCTGAAAACTGACATAAAAGCCCCAATTTCTATTCAGATAACCTTAAATAGTGGGCAAGATGAATACCAACTTGACAATATGATTTTTTTCTAGATTGCAATTTGTATACAGGGCATAACCAATAGCTGACAATTGATTTGTGCAGCTTACCTCTTAGCCCAAAGGGAAGAGGCATTCTGTGAGAACAGCTCAGTTGGTAGTTGTCCTGTTACAGAATGACAAGTGATTTGATTGTGATACACAGTGTAAGTGGTTTGTTCTCATTAAAAATGAACATGCTGTGGGAGACTTTTACCACTTACTCTACAGGTACCCACTGTGAAAAGCTAAGACATAATGAATATGTAATTCGGATATGTCTTTTACGAAAAAAATCAAAAGAATCCAAAATAAAACTTGGGAAGAGCCGCTAGAGTTAGATATAATTTTTTCTGTTTTACCAACAGTTTTAAATGGGGTGATTTGTGGTCTCTGAGCTGTACACCTTTTTTTCCATATACCTATGGGATTTCCATGTCATACTGTGGCATGCAGTACTATAATAGGATAGAGAAAGTATCTGTTACATGTTATAGCTGAAAATCTATCTCTGCCACAAGAAGATAACAAAATCTTTGCAAATGTCATATAATGTACATGGTATTTCTGTGGAATGTTTTCCTTTTATCCTTGGCTGTCTTAGCAGAAGTCTTTTTGTGGAGATGATGCCTGGTATTCTAATCATCTGGGCAGGTCCTAAAAAACCACTGTTTTAGGGAAAACAGTAGCATTGACACAGATTTACTTCTTTTTTTTTTTTTCTAGCCTGGAATACTAACACTCAAACATACAACCAAAATTAATTCAAAAATGCCGCCAAATTTTAACTAAAATGCAAAAATTGTACAATAATTATTACTTATAAAATGATAGGTTTGAAATCTTGTGATCATGGAATATCCCAACTTCAGCACAAGTTATAAAATAGTTACTTACAGTGTTAAAATGGTCATAAATTCAGCTTTTAGTCTGTGGAATATAGTATTATAAACATCACACAACTTCACAATGATTTTTATGAGTCTGTCTGAGATGTCTGCAGTTGTATACTTGAAAACTAAGGCATCTGAAGCATTACAGAGTAACAATGGACAACAAGTAATATTTCGTGGTTTTTTTTTTTTTTTTTACAGATTCCTATTTTTGTAAGTATCATACACAAAACACAGAATGTGAGAAGTGCCAGTGCTGTCTCTGAGTTACATTTGGCCCCCTTGGTCATTAGTTCTGTAGCCACTTCCATTCAATTATACACACCCCTCAAACCTGCTTATCTGGTGGAATGCACACACATATCTACAAACTTGCATCAAATTTGAAGCACAGCAGAAGGCTTGAACACATTTAGAGCAAGAGGCAGCATGCCATAATGCTATCACATTTTCCCAGGATCAACAACATTAATTTTCACTTCTCAAAAGGTCAGAAAAATAATTCTTCTTTTATTTTCAATCACTGAACAATATTTTTGGACAGTGCTGAAATAGAGTCAATTAAAATATTTTGATACTCTCTACTACCCTTGAAATTAAACAATTTTGAAAGAATGTAAAAGTTATTAAAGCAGCCAGATTGTCTCCTTCATGAAGCGTAAAGCAAAAGTCAAAAGCAGAGCAAATCAGAGACAGAACTAATCACACACACTAAAAAAAAAATTAGTTTTGTTCTACATTCAGTGGATATATCTGTATTTGGAAAGTTAACAGACTCTGTCATAAACAGTTCACTGCACTGAATTGTTTTTAAACATCTCAAAAGTATTTACATTCAACAAAACGGAAAGGTACTGGAAAACCCATGGATTTGAGCACAGGAGCCACAAAAGAAGCTCCTTTTAGGACAAATTCCCTAATCTGCCCAGAATTCCTGTATTGATATGTTCTATTTCCTTATGAACCAAAACATACAGAATTCAGTTCTCAAAACTCTACAGCAAGTTCTAACTCATAAAAAAAGGCTTACCAGTAGCGCAGGGGTGGCAGGGCTCCTACCCTACCTGTTTTCTATTGTGCAGTGGTGTAGTACTTTTGAGCTGGAATCAGGTACTACTTCTTTCAGGTCTAATAGCCCCAATTCACCTTTGCCCTCGTCTTATACGATCGCTTAGCTAAAGAAAATATTTATTCTGAATCTGAAGGAAATTACATAGCATTTATGTTATATTGAAGTGAAGATGATTTCCAACATTATACAAAACAACAAATGCAGATGAAGTGTTACATGATGTCTGGTCAAACTTCATTAGTTAAACAATAACCACTGCTAATTTTGTGTATCTGGAACCCAGCCAACGCTCAAGCAACTTCAAGTAGGAAGGGAATAAGGAGTCTCCTCTTTTTCTAAGTCCTCTACAAATGAAATGCAGAATTGCAGCAGGCCTAGCCAGCACACAAGGGAGTATATGGATTGCTGCCAAGTTCTCTACTCAAGAACAACATACAAACCAGGAAAGATAAAGAAATGTGGAACAATAGCCCTGCCATGCCCTTGCACTGATAGCCACTGGCCTGCCGTGCTAGAGATCACTGCTTCATGCCTCCCCTTTCAAGGGAAGTCACACTGCTACCATGCAAAATGTCTTCTTGTGTCACAATACAGCAGCACTGTAAATGTAGCTCGTAATGATTTATGGGAGTCCTTCCAAAAGAAAATAATGGTTTTACAGCTGGGAAGAACTTTCAATAGCTTGTAAGTGCAAACCTCTAAAGCATAGTTCTCACTGAGGTGCCCCAGTGCCACTGAAGGACATGAGAATTTAGCTAATTAGAAGTGTAGCTAGTATGGGTATCTTTAATCTATCTCCATATATTCATATGTTAAAAGGAACAGTGGGCTTTTTCCTTCAAATTAAAAACTGATGTTAAGAAGGCTTTTAAAATTAGTAAAAGTACATAGATAACAAAAGTGCTGTTTATAAATTAATAACTGAAAAGAAACCCATGCTCTAATACTTATCTTTATAGTTAAAATACATACACATTACACATTCAAATGCATGAAGTAAATCAGAAGCATCACCAGTTTGAATAATGACAAGGAAATGGCAAATTTGACATTAGTGATCCTTGCACAGGATGAACAGTGTCACTGGGCACTATGTGAGTATAAACTCAATTAGTTCTTTCACTTTTTAAAAATAATTTAACCTGTTATCAAGAGTTTAGGTCCAGTGTTCTTCATTAAGGAACTGTAATGAATATTTTATATTGATATTACCTTCTGCAAAATTGTATTTTTTTATATTCACAGGTTCTATTTCATATCCTAAGATACCAGTAATATGAACTGTGTAAAAATCCTATTTACCATTGTAGTTTTAATATGCTCAGCTACTTTTCATGAGACATACAGTATTAGAATTCAGAGGTCAGAAAACTTTTATTAAGATGAATAATAGAGAAAAAGGTTTGACAGGATATTATTATATCTTAGTATATAATTTCCAAGTATATAAGATCTCATCATCCATATAACTGCAGTTATTTTTAATCATGAAGATCAAGGATTAATCTCTCATATTCTTTCATCACATAAGCTTTCATCATATGTTAATAATATAACTTTATGTAATGTTAGATGTTGCAACTCATCAAACAGTAAAAAGATTAAAGCAAGAAAAAGAAACATATGTAGGCCACACAGAAAAAAATATAGATGGAAATAATTAGAAACTAGGAAAGTAAACAGACACAAAATGCTATGAACAAACAAATCCCATCAAAAGAAATCTAAACATAAACATGAAAATCTGTCACACACAAAATTAGAACACCCCTGGAGAGCATACATTCTTATTGACTTGACAACAAAATGATAATTTTAATTATTAGTTGAGGAGGTCCTCTTACATTGGTTGGCAAATATACAAAATTTTCCTTTAAAAAAAAAAAAAAACAACCTGTTGTAAGCAGGATTTATTAATAAGTGAAACACAACAATACATCCCTTAAGGGAAGAGGTTTTGCAAATTCCTAAACTGGTGAAGATAATGGAAGTTTTGAATGAAGAAAAAAAATAAGACTACACTATAAATGTGATGCTTAAATTTGAGATGTGACGTAAAAACTGAAATGTGTTTGAAGTACCTCTTAATCATACCGTTGTCTAGAAGCTAATGAGTTAAAAAAAAACTTACCTAATTTTATTACATAAATAAATTCTGGTGTAACCATTTCAATATATTTGTTATGGAAAGACTAAATATAAGGACAGGAGTACATCTAATGGGAACATTGTGAATTTTAGAGTCCCTCAGAGAATGCAAACTATGAATTCACAAAAGGGTTTTCTACTCCAGAAGGAGAAGGTTTCTGTCCCTGCTTGTCAGCAAGTGACAACTGTCAACCAGAGAGAGCCCCAATCTTATTTTTTTTCCTGAAGATGGGGATCAAAAGAGAAGATGTAACCTCCTATTCTGAATTACAAGCATTCTGCCTTGTACTCCAGCAATTCCCCTGCTGTCTGGAGACTGTCATGGCACTAAAACATCTCCTCAAGTTTGATACTCTGCTTAACCCTCAGCTACTTAAAGAATTTGAGAGGAAAGAATACAGAAGGAACAAACACCGTCTCTGCAGCCTCACACCATCACAGTCTGTCACCTAAGGAGCGTGAAATCATAGTTTCATAGGAAGGGGTGAGACTCTGGACCCAAAAGAGGAACATGGGGCGGTACAGGTTGGGAGCTTGCATGCATTTGACACATTCAGCTGCTTAAAACACATCCCGCTGCTCACCTCTGGAGCATTGACAAAGAGAGGATGATGATAATGTGCCAGCTTAAATCCTCTGTCTGCTTGCTTTTGTGAATGGACAGCGGCATGCTCTGCCTCAGTAAAAACAGTTCTCAGAATCTGAAGGAATCAAGGGAAAAGCAGCAAAAACATCACCATGATTTGAAAGTAATGCCAGATGATCTGGTAATAAACAGGTCACTGCATGTCTAACAGCTTGGTGTTTCCTTGGAATAAAGTATCACGGAGTAGGACAAAGTTTCTGGGACATATATAAGTATCCGTTCAGTCCAACATTAAGAATGAAAATGTCAGAAGCTCGAAATATTCACATCTTCCTGGTCCCCTTCAGGCAGCAGTTAGCCAAAGAACTAAAGTATAAAGGCTTATATCTCACTTTTTTTCATGACTCTGAAACCCCTTATTTTTTGTGGTGGTAACCCTTACTACAAGCAGAAGGTTTGGTGGGAACTTTTTCTATTCTGAGCAGATACAGATCAGAAATAGAATGCAACAAATCAAACCAGAATTCCATAGAATCATAGCAGCTTTGGATTAGAAGAGACCTCTAAGATGATTGAGTTTAACCATTAAACCAGCACTGCAAAGTCCATCATTAAACCACGTCGCTAAGTGGGACATGTATGTGTCTTTTAAATGTCGTCAGGGAAAGTGACTCAACCACTTCCCTGTGTAGCCTGTTCCAGTGCTTTACAAGCTTTTCCATGAATAATTTTTTTCTAGCATCTAATTTATGCCTCTCCTGATTCAACATGAGGCCATTTCCTCTTGTCCTATCGCTTTTAACTTGGGAGAAGAGTCTGACCTCCATCTTACTACATTCTCCTTCCAGGTAGTTGTAAAGAGCAATGAGGTGTCCCATGAGGCCACTTTTTAATTTTTCAGATTACTCCTCCCAAACTGTATTATCATGCATCTACTAACTGTCAAAGTACTTAATTCAACTAGTTTGGTTCTCTCTTCCTGACTAAGCCAAGTTATTGCATCACCTGTGCCTGGAATGGAATGACACTTTTGACATAATGGTTTCATTTGAATGGCTGAGAAAAACATATTATATATGTAATACCTTTACTACCAGAGTTCAAATTTCTGTTCACAAACCATTCCTCAAGCTGGTAGACAGAGAATTGTAACCAAATCTTGTATTACAGAGACTATGTCCACATTTTGAACTAGAAGACACACTCTTAAATTCCAAGTAATTATTGCATGTTTGCTTCCCAAAGCCATTAAGTCCCCATTTTCTCCATGGTAAATTAAAAAAAAAAAACAAAGAAACCTGTAGCACACTCTTACATTAGCATGATGTCTTTCCTCTCTCAACAGCAATTACTTCAAGATTTTCCACTGACCTTTTACTAAAACTTTTTGTAACCCACTTCACAGTGTTGCTTTATCTTCCCCTAAGCTCTGGCAGAAGGACAAAGTTCCTACACTTGCAAGGTTTGCGGTATATATACAATTACTTACTGTGGCCATGTATGCAGTCAAAGGAAATTTACAGCAACAGCATTCCAGAAGTTAAAATATGCTAAGTGTTGTCTGTTTGGATAAACTGATTTTCTCATGCCAGACAAACAGGGAGCTCTTGTCACTAAATGACAATAATTGGTATAGGTGCTCTCTCCTGTTTGGAGGTAGCTCTCAATTCATCTTTCTTATTCCAATACTGATGAATTATCTATAATAAATGAGTCTTGTCTGTATTCTTCCTTCAGTGGTTCAGTAGCTGATGAGATTTACAAGCTAAGTAGGAAACAAACAAGAAAATGTTTCATTTTTGATAATGCAACTTTGGTCCATTTTTTTCATTATTTGTGGGCTTCCCATGCTCATTGGGGAATACAAAGCTGGCAAATACACTTGGGGAGTCTCTTGGAGATAGCCGGTCACATAAGGTTACCTACAGATTAATCCCTTATCTTTTCCTGATCTCTGGCAAATAGGATGGTGATCTCAAAGCATTGTACAGCCCACCGCTCACTCGTTCCTCTTTACCCTCCCTTTTCTATTTACCTACTTTTTGATAGATTGGCCTTACATTGGTCTTTGCCACTCACGACAGGAAAGTTAAAATCCTGCAGTTCTTACGTAGCACATAAAGACAAGAAAAGTAAGTTCTATATCTGTTAAAGGAGAACATATATTTCTTGTTTCTTTGATTTTATTTTACAGTCTAGGTAGCATAGCTTGCAGTCACATCAACACAGACAACCTCCACAATGCCAAGATGGTAATCTTGTTTAAATGGACCCATTGGCTACCTTAATGGAACCCTGTTTTGTTTGCTCCTGCGCATAAAGAGATACCTTTTTTCCTCAGCTCTTAGGAAAAGCCCTAAAAATTAATCTGTTTTAAAAGGTTACTTATGCTAAAAATAGCAGATAATTAGAGACTTCAATAGCGATTACTAATATCATAATATCAAGTATCTTTTTTTTTGTTTAATAATGGTATAGGTACACAATGTACTTTCAGATTAGATTTACTGTATATCCCGATTTGCTCTAGGCACAGTAATTACCTTGTAGATCACTCTTAACACAAATTGATTTTCTCAGTTTTCTAAGAGTATGCTCAATCTCATTCCCAAATAAAACACTGTACTTAATCAGAAAGCAGAATTCAGAGGGAAAGCAAGTAAATGATAAATTAGCCAATACTTTTGGAGAGACAGGAGAATGTGCAACTGCCATCAAAGGTAATGGGAGCATTTCACTCCCCTTAGGATTTTGGATGTTAGTTATAGAAGCCTTTTAGTTGGGATTTCTCTCAGTGAAAAGACGTAAATCTGATTATAAACAATGTCTCTTACAAAGGAATTGTAACCTTAGTTAATGGAGTCATCTCCAGTAAGCTCTTGGTTACCATTTCTGGTTTGTTTGTTTGGGTTTTTTTGTCTCTCCTGTTTGTCCTGACTATTTACTTCTTTGATAGAAGCTTCTGTTGCTGTGATAAAATCTAAAAGTATATAAATCACACAACTATGGCCTGTTCCTCTTTAGCTTTATGAAACCCAGCAGCCACACACTAGGAAGAATTGCCAGAAATATCACAAAAGCCACTCAATTTCTGGCATGGATTCAAGCCTTTTCATGCATCCATTTACACTTCTACAAAAATTCAGAAGACTATTTGCAACTCAACCTTTACAGAAATACTGATATTAAAATACCACCTTCCGCTACGCTGTCACTGTTAATAGGAATAAAAAGTTCCCCAATTAAATACAGCTTTCTAATTAAGGCCACGGTATTATAAAATGTTACACTGCTTTTCCACAACAGAAAATAGAAGATTAAAAATTATCCTGGACAGCCTACAGGTAGTCTAAAGCTGACAAAGGGAAGAAAACACCAGCACAAAAAAAGGTTAAAATCTTTCCCATAACTGCATTTTACTCTGTAAAAAGGATACTACCAAAAACCCAGTGTCTACTAACAATTAGTGCAGTCTGGCATCTGATATATTACTGCTATACCTTATTTCTTTACTAATAGAGAAAAAACTGCCAAACATTTACAGAAGCTGAGGAATCACACTTAGTTGAAAGCTTAGACTATGTGAGACTAGCCAGTCTTTTCAATGAAAGGAAATTACTGACATCACCTAAATTAATCTTAGAACAGACTGAATAGTCAAAACAATACATTTGATCACTGAACATTTTCTTTATATAATTATACCTTACCAAATTAGGTCACAACACTAACGTTCTTACCCTCCCCAAATCTTCCATTAGTTTTGCTTAGTTTCTCTTCAATCTTATCTCCTGAAAGGGTTTTTACAAAACATTTACTGACGGTGCAGTTTTTCTATTGACTCCTGTGCTTTTAGAGAAAATTAAACTGTACTGAAACATCCCAACTGCAGATGCTTTACTCTGAGTACATTGCAATTTATAAAAATTATTAGATGTAGTAGATAAAATAATTCACATTACTCGAAAATCTGCATACATTTTGTTATTTTCTCATAATCTATAGATTTATCAATGAGGTTTCTAAATGCACATTAAAGTCTGGCATTAGTTTAACTTCTAATTTCCATTTTGCACGTCTTAAAAGCTTCTTAAGAGGTAAAATGGCTTCTGTGAAAATCACCTCATTAGTCTCTATTGCTCTGATGAACAAGCAAGGCAGAAATACCCATTTGTCCTCCAAAACACTTTTCCTCTAGTCCAGAATGACTGTTTTCTTTGATGGCCAGGACTGAGGAATGTGTGACAATCAGGGACAGTGACTGGTGAGGATTCACCTGGCATTTTCATGGGGTCTCCACGCTATTCAGCAGTCACATCCTGAACGTCAGTGGTTTACAGCAGTGGCAGAGCATAAAATACCATGATGGAAGCCGTGACAGTTCATCAGCTGACTGACAGGCAGCCCAGTATCTGTGCAGTGCAGGTGGCAAAAAGAGATGGTAGCAATAACGTCAACATCCATTAAGCTGTCCCCAGCTGTCATTCAGATCCTTAAGCAACCACTCATCTGTCTGGATCATCCTGCACAGTACAGCCACCATAAACCTGCCAATTTTAACATTTATCCCAGGAAAACATAAAAGAACTTTTAAGTAGCCCCTCATCTAAAGTGCTCCTAGTTTCCCAGAAATTAAATTCAGGTGTGGGAAGCAGGGATAATCTGCTGCAGAATCAGGGGGCTTTGATGGTGACAGAAGTGACAGCAATACAAGGTCAAAAACTCCACTACCACACAGCCCTGCTCACCAAGCTATTGAAGAGTAGCTCTGCTGAGTACATTAAGAGGCTTCACTTTTACACACAAGGCAGAGTGTATTTCATGACAGTGTTTTTGATACTTCTAGCAGTATAAAAGAATTTACTGAAAATGTCTTTTTTTTAAATATATCAACAAGAGGAAGAATGTGGATTTAGGTATTAGAAAGAGGTTTATGTCAGTTATTAGCTAGTAAACAGACCAAACAAAACCAGACAGGAATAAGCAATGAAATTGAGTCATCTCCCTTCTTTTATTTCACAGATCAGGTTCAAAAAGGTGGCAGTTATGTTAACACTTGTTCCCTAACTACTGAACAGACACTTAAGTGAGGTAAATTGCACGAAAATGGAATTTTAGGGTTAAAATGGGATTTTTAAAAATGGGATTTTTAAAGCAGTGCCACTAACTTCAGTGGCATTTTACCCATCAGTTGCTGTCTTGTCATGGCCTTATCCCAATGCAGTTGTGCATGGATTTTTTTGGTGAGCTGCTGACATGCTTGTCAGATCATCTGAGGAGGAGACAGACTCTGCTGATGAAGCACAAGCTACCAAAGCTGGCTTTGACTTCTTTCACTCATTTTCTAATTTTTGTACATAGTTTTTTTCTGTGCATGAGCTATTGAAAGAGTGACAGGAGTCTTTTGTTGGTGATGGTGTTTTATTTTAATTCAACATAGAAAATTCAATTGAACTTATGAAACTTTTAAAATATGAGGGGTTTACTTCTGAATTTTTCTTGTTTAATAAGTTGATAATTCACTTTTCATAAAACATTCAACATCCTCTACAAAATAATAATTTAACTATAGCATTATTTTCATTAAGTACGCTGAAAAGATTTCAGTTACTGAAAGGGGGATGTTTTCAGTCCTTTTTATAAATTCAGTGGAATGGTCCACAGATACCACTAATAATGCTGCAAATATTATTATTTTATAATTAGACATTCAGAAAGAAAAGAGAAAATATCAACAACTTTAAAAAATAATTACATTATGTAGAAATCATAGGTGAGGCCTAAGAAAAAAGTACTTGTTATTTCATGTTAGTAGAAAAAAGGTATTATATTCACACTTCTTTTTGACTAGATTTTTTAGGCCTTTTTTTCCCTGAAATTGTATCATGATCCCTGCTTGGATTGGCATGGTCAGACATCTTTAACAACAGCCAGGAGGATAGCTACAGCTTCAAATATAAAGTAGTTACTTACTGCCTAATAGACACAAAAGATAGAGCCCATTTAATATGTTAGCAAACTAAGCATTCATACGCTCCCCACAGCCAATCAAAAGCTCCAAGAGTCTTTGCTGGAATGGTGGGCACTCAGAACAAAAACTGGTCTCACTTGGTCTCAAGAGACAAATCTTCAGTATCATTACATTGCGTCATCCGTCCCATCTGGTCCACACCAGTGATAGTGACTGGCAATCAGACTGACAATACAATTTCCTGGTTTTTCACTCACTGCCATAGGCAGGGACATCTTTTCCTAGATCAGGTTGCCCTGGGCTCCATCCAGCCTGGCTCTGAGCACAAGCAAGGATGAGGAACAACTTTTCTGGGAAACCGGTGTCAGTGCCTCATCACCCTCACAGTAAAGAATTTCTCCCTAACATCTAATCTAAACCTACCTTCATGCAGTTTAAAGCCCTTACCCCTTGTCCTATCATTACATACCCTTCTAAAAAGTCCCTCTCCACCTCTTTTGTAGGCTCCCTTTAGGTACTGGGAGGCTGCTCTAAGATCTTCCTGAAGTCTTTTCTTCAGGCTGAACAGTCCCAACTCTCCCAGCCTTTCTTCATAGGAGAGGTGCTCCAGCCCTCTGACCATTGTCATGGTCCTCATCTGGAGTTGTTCCAACAGGTCCGTGCCCTTATGTTGGGGGCCTCAGAGCTGAACACAGTACTCCACACTAGGAAATAGGGGCAAAACAAATACCCAAGTGCCTTCAAGTGACCTTAATATTTCTGTAAGTTGCTAATTCTGTAACTCAGTTTAAGTATTTCAGTTGTCAGCATTGTTAACTATCCTTACTAGAACAAGATACAGTGATGATCAAGACTTTAAGTTAGAGAAATTGCTTTGTATTTGATATCCCAAGTAGGAGCAGTTAAAAATATCAATATTTTCCCCTTCTTCCACTCCTCTAGCACTTATGTATAAAGAAATCAATCCCAAACAGTTTACTTGAACAAAAAAGCACAGTCAAACCTTCATTATAACCATGCCCAGGAATATCAGTGGAGCAAAAAATCATGTTTGATTATATTCTGAATATCTATAGAGCCTGCTAAAAGAAGATTGTGTGACAAACACAAGTAAAAATGTATTTTTTGAGTGAAAATGGAAAAACATCACACTGTTCTCAAGTTTAACTATTGTTCATAGGAATAAATTAACTTCTTTGTGCTCATTCCAGTCCTGGAAATTATTTACTCTGTTCCCAGTTAGGTACTTGATGTGTGTGGTTTGTTACCTAAGGTCTTGTCTGTAGGGATGGATGCCAACAGAGCTCCATTCACACCCCATATAGCCAGGCATGAGCCGATTTTGGACCAGAAGTAATCTAGTCACATCAGAAAAATGGCACATTCCAGCAAAAGGGCTTAACAAAAAGGCACAGAAATTCACTTATATGGGCAAGTTGTTTTTGGATCTGGCTCATATCCAGAGAATTCAGAGTATAACTAGAGGAGCTCAGGCTCCCCCTCATCCATTCACGTGGATGTGCCTGAAATCATATTGTATTGCTTCTGGTCTCTGACAGTACAACTGAATTTTTTCCCACAGGAGAGCAACTTAGGTGCAATAAAACTCTACTACAGAGAGTCAATCTACACATTCTATGCACTAACAGCTTCTAAATTATGGTATAATTTACTAAATTGAAAATGGGAATTAACTTCAAAAGCTTCAGCAAAACACAAATTGCAGTACACTCAGGGCTATAGAACTTTTAATAAATAAATCATCTATTAATTATTACCTATCAACAGGATACTATGACAAACAGATACCCATTATATGAAAACAGACAACTAATGAGGATATTGCTCCTCTTTTAAAGTTCAAATTATATTATTAAGTTACATACTGATACTCTCAAAAAAAAAAAGTATGCTGTTCTGCATAATATTTATTTCATTACATTAACTGTAAGAATGAGGAATTTAGGCATCTTCCGAAGTGTTCAGCAACAATTAGGAACAAGAAAAAACCCAAGCAAACATGTATGGAGTGATAGGACAAAGTGCAATGGCTTTAAACTGAGATTAGGATTAGATTAGCTATTATGAAGAAATTCTTAACTGTGAGAGTAGTGAGGGACTAGAACAGGTTGCCCAAAGAATTTTTGGATGCCCCATCCCTGCAAGTGTTCAAGGCCTGGTTGCATGGGGCCCTAAGCAAGCTGTTGTAGTGGGAGGTGTCCCTGCTCATAGCAGGGGGGTTGGAACTACATTATCTCTAAGATCCCTTCCAACCCAAACCAGGATATGATTTTCTATGTATTAACAAATTTTTCTTCAACATCTAAAAAAAACAAAAACAAAACCAAAAAAACACAGTGACCTTTATTCTGGGCAAGAAAAACCAATTTGATATTCAAAACTATTTGGTATTTGCAGTTACAGCTCAATATCCAAATGATGATCAAGTGGTGTCTTCCTGTAGTCTGTACTGGGACCAGGTGCGGTATCTTCATTAATGACATAGGCTGTGGGATTTAGTGTGCTCTTGGCAAGTTTGTGGATAACTCAGTTGATTCACTAATGCAGATCTTGGGGGGTCTTGACAGACTTGAAGGGTGGGCCCTTGTGAACCTCATGAAATTTACCAAGACCATGTGCAAGTCCTGCACCTGGGTCGAGGGATAACCCAACATCCATACAGACTGGGGGATGACTGGACTGCCAGCAGCCCTGCACAGGAGGACTTGGTGAAACTGTTGGATGAAAAATTAGATGTGAAGCAGCAGGGGGCACCTGCAACCTCGGAAACCAATTGTACCCTGGGGTGCATAAACTCATGCATGGCCAGCAGGTTGTGGGAGGCTATTTCCCCCCCTACTCTGCTCTCATAAAACCCCACCTAGAATACTGTGTCCAGCTGTGGAGCCCCCAGGACACAAAGGGTGCAGACCTGTTAAAGCACATTTAGAGGAAGGCTGCAAGGATGATCAGAGGGCTGGGACACCTCTCCTGTGAAGGAAGGCTGTGAGAGGTGAGGCTGTTCAGCCTGAAGAAGAGAAGACCCTGGGGAGACCCTATTGTAGCCTTTCAATCGTTAGAGGCAGGGCCTTATAAGAAAGACTGAGCGACTTTTCACCAGGGCCTGTAGTGACAGAGGCAATCACTTTAAGTTGAAAGAGTGGAGATTCAGATTGTACATAAGGAAGAAATTTTTTATTACAAGGGTGGTGAGACACTGGAACAGGTTTCCCAGAGAGGCTGTGGATGCCCCTTCCCTGCTACTGCTCAAGGCCAGGCTGGCTTTGAGCAACCTGGTCTGTGTGAAGGTGTCTCTCTGCCCATGGGTTGGAACTACAAAATCATTAATGGTTCCTTCCAACCAAAACCATTCTATGATTCTGTAAATTAGCAGAAGAAAGAAAAGGGTCAAGATAAAACTAACATGATAAACCAAAATGATAAAACAAATGCAAAACACAATGGAAAATGTAATTAGAATTAGTAGTATCAGTTATAGTATCACTTCCAAAATAGAAAGATTTATTAAGCAGAATGTTGTAGTGTTCTGTCTGGGCTCTGGTTCTATTAGTATTTTTAATAATATGGATAACATTAAATATTACATGCAATAATTCTCAGATGGTAGGAAACAATGAGAATTCCCAAATTTCTTGCGAAAAGTAAGAGCAACTGCATTTTATTTAACAACACCTACACAGACACTGGAGGAATAACTTACTAGGCAGCAGCTCTTAGGAGGAAATCTGGAGGTCTTTGGAATGTTAACTAAACCAGACCCAGCACTAAGAAGTACTTCTCATCTTAATGTAATACTTGTCATATGTATCATCTGAAAGACATGAGGAGTAATGTGCTTGAACTAGCAGGTGGTTTAAGCTCTGCATTTTGCTCTTGCAGAAAGTGGTTTATTTGGAGGCAATCCAGAAGAGAAAAATGGGAATTATAAAGCTATAGCAAGTGATCTACATGGAAATGCTGAAGAGACTGGAGATAATTAGCCTAGAAAATTGGAAGAGTTATGGATGGAAGGATTTATTTAAACACATTTTTTTAAGGTTCTGTCTAGAGTGTTTACAGTCTTCCGGTACATCAAAGGTACCTACCAAGAAGAAGGAAGTAATTTTTTGTTTATATTCACAACGATAAAAGAACTGGTTAAAAAGAAAAATCTTTTAGAAATCAAAAGCAAGCCAAAACTTTTATTAAGGATACATAGTAAAACAGGTTGTCTGTGGTAGCTGAAAACTCTGAGTTCCTGGCAGTGTCTAAAAAATGGGTTAGATGGATATCTCTCGGGAACCTTTTAGATCAAATTCAGAACTTTTTGTGGGGAAAGAGGAAAGATACAGTGACTTCCCAAGGTCCTCCCAACTTCTTTTGCACAATTCAGTTTAAACCAACTTACTAAGGTAGTGAAAGCCTGTCAGGTTATACGATATGAAGTACTAAATTTCAGATGTAGAAGATACACTATCTTTTGTAAAAATATAAAAACTTCACACACTTCTCCTAGCACATAGTCTCTTCAAAGTTAAAGTATAAAGTGTATTGCTCCATAGTGCAGGGATAACTCACCTTTGTATAACAATAGCTGGTACATCAGAACTGCAAACAGGACCATTTTAAGGAAATAAGTACAGCTTGCTCTCATATGCCATAAACATCTCTCTCCTCCAACCTCTATGAAAAATAAGTATTAATTAGGATGGAGGGATAGAATATTTCACCTCATAACATGCCTGGATATGCTGTTTGGAAACCAACCAACAAATAAAAAATCCCAGGGATTCAGAACATAAGCATTGTAATACACCTATTACTTTCCACCCTTACTCTGAAGTCTATATACAGCATCTAAGAGATCTTGGAAAATCAAGATCTCTTATACTGTAATTATATTGATTGTGTCAGTTTGAACTGATTAGTTGAGCTATCTGAGAAATGTCACTTAATGTAATGAAATCATAATCTGAATTCAGAGCATTGTGCGGGCAAAGAATCAACCCAAACCCAAAACTTTTTATATTTTTTTTTCCAGCTTCTACATGAGGCCAGGACAGACTTATACATCCACAGATTTTCCATGAAAGATAGACAATACAGAATTTGCTATGTTTAATTGTAGTGCTCCCGGGAAATATGGGAGATCACAGTCACATCTCTAAATTGCTAATGTTTTTTACCATAAGTAAGTTTCACAATTGTTGGACTGTAGAGTTATTGTCCTTCCCCTTCATGTAAACTCTGTTTATAAAACAAAATAGTTTTAACAGCACAAATTGAAAGGAACTTACCAAAAATCTAGAGCATTGGGGGACAGACAAGTATTACTCTGTATAGAATGTCTAGGGGAGTTTCATAGGAGAAAGAGCAGAGACAGCAGTGTTGCTTTTACTGGCACTCTAAGTTCAAAGATTTGAGATACTGAAGAAAGTAAGGCATTGTGCAATTTACTTCTACCAGACTCAAGGGTAATCTCAAGACTTTCTTCTACTGCTTATTTAAAACCAGAGTCAGAGAGATGAAATGACAGCTGTGAAAATTCATATCTCAGGATTTTCAAAGACAAGTTGCACAAACACAGAAATGAAGATTTGGGTTGTGAAATGAAAATACACTTCTCTTCTACACATATACTGCTATTCACACTTTCTCGCATTTGGGTTTTAAAGGATTTGATTGAATGATTTGATTTTAATTTTTTAACAGTTTTTAAATTCTTTCAAGTAAGGAACAGAAGAAATGACATGTTAGTTATATAAGCAATCATTGATGGGAAAATGGATAAAATCAAAGATTAAAAGATAATAAAAATAATAATGCAGTATTTAGAAAATAATGCATTTAATGAAATCCTGACTGGGTCAAAAGCTTGCCTTGAGAAGGCAGGGTGAAATTTACCTATCTATCTGTCTATCTATCTATCTATCTATCTATCTATCTATCTATCTATCTATCTATCTCATTAAAAAGCATTCCCTGAGTTGAGCTAATAAGTATTATCTATAAGAAGCAAAATTATTTTATTGGCACATTAATGCATCAAATCCTACTATCATTGTCCTCACAAGGAAGAAAAAGAGCAACAAGCAGTTTACATCAGGATTGAGATTATTTTAAAAGGGGTTATATAATACTCCTGGAGGTTGAAAAACCTTTCAGAAAAAAAAAATATTCATAAGTTTCCAAGAATTTTACCATAAATTGCTTATGAATCAATCCAGTGATGGCATAGGATACTTGTTTAGCAATAGATTAGATGAAAACTATAGACAGAAATAAAATATGCTAGCAGATTTAGTATTACGTAAGATTAGTTTTTGTGCTATCTGATGATTAGTTTTATTTACTGTATTTTTAATATATGTTCTTCAATAAAAAGGCTACAAAGCCCATCTATATTCTATTTATAAAACCTAATGTCAGATTTCAGCTGTTTCAGAGCCTGCTTCTCTTTAACCAAGTATCATGAAGAGTAGCATAGACTGAAATCTATGCTTTTAATGTCTAGTACATTCTAGACACTGAAATTACTGTTAAAAATTAATAAATCTACTGTTTTCAGATTAAATGGAGCTATATATACACGTATATATAGTATTTGACCTTAAGCCTTGAGCATGTTAAGGTATGAAAGTCTGTTACCCTGTTGGTTTTATGAATCTGATGGAATCTAAAGTGAAAGGTAGGATTTTACTGCAGATAAATCATTGAAGAAACGTAACTGATACTTTTACCTCAAGAGCCCAAGGTAGGATTTTATCTGAGAATAAATCAACAACACAGAAATGAATTCTACTTATGAAAAACCACCAAGATAAACAGGAAAAAAACCACCTCTTATTTAATGATATCTAAGTCTGGAAAGAACAGCTTTATTCCTTTTTCTCAAATATAATGCTGGAACTTTTTATTTTTTCTATATATACACATCTATATTCTGTATTGAAATCCATTGATTTTTTAAAATTTTTCCTTGTTATCAAAGAATAAACAAAGAGCAACCAAGCAATGTAGCTTATCTTGGCAAACAAAGAATATACACAAAATGCTGTATAAATGTTTCTCTACTAGTCTAATGAGTTATAGATGTAAATGAGGTACTCAATATAGTATACTTTGGAAAGGGTTTTTCAATGACATCTGCTAAAAAGATAAGATCTGGCCTTTATCTATAGCAAATACTTCAGAAAGATTTATTTTCTCTTAAATTAAGAAATTTCTACATGGTTCTTCTGTATGGAAAACAAAAAGAAAAAAAAGGAAATTTTCTTGACATTTTGCAAACTCTAACACATTCCTTCAGGCACAAAGTTTATTTTTATGTCTCCCCAGCAAACTATCGTGCAAAAGACTCCAATTTTATTTTGTTGTTTCTGTTTCTTTCTTATTTCTTTCTAAAGAAAACCAGTAGTGTTTGTTTATTTCTTGTGTATAAGAACTGAAAAATATGCAGGTCTTTTGAATGACTACATGAATAACAAAAAAGTTAAAATTTTCTACAGAAAGAAGCTCTCTGTGCTCTTAAAATATCAGTGTTTCCAGGACTCATACTTCCATCTTTTAGACCCCTTTCATTTCAGAGGCCGTTGTGTCCTTACAAATGGCACTTCATATTCCCTCATGGGATAAAGTAAGTATACTTACAAAGCCAGATTTTTGCGAACAAATACATGACCACAATCTATTGTAATGTGTTTTCTAATAAAGATTTCTTCTGCCCTCAAATACAGCCTCACTATGCATCTGTTCATAGGGGCCTAGGAAATACCATATTGGATGTATGTGGATATACTCAGGAATGAGTATACCTAATTCAATATTCTCTTACTAGAAGTGTCTTGACTAGGAATTAAATGTGTTAGAGATTTGAACTTTCTATATACTAAGACGGCAAGCCTGGATTTCAATACAACTCAACTGACATATGTCAGAATCCTAACTTTTCTTTAGCATTGAGTTTTGGAACATATAAGAATATACCTGCTAAAGACACTTTAAATCTAGGGCAAGTCTTATGACGGTCGAAGAAATCCAAAGCAGACAAGTCTTTTCCAAACATCTAAAAAGTAATTATTCTGTGCCGTAAGAAATGAATTAAACTTCTCTCTTGTATAACTGGGGATGTTCTCTTTTATTCCTATATCTGTCTAATCCTTTTTACCAATATCTTGGTCTCAGTGAATTAATTCTTTGCTTTAGTGTGACATGCTTGGTGTATTTAGCCCTAAGACAATCTAGGGGTGACACAGGATATCACTGCAGGCTTTCCCCAGAGTATATTCTTCTCTAGTCTTCAAGGAATCAATCTTGCAATGAAAAATTGAGAAGACAAATAAGAAAAAGTGCTGCAGGCTGACTGAAAGACTGCCTTTACCTTAATAGCAGAGAAAAATGTCCTGCAAAAACAACCTGGATTTCTGAATATCCTGTGACCCCTTAAGAATCCCTCCAGGGTGAAGTAAGCTGCTTTTTAAATGAGAAAACAGTGATCCCTGGAAAGGCTGGGTTTGTTTCGCAGGCCCAGAATGTTTCCTGGAGATATTTAGGATAGAATTCACCTTTCAACTGAGACTCTGGAAAAACATTTATGCACAAGTTAGGTTCCACTTCATTCTTGCTGTAAGCACTGAAATATATAGTTCTTGAGCTGCTTTTCTATTTTGAAATAAATGACAATTTAAAACGCATATAACTCAATGAACAGAAAGGCTCACCCTGGGGCAATTGTGAGGGTTGGTCCAATTTGCCATCCCGTGAGTAATTAAGCCTTCCCACCTAGACAGAGATCTGTGACATTCATGCCCACTGGTCCTATCATTGACGGATCGTGCTTATCTGTCATTAAAATGTCATTATCTGCACTCTGGGCTGCATCAAAAGAGGACTGACCAGCAGGTTGAGAGAGGTGAATCTGCCCCTCTACTCCACTCTGATGAGACAGCACCTGCAGTGCTGTGTCCAGCTCTGGGGTCCTCAGAACAGGAAGGACATGGAGCAAGTCCAGAGGAGGGCCACAAAGATGATCAGAAGAACGGGGCACCTCTCTGGCTAAAACAGGCTGAGAAAGCTGAAGCTGTTCAGCCTAATAAGAGAAGGCTCCACAAAGACCTAATTGTGGTCTCCAGTACTTAAAGAGGAGAGCAATTTATTACACCAGCAGGTAATCATAGGAGAAGTGGGAATGGCTTTAAACTAGAAGGGGAGAGATTTAGATTTTATTTTAGGAAGAAATCCTTTCCTCACAGGGTACTCAATCACTGGAACAGGCTGCATAGAGATTTTGTGGATGCCCATCCTGGGAAGGGTTCAGGGATAGGTTGGATGGGGTCCTAAGCAAGCTGGTCTGGTGTAAGGCATCCCTTCCCATAGTGGGAGGGATGGAACTAGATGATCTTTAAGGTCTCTTTCAACCCGAGTCATTCTATGATTCTATTAGGAAAAATACCACATAAATTAAGGAATTAAATTAGCCTACTTTGCCTACAAAATTTTAATTATTTCATGTTCAGAGGACAGAAACTTCCTTTTATTAAGATATTAATTTTTGAGATCATACAAATGCTTTACTAGCTGATCATGGAGGCTTGAATGGAATGTATAATATAGATAATACATATTATAGCCTTTCAGATATACAATCAGATTCACTGATACATATCTATATATATAGTGGGAGAAATTAATAATTTTATTTATTGAGTAAAAATGTGTAACAATAATGCCTAGGATTAGGAAAAATAGAGAAGTGTTGAAGGAAACTTTACTGTATATTATACTATAATATGATTCTGTAAAAATTAAAGGCTTGTAAATGTATATCGAGTTCACAAACAACAATAAATTTAGCTAGGCATTTTCAGTCTTTACTTACATAGGGACATTTGTTTTGAATTCCAAATCACTTTTGACATCTCTTCCTTTCTGTAATTACCTTCTAGTATCACTCACTACTAGTGCTTTCTGGATTTTCCCTTCACATTTTATTTAATTTTATTTACAAGACAGAGTACTGTAGTATTTTACAGTATTCTAAACTATATTATCATATGTCCTCCCCATGTTTCTGATAAAAGCTTTTTCTCACAGTCCCCACTAGTATTTGCATTTGCTCCTTGTATATTGCTAAACTCCAAGTTTCATCAAGTACATTATTTTCTTCGTTAATACACTACTGCAGTTATAGGTTCAAATATGAATTTATGCAGATGTCAGTACACCATTGACATTAATTTATAGGTTTCATATAGCCCCCAGTCTATTTTTAAATGTGTCAAAATCTAAACAAATATTAAGTTTTATAGAAATATGAGTAATATGCACAACTCCTAATTTAGTACTTCCATTTATCCATTTTACAATTTCCCACCCAAAGCTGTGCAACTTTTATACTATTAGAATAAAGTTGAAACAGAAAACCATTATAATTAATAACATTTTGCTACTTTCATAAAGTGATATCCTTTCAGGTTCTTTTAATAGCTTTACTGGTCTAGAAATTGGATTCTTAGTACACTGAAGTTTAATAATTTCTCACTAAATATTAAAAGATAATTATACATTCCTGTGTTTTTTATTTACTTTCATAGTCTATAATACACATTCCCTGTACCACTGTATTCCTGCATATTTGGATTTCTCACATACGACCTTATTTCTTGCTTGTCAATTTTTTCTTACTTTTTAATTGTTCTAGAATCTACCCTTATTTTCTCCTTCCTAAAAAGAAGCTTTTAAACTCAGATATTTTAAATAAGATTATTATCATCCCTTTCAGTCTTTTCGGTATTTGTTTTTTCCCTATGATGTTGTTAGAAAATCCTTATTATCTTAACCCCTTTGGCTAGCATTAATCCATCTCTCTTTTTATACTGCCTTATCTTTGCCCTACAAGATTTAACTTCAAATATTCTTGTCTGGCTGCCTCTTCTCTTTCCCCCTTCCAGAACACTATTCAATAGTGATTCCTTATCTTGTCTTTCAGTGCCAGGAGCTACCAACAGCACAGCACAGCTGTGACATATCACAAGCAAAAGGGAAGGCACACAAACATGCCTCACTTTGTGTGAATGACGTAAAATACTGTAAAAAAACTACTAATATTATTTTTAATGCAACCTCTTGGCATCACTGAACCTGACTTCCTAAATACCAAACTGTTACAAAAATCTATACTTCCAGGACGACACAGCCATAATTATTTCTGGAAAACTTTCTCTAGGATTTTTTATTAGCTGTTCTTCAGATTAACTATTTTGGCCGTTCTGCACACTGTCATTGTGGTTTAGGTTATTTTTCTAATAATTAGAATACTAAAACCTGAAGCATGAAAAAGCATAACTAAAAAACCCATGGTCCATTACAGTGACTGACAGGAATGACAAAATTCATTGACAACATACACACCGAATTCGGTTATGGGTCTGGTTATTTGCTGAATCCTGACATATGTACAAACTATTAGGGATCAAAATAACCTCACCATGAACCAAAGAAAAGACTGAAATAAAATATACAACTCGGTTAGTTTCACCCTGGGCAAGGCATTCAACTACATGACCATCAGAACCCTTTAAACCTAAATTTACCTATGTCTATTTCACATAATTTCAAAAGCATTTTTTAATTTATTCACAAAATAGATCTAAAAGTAAAATTTTAGCCTTAAGGTACCAACATTAAGGTCTCTTCAGTTTATTATCACATCTGGTAATATGAGTACAGTGAATAATTCCCAAACATGAAAGAACCCCAAAATCTTAATATGCATTCATATATTAAAATATCTCAGCCATAAGCTTGAAAACTTGAACTCTTGTCTTCTGTGAGTGGTCAATATCTGAATCCTGTGGACCACATCACACCCGGGGAATGCTAAAATATAACCAAATTGTGAATATGGACTCTTAGGTGATCTTTCAGGGGTTGCTATCAGTTCTAGATGCTCACTTGCAATAAAAAAAGGAGTCCAGCTCTATGTTCTCACCTAGCTGATGCTGTAAATGATTCAAGCTTCCAACCTTACTTCTCCACGTTTCCCACAGTTTACCCAATTCTAAAGTTACCTTAAATCCACTCAGAGCAGAATCTAAAAAAAACAAACCAAACAAGACACCCAAAAATTCCCTCCCAAAAATCTCCCAAAGCAACCAAACAAAAAAAAAAAACCAAAAAAAAAAAAAAAAAACCAACCAAAAAAAACCCCCAAAACCACAACAAACCAACCTCCCCAAAAGTAAAGCTCCTCTGTTAACAAACATTTTATTTTTCTAAAATGGAGAAACAGAACTGCTGCAAAGAACACCACCACTTTGTTAATTTATTCTACAAGCACTGAAGTGGTTGCAGGTAGCCTCAGATGCCATGATTCTCTCGTACTCATAAACTTCTCAGACTTACTGGTAGAGACATAAATTGCTTTTTGATTGCTGTATATCAACAATTTAGGCAAAAATGTAGGAAACAATCTAATGCACATATAAAGGACTAAGACAAAAATTTCAGGGAAAAGTAAATTTAGTTTAATTGTATTGGGAAATCTGTGTAAACATTTTAACTGCATATTTCTCAGTGAATTGGCATGATTTTTTTCCAGGTTACCATGGATTTGTACATTAATGGAACACATATCTGCTAGAATTGTACAACTGAGTTCTGTGTGGCTGTGCTTATCATGTGACTAATGAGTGGTGTACACAAAACCAAAATTTCTTGGAAAACAGAAATGTGCACTCAAAGGTTGTAGGGGACACCTGTGTGGACAAAGACATTTATGTATGATATCTGGCCAGAGTTCAAAATTCATGCTGCTAAATGTTCACCTGGTAGAACTAAGACAACTTTACGTGTGGCAATGTGTTGGACACAGAGTGACTAAAAAATGGGAGGGGTAATTTAGAGCATTTTCTTGAATAAAAAGCAAGCAGCTATTCAGTAATGAAAATGAAGATTAACTGAATAAAGACAGCTCTGAGGACAAGAGTGCTCCCAGCACCATTGCCAGTCAAAAGCACATAGATCTCACATTGCCCTGAAAAGGTCATCAGTCCATCTGTTTCTTTGGCAGAGGTGACAACAAGCCCCCATGGATTACTCTCTCCTAACAGTATTTAATATCCCATAATCCTCAAACCAAACAGAGCCAGTTCTATAAAAATCCAGGGGACAATCTAAAGAATTTCTATGGTATTGCCCGCAATGGGCTTGAAGGATCACAGATATTATTCTGCGGTAAAAAACCACTGATTTCAATGGTTTCTGATCACCAAGGTCCTCCAAATTTGATTGTAAATGATGTCTCTATGTAGACAATTATTTCAATTTCTCTGAGCTTATAGCGAGGTTTATTATAAATAATTTTAAAAATGTACAACATACATTGAAGTACGTTTTAATAATTTCATTTGTTGCCCATTTTTACTCATAAATGAAAGTATTTCCGTGTTGTTTATAATTCATGTGATTTCAAAGACTTATGTCACTTAGATTAAGGTATTGTCAGATTTGAGTAGATTCCAGTGCATTTACTCACAACAGATATATTAAAAATGCAGTAATTACTTGTGATAGTGAAACAACTGCAGTAAAAAAAATTAAAATCCTGATTAAATAACACCTGTACCTTTGTCTTACACTATGAAAAACTAGCTTGTAACTGTGCTTCTATATAAACACAGAAATTAATGCTTGCTATAAAAAAAACCTAGAAATTTCACTGTGAATTTCAATTTTAAGTAAGTGTGTGGTTCTTCCTAGTAGTTCCTGTGCTTAAAATGGTAGGAACCCAAAACCAGGGAACATAAAACACTCTTTGACTAACCTTCTTCCCTTCAATCCTACTGACATCAGAAGACATTAAATACTAACGCAAGCAAGGCTTGACAAGCAACATCATTAAAACCTTCAAGGCTACTGCAAATGGATTAACTCACAATATTTGCACATGGTCTAGATACCTGCTAAAAGAAGACTGAGCGGAATTGAAAGCTTCATTTCAAGCAAGTGGTGCAGATGACCCGAAATTAGCTCCTGAAAAGCCTATGTGGGGACATTCCTGTTCCCAGTGGGCCTAAATAAAGGCTTCCATGACTGCACACTGCACTTTGTTCCCTCTTTGAGCTTGGTCAGGGACCTAGGTGAACACATAAGTTTTCTGTGTGACAGAAAAAGGTACATGACCTGCTGTTGACCAAACCTCCACATGCTCTTGGGGAATGCTATATATCTGAGAGAGTACTGAGCTGACCCCAAAGACTTTTTGCTTTTTTTAAAAAATACCTGCTACAGAAAAAGATGGAATATGCCTTTCAAATATAAGTATGCTACTTAAAGTAAGTATCTCTTAAGGAGGAGGAGATGCATGTTCATGGTTATACTTAGCCTGAGAAAACCTAAGCTCTTGTTTTCTCTCTCTTGGGATACTGCTCTCACTAGTAGGCAAAGGGCTGTGTAAGGTATCAGTAGTTTCCCGTATTCCTGTGAAACTACAGCACTGCAAGAAATAACAAAGCAAGATTTATGGGGTCAGCAGAAGCCTCTCAAAGGAAACTGCACTATGTACTTGTGGTTAAAGTGATTCCTGACTGAGGGAACACTAGGCTGGGGGACACATACATGTTAAATTCACATCCCACCTTAGCCCACTGCAATTTGGTTGCCTGCCTACACTCTACCATTAGAGCAGTAACAGGACTTGCAGAAATGAATTACACATGGGCTGGAAGGCATATCCTGCCTTTTGTGACTAAAACCTTTTTTGTGCATAAAACCAGTGGAAGCAGATGCCACAGGACATGGGAGAAAAGAAACAGATTTGCTGAGAACCTGTAACACAGAGGAATCATGTGCAGGGTAGAGCACAGAGCTGGGAATACTGGAGTCTTCAGTGACTTCAACTGATTGTGTGACTGGAGTGATGAAGAAAAAATCAGGGGATTAAATACAGGGTTTCTATGACTTTGGACAAGCTCATGCACTTCTCAGGCTAGCTGAAATAAGACAGGTTTCTGTTTTGTTTTCTGGGTTTATTCATTTGTAATTCCTACAAGCTTCCGTGTTTGTTTACTTCACCTGTTTTATGCCCCAGATGTGATAAACTGTAAGCTTAGAGTACTAATAAGACTGGAGCTCTGTGAAAGTGCAAGCTTCTGGGAAATCTGAGGGTTTAGCTGAAAGAGTAGTGTAAAGAGCTAACAACCTAGACATAAGACAAAGCACAGAGACCAAAGGGGAAAAAAATCAAAAACTATGCTTAGAGCCAGTATAATTTAAAGGGAAGCTTAAGTATGTATAAACCTCATGTTAGGAGCTGCAAACCAAGAAGCATGCTGACTATTTAGCTGTGAACTCCATCGGGGAAATGTGACAATTTCTAACAGAGAAATACAAATTACAAATACCAAATATGCTGAAATGGACTTTGTGGCCTGAGGGTCTGTCTTATGAGAGGAACAGTGTGTGATCATCCTTCAAGTTAGCATGCACATAAAGTATTCTCTGATCAACACAGCACTTTGTGTCTTCGCCAGCACATCACTGCTACCATGAGCAATGTGTGTCTGCCAAAGGAACAAAGAAGAATACCGGGAGTCTTTTTAACTGCATGCCAAAAGGATCCCTGTCCTGAAATGGCAGAATTCTCAACTATATCACAGGACCAGAGACTACCTTGGTGTAATATTGCAATAGTGTTGTTCAATGGAAGAGACTTAGCATCTCCAGTATTTTTTCCTTAAGAAATCTCCAGTGTACCCTCTATCTATCTGCCATTGTTTAATTCACTTATTCATTTTGAATTAATCCATATAAAACAAAAAATACCTCCTAAATTTTTATCTTTCAGTTAATTCGAAATCTGAATTTCTCCATATAAATATCTGCATAGACTTCAGAACACAACAGTGTTTCTTGTTAATTTGCCAAAAAAAGATCACCTTTCATTAACAGTATTTGTCTTTAAAATGTACAAAGACTGTAAGCAGTCATAACACATAAGCTGAGGGCTTGTAATGATAACTGAGCTGTGATGAAAGACTGGACACGACTTATAAATCCTTGGCTGGGATCAGACATGTAAGAAAGACCTATGCTAACAAAGCTATGAAATTCACAACATTCTGCTAGGAAAATAACTTGCATTTTTTGAGATCAGTCTTATCCAGAATAATAGCAATCCCATCATTGAAAATATCTACATTGATTTTAATGTAAAATTATTTTCTATTATTTTCTATATCCAGCAGTTTGAAGGGAAATATTGGGGTTGAAGTGCACACACAATAGAAAACAGACCTTAGATATGTAAAAAATCATTACTGCAAGGTATTCAGTTAGGATTTTTAAAAATAGCAGTTACTAACTTCTGAAACCTAATACTGCTAGGCAATGCTTCAGTAGATTGCCAAAACATCCTACATGCTTGTTTTGCAGTTCTCACATCTTGACATCTGCGTAAATTATAAATTCTTTTAAGATGATCTTTCTGTTGTATTTTTTGATAACCACTACTATGTATCCTGACATCCTTTAGGGGCATAAATTCTTCCACAGTTCATATTATAATAAATATTATCTTCCAATACTTCATAATTTAATGTCTTCTTCTTAGGAAGAACTCCCTGACAGTGGCTGTCATCTCAAATGACTGTCAACTTTGTGTTCAGACACATATTCTAGAGATAAATACAATCCCAAATTTACACAAAAACAAGAAGTAGAAAGCATCTATTTCTACAGCAGTTGTGTCAGTCATAGCCAAAAATCAGCCAGCCGCTCCTAAAGAGATTCTTGTTTTTATCCAGATACGTCTGGTGCGATACCATTTGTCAAATATAAATCAATAATGTGACACTACTTTTTTTTTTTCATCTAGCAAAAAAATGCGTGTTTTAGAATGCTAAAAAATTTGCAACAAATTCCATGGCAGTTTCTGGACACATTCAACAGAAGGGTGAAAAAAAGTACAATGACAATAACCACAGCCACTCTTCATGATTCTAAATGTATTTCTGTGTAGCCCTATATTACAATAAATGCAGCACTGCAATTGCCATTAAAAGGCCTCAGGACATGTCAAGTATTGTCTGAACTTGTTTTGTTCTTCCTGAAGCTTTGTTTAGCTTGTTTAAAGATCAGACAGCTATTGCCTGATTTGTTTAACTTTTGCTTATCTTTGTAGAACCATATTCTTTTTATAGAGGATAGCAACAAACAGATATTCTGTACAGAACTATGTACCTATTTTACCCCAACACAACAATGCAGTGCAGAAGGGCACAGTGCTGGCAAAGACAATGCTTTGAGAGCAGAAGTGTCCAAGCAGGAGACAGTGGGTGCAGTGCAGGGGAGCACAGATCTGGAAGGGCCAGTGCAAGGCAAAATATGGCTTTGGGGATCCAGAGCTAACAAATAATAAGCAGCTAAAGACGTGCAGATCTGGGAACTAGACAAAACTGGGTTCCAGGATAGCAAAAGCAAAGAATATTTATTGAAATTATGTAAAGCAGTACATATATCGTAAATTAATTGTTATTATTGATATTTATTTATATTGATTTTTTTATTGTAATTCATTATTGTTGTTTGGATTAATTTCTATTCATATTTAGAGAAAATATTTTTAATAATAAAATAAGGGTTTCCTGTTCTAATATTGATTAGATGCATTTCAGGAACCCACATCTTCAATTGAGGGCATTTACCAGCAAACCTGCTTTTAATTAAATCCTATTTACATGAATAATGATGTCGACTCAATGAACAACAACAAGTGAACACAAAAGCAGGAATTTAGTCATGTCTGAAAAATATTTAGATGCTACATCCTGGCATGCTTGGATACCCTGTCATGTCTTATTTATTCTAGAAATTCAGTTACTGTAAAGTTACTGTACATATAATGTTACCAGACTAAAACCTACTCTTGCAACAATTCAGACTTTGCATGGACAAAAATCTATTCTCCAAAAGCTTAAAAACATGAAATAGTAGATAAAGTCCTTCATTCTCTTCATCTTTTTATGCAAAGCAACCGATAAACTCACATTTTCACTTCAACCACCAGAAAATACCCAGGGAGAACATGGGTTTGATTTTCATCAGAACTATGAGGGAAAAAAAAGACTTTCTGGTTTAGCAGAAATGACATAATCTATTTATGCTAAATAACTGTGATACTGATTGCCAAGCAAAACTTTGACGTATTTAAAATATTACCAGAAGGCAAGGGAGTACTATTATAACACAGTGGGGAAAGGCATCAAAAAACATTTACAAAGAAATCAAATAAGTTTACATGCCTCATCATCACTTTCAAGACCCCCATTCACAATGGGGACCTCCAAATTTTTCATCCCAGGGCAGCCCACACCACCTGGTGTTTAAGAGCCTTCGGACAACTTGAGCAGGGTGCACACAAGGGTCTGGGTGTTGCTTCGCTGAGAGAAGTAGCAAACTCCTGAGCAGAGTGAATCCAAAAGGTAGTCTTGTATCATACCAGCTTGACCCAGCTTTGCACAAGACACAACCAGAGAGGGCATCCTCCTTTTAAAGGGGCACCCTCCTTTTTTAATCTTCTGTGTATAAACTGCCAACCCCAACCTGAATGTCCTGTTAACAGCTGCAGCACTTGGAGCAATCTGGACTCAGTGGCTGTGCTTCTCTGTCTGGTCAAGGAACAGGAATAGTGTTGACTTTTCCCAATTATGAAGCCACTCCAATTATCATGAAAATATTAAAAATTCAGTGAATACATAATAATTTGAACATTCATTTGACAGGAAAACACCAGTTCCAGAGCAGCTCCAATCATTTTTAGGTACATTAAATTCTCCAAGGACAATAACCATCAAACTTTTCTGAGTATGACTCTGCTTCAAAAGGTATAACCAGTATCTATTGCATTTATGAACCTAAACAATAGCATAATCAACTGAAGTCCTATGGCCCCATACATAACTCTCACAACTTTATCAGTTGACGGGATTGGCTAATATCCCAGCTTTGGCACCTTCCTCCCTTCCAAGGAGAGAGAAACTTTATGATACTCTTTGAATTATTAGTGAATTCCTAGACATTTGATGCAGACAGACCAGCTGGACAAGGCTGTGTACTCACATTACACCTGCAGTGTTGAACATTTTCCCTCTTCTCCTTTGTCAGTGTGAAGCACATCTATCAACCTTCAAATACACCAGTAAGGAGCATCTGTATGCTTGCCAGTTACTGCAGATATGGGCCAATGCCACAGAACAAATAAAACACTTCCAAGGATAAAAACACAACTTGCTACAGTTCAAGCTGAAGTGGCCGGCTTTGGAGACAATTAAAATCTTCTCTGTGTACAGTACAGAAGGGAAGGAAAAGAACAGGATAGAGAAGCAAACACTGTAAAAAAAGTGAACCATTTAGGATTCAAAGAAATATTTCACATGAAATACTGAGACTTAAGATTTTCCAAAGGCCTTTCAGGAAAAAGTATTCTTTCAGGAAGCATGGGCAATAATATTTCTCATAACCAATAAACAGCATGAATTAGATTCTCTGATTTTCTAATGTACAATTTAAACCCTTTCTAACTGCACTACTGGAATGAGCTACAAAGGCTTCGCCGACTTATCCCCAAGCACTCTGTGCACACTTTCACAGCAACCTGCACCATTCTTTAATGGTCAGTGGGAAGCCCTGGATAAACATGTATCTTGGACTCTATTTTGAAGGATCAGCCAGTAATACTGTAATCAAACACAGTGCAACTGCCTAGAAACACGGTATTATGTAATTGGCTGCTAACATGTCCAAAAGAGCAGGCAAGGGTAACATGTATCAAACACTTTTTGATAGATGTTTTTTCCTAAGCAAATCTAAACTGTGCTGAACTAGCATCCCTGTTTTTCCCCAGCTCTTTCTTATACCACCTTTTGGTTCCAATGGAAGCTTAGCTGGACCATTACAGCACACTTACCCATCATCAAGACCATAAAACTGAAACCCCAAGGTGGATTGTTTTCTGCTGGGCTGGTGTACTGACATTACTCAGCAAAGGGAAAGGAGGGATGCTACAATGGGGCCTCAGACCCTCACAAGAAACTTGTTATAGCATACCTCAGTTGGTGACAATGGTTAACAAATTCCTCCTTAACATCAGGTGTATCCTGACATAACTGATGAATGAGCTAGCAGTACACGAAGAACAACAGGTACCAGTCAGCTCCCAAAAAGTTTTACATCTTCTGAAGAATTAAAGAGAGCAAAGTAGTGAAAATTTCCCAAAAGGGGGTGACATGTTGTCCCAACTGTCCCAAATTTTCTATTGAGCTACCAAAAATTGACGCTATTCAAATTTTGTATTTTTGTTGTGGTTTCTGCCATTTCTAGGAGATATAAATAAAATTTGAACTTAATTGCTGAAAATAGCTTGCTTCCAAATTTCAGCTGCACACATTTTCAGCACCATCAAAGAAATACTAATTTGAGTGCATCATGTGCCTTTTTTCCCCTCCAGATTATGAAAAAGAAACTGAAATAAAGCACATTAAAGACAGACTAATCAGCTAAAATGGAAAGAAATCCACAAGAAGTTACACAACTGAGTTTTCTTTAAAGTACATCTGCTTCGCTCCACCGAAGGTCAAGGATGGTTTCAAAAGTAAAACTACAGGGAAAAAAAAATCTATAAATAAAAATAATTTGCTTTTGGTAGTACCAACATGTTATTACTGTTTCACACCTCTTTGGTGGGATTTAATCTAATCTGTGTTTAGACCAGATTATACTCATAGAATGGTGAATTTGTCTTGACTAAGCACAATAATTTGGCCTTTCCACAGCAAAGTAACAACATGGCTCTCATACCCCGTTATTATTAATTGTTTTTATTACTTCCAGTGGTGGCTAGTCCATCAGAAAACTGTGTCATTAATTGGACAAGAAATGTATTTATAACTTCTCTAAAAGATTAACAAAATCGAGAATGACTGAAAAATTTTGTTGTCTTCCTCTTGAGGTTAAACTAACATCAGAAAGGGCGTGAAATCTGAAATATTCAGAGTTATGCATAATAAATAAAATCAGTGATGCATAATTTGTAATTTTGTATTTTATATCATGTACAACTTTCTCTGTCCTAAAGATCATTTTATATTTCTTGTTAACAGTGAATGCAAATAATACCCAATGGAATTCTGCAGTGACCTTTGTTTTATTACAATTACTGCATGTTTAAAAATGAACAACTAAACTCCAATTTGAGAGCTACAACAACTTTGAGTTGGAATCCTTTGATAAAACACAACTGAATAAACTTCATAAAACTAATTCCCTAAGAAGAGAAAAAGAAATTCTCCTCTGAAAATTCCTCTGTGTATACCCACATACAAACCAGATTTTTCCATGCTTTTGCAAGTAGAAAACTAAACGAAACAGCAATATGGATAGGTTTGAACAACAGAGGATAAATTGCTTTAAAAAGAGCACAGGAGAACAGATTGAATGTAAAACATCGTATAATCACTGTATTATATAAATGCATAAAATAAAAATACATAGGTATAAACCACTGCATAGCAATAAAAAAATGCAGTACCTGCTTTATGTCATAATATAATTCCATGTAATGGCACTAACACTTAATAAGTGAAATCCCACTATGTAAGCAGAATCTACATCAACCCTTGCTAATGGCTGTTCTACACTTCAACACTTCCACATTTTTGCCAAAAGCACAAGAAAATCAGAGGTCAAGGTCTAAAATACACTAAACATACCGGGGAACTTTTCCATCCAGACAAAGGGTAATGGAAGAATTTGAAGACAAAAGGCACAGCTTACTGGTATGAGAAAGGCCAACAAAGAAGGCATGACCAGTCTGAAATATCTGATGGTACAGTACTCAGTACTGTCAAGCACTGGTTCATTGGAGGCAACAGCAAGAGAGTTTGAATTCTGCTCCTAATTTGGATACTTGCCTTGACTTCATTCTGAACACTTAATTTGTTTCTATACCTTGCCCATTCTTTATCACTTGTTTCTATTTATATCCTGTGCTTCGTAGAGTGGTTTCTAGCAGCATTTATGCCCAGTTCAGAGCAGGTCTTCCAATATCTGAGTGCAATAATGTACACAAATAGAGGTTTAATTCAAGCAAAAATGACATCTTGGAAAACTAAAATCCCGGTTTGGGTTATAGCATACTATTCAACTGAAGTCATGCATGTTTTAAACAATCTAGGAGCTGATGAAAAACTGTCATTTGAATCCTATACAGGACACTGTGATCCCTCCAAAGGCAAACATTAGACTGAAACAGGCTAACTTTTCCCCAAAAAATAAATAATATGCCATCTCACTAGTGTGTATGAAGTGCTTAACAAAATACTGATAGAATCTGTGATACCAAAGAAATTACCACCAAGAGGGAGAGAAGTACATCTACTAATAAAGTTTTTAAATAACTGGAAGCAAAGTCATTCATATAGGCTGTTTTGTATTGTAAAGGAAATGGTCTAGGTATCTTCCTTTTTCAGAGCATCAGAGAATGCACTTATGGATTGATCCAAATCCCACTGAATTCCATGCACATACATGAAGTGTTGATTAGTCTTGAACACAAACTTCTAAACTTTACGACAAAACAAGAATTTTCTTAGTTTACTGAAGTAAATCAGGTGGAGATAATCAATACAGCACAAACTAAAGTACAGTCATTTGTGATAATCACATATAATAATTTAAACCAAAGGTAAGGTCTATTGATTAAAGGAGGTGCTGATCATTAATGCTTTTTCTACAGTGCACTGCTTCAAAAAAAGAACTTGAAATCAAACTTACATGACTTTGATAAAGCACCCTATTATGAGTGGTTCAGAATGACTCAAATATGTACAAAAAAAGCATAAATTTTTAGGGTGATCATTTTCTTCTAGCAAAACAAGTCAAAATAGGGCATATTATGTAGGACATGGGAATCCATAGGAGATTTTAAAATATTTCCTTCCACTGACTCACAAACATGATCTCTTTAACTGATTCTAAGAATGTTTAATCTCTATAACTGATTTTATGATTTTTTTTGCTCCATGAGCACTTTAGCAGAAACAATATTTATGTAAAAAAAAAAAAAATTTAACATGAAATTATTTTTCTTTACAGTCTAGATTTTTATGGAGATCAAGCTGCTTACTACAGTGCAATAACAAATTGCTTAAAACTGCTCATAACCTGTATGGTAACCACTTATTTCAGTATATCAGTTAAAAGTTTTTAAACAGTATTTTGTAAAACATAATGAAAAAATACTCTTCACACAAAATTTAAAAGTGTGTTTTTCCCTTAGTGCTCATCTTCCTTTATCCCCTTAAACTCATGAATAAAAGGGCCACTACAAGCAGAAAGCTATAAAAATCATTAAGCCTCTTCCAAGTATGTTACTGTACTCATTAAACATTTTGGAAGGATGTTTTATTTATTTTTGATTTTCTAAATTTTACTTTAGTGGTAAAAAAAATTGTTGCACACTAAATATTAAATATTCTGGGGAAGTATGTGGTTGTTAGACTCCATTTTGTCATTTTTGATCTTACTAGACAAATCCTTCACTGATTTAATGGTTTTAATCCTCTGATGCAGCCATGATATGAAAGGTATTACCGACTATGACTTTCTGACTAGCGATGACCAGCCTACTCACCAAGCTAGTGACCTCTGGGTATGTGATAAATATTAGGAATTCATCTCAAATGTGTGCAACAGGAAGTGGGCATTCATGGAATGGCATATAAATAAATGCATACATGTCACAAAAGTTCTATAAAACTATCTGCATCCTACATCTTACTATTATACAACAGTGTGGCATAAATTATTAGTTTAAAGGCACAATCTATCACAGTAAATCCTCTGTCAAGATCTCTGTGTTGTTTTCACATTTGAAATCTGGGAAAAAATAAATAAACCACTTGCTGAACACTGAGATGCTGGTACACAGTGAGCTCTTAGAATTTTTGACAAAGTAGAGCAGTGCTACATTTCTAGCATAATAAAATATCTCTACTAAGATTATTTTAGACTATCTGAATAACAGACACAAGATTAAGCCTGGAACTTCAGATGGTGAGATTTAATTAATGTGAACATCCCTTCTCTTCTTCTCTTGGATATAAGTTACAGGACAAAGAATTATTTCCATTGTTTTATGAGGAAACTTGTCAGATTTGGCATTAAACAGAAGGAGAAACTCTCTATAATTTCTGTCTAAGTAACTATTATAAAACCCCACAATAATATTATGGTTTTGCAATGGCCACAATAAGAAAAAACATTTTTTGATTCTCTCTTGGATTGACTACATACATAGTGTTTACATGTATATTACATTTGGAACCGAGCCCTGTTTTATTGACAGAAACTTCATGACATACTTCAGTCACAGCACTGAAGATCAAGAGGACAAATTCCCCATAGTCCTTAAATTTAGGACCCTTCCAGAGTACTCACTGAGACCTGTATGCCAATGCTTTGATCCAGGCTAAGCATCTCAAAAGGCCACAAAAAAGGATGTAGACACAAGGAAGCTGGGTCTAAGTGAGACTGTAGCAATTTTCAATATTGCTTTAATCAATGACACCAAAGATGATCTGCCTAGAGAAAAAATGCTGAATAAATCACTATTTTCAAACTATTTTATTAAAAAGAAATAGTTACAGCTTCTTTTTTTTTTTTGACCTAGATCCTTTTATTGTTCAACACTTCAGCACATTTAGAAACACAATGATCCATTGTATACTTGTCACATCTTTTGTAAGATGCAACACTTCTTAAAAAGGAAAAATACCGACTTTCATCCATTTTCCTAAGCCAGTTATCATATTCCAAATTGTAAAAATCTTCAAAATAGAGATTCAAAATAGAAACAGTTGGCTTTAATCTAAATGCTATTTACATAAGCGTTTTAAAATGTGACTGGAAATAGTTTTGGGAAAAGATTTTGCACTTCATGCAGTCGTGCTTGATGAAAGCAAATCTGATGGATAGGAAGGTTTGCATAGTACTTAGAAAGCTGTCAGGCCTTTGCAATTCCTTTCCAAAAGTCATTTCTAGGCAATGTCAGTACATAACCTTAAAATAATACACAAATTCATAAAACACAATCTTACCAAATCTAGAGCACTCTCTCAATAGTAAACTCCATTCCCCTTAAAAACTCAACTTACACTAGCAAAACTGTACTTTCAGTTGCCACTATGAATGCAAACAACCATTTATTAGTTATTGGCCTACCTTATTTTTGTTATCTGTGCCAATCTAACCTGAACTCGATTGTCTGTGAAAACAACCTTTTTATTTCTTGCCTTAATGTTCGCTGACAGAAGTGATGAATTGCATCATGTTTGTAGCAAAAATATTCTACGTTTGATCCCTCAATAAGGCCTTGATCTGAACCACAAACCAGCTTTTTACATACAGATACACCTGACTGATGTGTTTAGCGAATGCAACTGTATCTACAGACAAAAACAAAGACTCAACACACCTCTGTCACAGATTTCAGCCTTCTGAGGAAAGGGAAAAAATGCTTTAGACACTGAGTGGAAGACAAAAATCTTACTGCTTACTGAGAAGTACTGCAAGGCTTAATTTGCAAAGTGATTATAACTTTGAGTAAAAATCTGATGAACAATTTCAAAGTGCATTAAAGCAATTAAATATTGAAATAATTCTAATACTCTAAAAATTCTCATCAATACAAAACTGCCCCCACTAAACAGAGTGAAAAACAAGCAAATCAAACCTTCCACCTACCAAACGAAACTGCCATCCTCTCTAACAATGCCATTTCTCTAGCTAATAAGCAGGAAAACAAGTAAGTAGTGGCAAGAATGAAAATATGTCTGAAATAAGATGCAAAATATGCTGGAAACATGTTTCAAAATTTAAGGGAAGAAAAAATCCAACTAAATGCTTGCCCTAAGCTTCCTCTGTCCTTTCAACTAAGCACATTACTGAAACAGATACTTTAAACTGAATACACGCATCCCCTTGGAATTTAGTGTACTTTGGGGCAAGATGTGAGGGCCCCCGGCGGCCCGCGCATTCCCTGTGCTGGCGCTCCCTCGCCCCCAGCTCCACGAGGGAGCCGGTGCCTTAGGACGGGGATCGGGGGCAGGGATGGATGCGCCTCTGGGCCCCGGCGGCCGTGCCTCCCGCGGCGCTGGGGCCGGGGGGACACGCCGCCCGCCCCTCCGCACGGTCCCGCTGGACCCGCGCACTCCGTGTGCGCTTCCTGCGCGGTCTGCGGTGTTTGTGTTTTCCAGCTGGGGCCGCGGCTCCCCCGTGATTCCCATGACTCACACGGCGGAGGCTGAAGGGGCGCAAGCGGCGCCTCCCACCCAGCGCTGCCGCCGCGGACGGGCGGTGCGAGCTCCGCGCACCCGCGCAGCGCCCGGGGCTCCCCCCCAGCTCCGCCTGCTGCGGCCGGGGCTGCCTCCGCCTCCCTGGGCACTAATTAGCTCTAAACGGTGTTAAATACTATCCCTGCCACTGAATGAGCTTCTCTAGGAGATTTTTTACGGCAGTCGAGCCTGCCCCGTCCGTGAGAACCGCTCTGATCCCGGGCTGCTGGGTGGCGGGAGAGGCGCGGAGCCGCAGGATGCTCAGTGTCCCACTCGCCAGCCTTCCCCTCCCCCGGCCCTGCCCTTGGCCGCTGGCACCGCGGCAGCTGGAGCAAGTTCAGCTTTTCTTCTCCCACAGCACTGGGGCTTGGCTGCCCTTAAAGAAAATCATCTCCTAACAACGTGTCAATGTTACATTCCTCCACAAAGCAACTTCTATTAGGGGGGCTGGGAGCTTGGCACTGCCTCGCCACAGACTGAGAGCTTTGTGGCTATGCAAAAAACAAGGAGAGAGGGAACATTTCCTGCATTAAAATGCAATACCCCAGGCTCGATGATTTATCCTCCCCCTCCCCCCATTCCTGCATGGCAGCTCCGAAGGACCCCCTCGCCAACAGGCTGCATCCAGAGCCCCCATCTGTGTTCAACCCATGTTTTCTCTTCCTCACAACCCCTCAAAGCCCTTCTAAAAATTGCCCCCGCCCCAACCTCCCCAAAATATCAGGCTAAAACAGGAGGTATGTAGCAGAGAACCTAGGTGGAGGGTTGCCATGCTAACTGCTGGACCCTTGTCTTCCCACCCTTCTAAAGCACCCCCCTCCCTTTTTCCAGAAGGGACATGAAGCAGGTGCTGGGATTGGAGCAGCTGCTGGGAATGACACATCAACCCCCTCCTCGCTAATACTGCAATGAGATTCTGAGCCTTCTTCATCTCCGGGAGCCGAGACTGCCTGGAGAACGGGTGCAGCAGCAGCCACTGGCCCCTGCACAGACCTTCCCAGGAGGTTAACCGAGCATGTCCTGCCTGCGCAGTGCCTCGCCTCTCCAGGCACCTCAGGCAGAGGGCTCACCCTAAGGAATTGCATTTGCTCTTGGTTTGTTTGTAGGTTGCTGAGGTCTGGCCCAGGGACCAGGTGTCCTGAACATAGTAAATCTCTTGGTCTTTTGGTCATGTTGCCTGCATGCCTTTGGAAATGTTTTCCTTGCAAAGTCAAGGGATCATATCAAGAAGGCCAAGGTTTTGCAGTTGGGTGGTTGCTGTAAAGACGTGGTGAGGGGAAGAGTGATTCCTGGCTCACCACCTGTGGGCATTATATAAGTGGGGCCTTAAAACAGATGGATCCTACTTGTGAGGAGTTTCAACAGTGCTCAGCAGAACTATATGCTGTAGGTTAGGCCAGTTTAGAAATGAAAATGCAGCCTTCTCTGCCTTGAGGGAGTGTGCATCTTCTCCAGCCCTTTCGCCTCATCTAGAGGAGAGCCAGAGTGGAGAGCAACTCAAACAAATGTGAGTATTAAGGAGAGCTGGCAGCAGGACTTACACACTGGCATGGCATTCAGCCCCCCCTCCAAGAAGCACCTACCTTCTTTTGGCGGCCGCTTGGCTTCTCTGGTGAGATTGCAGACCTGGGTGGTTTGCAGCTCCTGGGTCAGGCAGCCTTCCGTCTGCTCATTGAGGGGCAGCACCACGTTGTTGAGCAACACCAGGGACTGGTCGTCTATTCCCCATTCTCCCAAATGCTGAGGGCAGGTGCATTTTGTATACATGATCCCACAGGACTCGGTTCTCCCATTTTCAGATTTCAAGCAGCTCTCCAACCAAGTGCATAACACATGGCACCCAAACTGGCTTGGGCTCACCTTGTTCAACACCAAAAATTCAAAGAAGGATTTTTGGTCTTCTTCTTTTTTGTGTAATCCTGGGAGGTTGATAGGATAGACACGACGTATCTGAATAAAATTCTTATCATACTGCAGAAATACAAAAGCATTCTTGGAATTGCAGAGCTGCATTATAGAATGGTTATTTTTTAAAAGATCCTTTATTTTTTCATGAGAAAAATGATCAAACTGATAAGCCAAGAGGGAAAAGTTGGAGCAGCTGAAGTCCTTTTTGGAAAATTTCAGGTAAATACTGTATTTGGTTGGATCTGGATTTTCCAGCGTCCAAGTGCAGTTTGTGAAGTTTTTAGGAAACATTTCACTTACAGAATACGATCCATAAATGACCCCCTTCACCAACGTGGAACACCAGAAGTCTTGGGCAGCATTAAATCCAAACATAACCAGTAGATAGGTGGAAAATATATAAATCAGCAAATTACGAACAGCCTTCATCCTATGTCATTTGGCCTGCAGGAGATGAAATGAAATAAAAATGCAAGTAGAATTCTTCACGCATAGAAAACCAAACTCCTTACAATATTCGAGCCAGCTGTTTTCAAGCTTGCAGTTAGAGCCCCTTTCAGAAAGAAGGGCAGGTAATTTTTATTTTATAACGCAAGGGCCGGGGTTGCCGCTGTGTGCACAGCGCCATCACGTGGCCATCGCCACAGACACGTCCTCCACAGACAAATTAAAACTCAACATCTATTAGATTATTAATAGGAATGTCCTCTCCTCTCTAGGATTTAGTCATCGTGGCGTGGACTAGACTGCTCAACTTAAGTGAAAAACCTATAGGCCTTACCTGACAGAAGAAGAGAATAGAAAATTATTTATTTATTTATTCAAAAAGTAAATAAGTAATCTGCTGTAGTTATGTATGTGCATATACAGTATGCACATGCAGAATTTCACCAGAATAGAACAAGAAATCTGGTTGAGTTTGTTGTTACATATTATTTTTCTCTTAAGTCTGAGAAGTAACTGAATTATTATAGCTATAATTTAGAAATGCACCAATTCCTATTTGTTACAGATGGAACATTATCTCCCATATGTCTACATGTCTTCACCCTGGCTGCCTGCTATATAGAGGTCTCTAAAAAGGCAGCAAATACCGAGATTAATGTATTAATAAAATTTTGACACTACTGAAGAAAGAAACAAAGACGGATGAAACTACTGCTGGTCTGACACAACCAGTAAATGCCAGCTTTTTAAGATAATAATTTCAATGTGCTTCAGCCTCTAAGGATATATAAAATGGATCACCGTATTAGTATTACAATCAGTAGCTCTATATAACTGGCTGTGCTACAGCAGGATCTCTGCACCTATTGGACTGCACTTGCCCTCTTAGTACGAATATCTTGTACTGTCTGATTAGCTCCTGTGTTTTGCAGCCGTGCACTTGAACAAGGAAAGAAAATAATACATTTTCTCTGCTAGTATCTCAAAATAAGGCTGTTTTACTGTACCTGCCAACCCTCATAGTCTTCATATGCTCAGTTCTTTTGACAGTGGCCTAGGTTAATACAGTAAACCTGAGTTATATTTACCTCTGTAATGATATCCAAAAATTTTGGATTGAAGGTTTTCAGCATTAACCTTTGAAAAGTTGCTTCTCTTACAAATGAGTAGCTTTTCACCTGCTGCTCTTAAATGCAAGCAGAAAGAAGTGATACCAACCTAATTTCAAAACTCTCTAGATTGCAGTCTCTTCCACTGTTGCTCTGCAAGCAGAGACAGACATACACACAGGCACCGTTACTGAGTTTTGATGTGTCTTTGCCTAGCTTTTCATCTCCTCACCAAACAGCGAGGCATCTTCTGGTTCCCATTGCGTAACACACAGCAAGTCACCGGATTAAGCTCCCTTGAAGAGATTTTCGTATCTCCTAGATTATAATGCAAATTCTGAATCCTGAAATGGGCAAAAAGCAGCGCCAACTCTAACCCTCTTTAAAGCAGAGGTTTAAAAAAAAAAAAAAAAATAAGGCAGAGCCTCTGCTGGGTCTATCCACATGGTCAGATTTTCTCTTTCTGAGCATCCGTCTCAATGAATAAAATGGTTCTCCTTCTCCAAACAGGGCTAGTACAGCATTTAAGGTTTTAAAAAAGACAAACTTATTGGGAATTCTGGAAACAATTTCCCCTTTGCTGAAGCACTTTGCAGGCAATGCAGTTCTGCGCAGTGTTATTCAGGATGGTGTAGGCGTTGAAAGCCAATGTGACAATAAGTGTCTAAATTAAGAATTCCACCCATGAAAAAGGATTAATTTTTTAATCTGGAAAGTAGAAAGGGAGCTTATTTGCTTTTCTGTTTGAAAAGGAAAAAAAGCCTCTTTTTCTCTCCTATGTAATATCTGCACTAGAAAAATAAAGACCTCTGCAGTGCCAGGCTGTTTTCTATGAAGAAATGTAATCAAACAGCCCTCATTTTAGTTGTGCATTTGTTCATGCAAGGCTACTGAAACAGAGCACTGTCTTAATCCC
>JACBWW010000001.1:24307786-24354462 GCA_020086605.1 Lanius collurio | reverse complement strand
GCGTGAAAATTAGGAGATGACATTTTAATAAATGCTGCTGTCAGTCAGCAGCTTTCAGCCTGGTTGCCTTGTGCTCCCACTGCTGCCATTCTGCAGACAGCACAAGGCCCTGCTGAGGTCTTGGGGCAATGCAGCCCCTCCATTCCTTCAAAGTTCATATGAAACATGGCTGTGTGGTTTTCAACACGACCTCTCACCCTGATGAAATGAAAATTTAAATTTCTGGACAACATCCAAACCAATCAGTCTTTAAAGCAAACAGTTTTCCCCCCTACGGTCCTGTTCTAGCCCCTGCAAGGTTTGAATTCCAGTAATACAGAGCTTTTATGATTGCAATTACACGCTGCACAAGTTCTGATCAGAGGTATTGCTGGTCACAAACCACTTTTGACCAAAGTAAACCAAAACACGGTTATAGCTTTTTTTACTGTATTTTCCATAGGTATAAGATGTAAACCACATCCCTGCTGGCTTTTACACTCATAAATACTTTATATCCCTGTTGTCAAAATAAAACAAAAAATATCTACCCAAACCAAGTGTGAGATGTGAGAGATGTGTGGGATCTATACCAGCAAAATTGCGCTGCAATGAAAACTGAACTGTTGCTGGCTTAGAGATAATTGTATTCTCTCACATTTGATGACATTCCATACTCTCTGTGGGTGATCATCATGTTGCTTAAAATACTTTAAGGGAAGTTTGGTTCATTGACAGGGCAATATGAGCAGAACAAGTCAAAGGTGTATCTACAATACAGTATTTAAAAAACTTTTTCATTTCCTTTACATTAAATGAAGGTAAGGTAAGTCACGAAAGAAAACAACTTGAATGAATGCTTTTACCTGTTTTCTCTGGGATTAGCAAGTTGTAGCACCTTTAATTGTGAGTGGAAGTGAAAAAATAATGAATACACAATGTTTGGTAAGCAATTGTCTTTAGACATCTCCTAGGTGTTCCAACCCACTGATTAACTTGAACTTTTCAGTTTTGTGAAGGTATGGCAATGCTGGAGAGGAATCTGAGAGGGAATCCTCCTTAGCCTCTTGTCTACCAACTGAAGGAAAGGGTGGAAATAGTGCAAGTCATGCTTAGATTAACTGTGACAGCTGAGGAGCAGAGGGGTGGGAAGCCATGGGACAGGGTAGGATGGGATGGCAGCACAGAGCATTCTGATTTCTTTACAAGATTTGCTGCAATTAGACTGGAACAATTCAGGGTTTAATGACTGGAACTAAAATAAGCTATGCCATTTTTCTGAGTACACAAATATCTACGATCCACTTGCAGGTGTCTTTCTACTTGAATTGAGGCCAATTTGAGAAATAATTTTATTTGCCAGGTAGGTGTCATGCAGTGTTTTAGATAAAAGAAAAACCTGGTATTTTGATAGTCTAGAAGTGAAAATCAAGATATGTTTAAGCCTTCAAAACAGAAATAAGTAGAAATGTGACAATATATTTATTTATTTTGGGCATGCAGATCACTTGTGTTTGGAATGGCCCTATTTTGTCTGTACATTTATTCCTATGCTGCAGTCTGAAGGGCAGGGATAAAGTGTACCTATGCACATGATTTGGAAACGTTGAATAGATCAATCTTGTTTGAGTACCACTGTTAAAACCTAGGAATAATACATTAATGCAATCCCACACTGTTTCATGGGAGGGCTGTCAGCCCTGCATGGTACACGTGGTGCCATCTGTACTACAAAGAAAGTATCAAGGCACTGAAAGAAGTGTTATGTCGCTCAGTAGTAGTGTTGTAGGGATAGGCATAACATAGTGAATGCTAAATTTATAGTGCTGCTTTCTAGACTCAATGCAATTGTTTCAGCATGGTTGGGCTTGATCCAAACTAGGAAAGAAGGAGGAAATTAATGTTTTTAAGTAATTTCTGTATCAATGAGAAAAATGAGGCTTACCCGATTTAATATGTTGGATGGAATAAATTAGAGGGCTTGTTTAGTTGCTCATTCCCCTCCAAATCTGCAGAAGCACTTTGAGATCTTTGGTATCTTACTGACACCAGCTAGAGGATTTCAGTCCATATTTAAGTGAACATAGCACAAAATTCAACACAGTTGAAATTGAAATTGAAATTATCCCTGACAGTTTTGGTGCAGATTTGGAAAGGAAGGCCACAGTTTAAAGCATGTGGCTTTGGAGAATGGACTATTCTCTCAATCCCCAGTTACCCTTAGGAGGACTCTTTTCAAGTAAAGGTCACTGTTTCAGCCTGCAGTGTTACTCCTTTGAGAAATAAGACAGTCTATCTCCAATACTGAAGGCACACATTTAAAAAAAAAAGATCTTAAAATTGTTTTCAACAAAGACTTTATTCTTAATTATTATTATCATCATCATCATCATGATGTTTAACTGACTCCAGAGTTACTCTTACATGTGTGCCTCTATGTACACAAGAAAGGAAGCTTGTTATAGACTCAATTTACAGGTAAGAGTTGAAGGATAGTTTCACTGAGCCTTTTGGCTTATGGAGACCTGCCACTTTCCCACATCCCACTTTTCTCAGATATGCAAGGCTCTTCAAAATCCCCTTTGGTAAGAATAGACTTTCTACTCTGCATTACATATTCTTCTGCAGTATACCAAACTCTATTTCCCTGCTCCAAATCCAGGAAAATCTTAAATCCAAAGCAGGTGTGACCATTTAAAGAGAAATGTTTTTAATTTAGTGTGAAGCAGAGCAATAAAATGCAAGATGCTGGCCATATTACAGATACTATAAAATTCACTAAATACCTGAATATGAAGAAAAGAAAAATATTTTGTTGTTCCAGCAGGTTGAGAACAAGTGTAAATTGTAAATAAGTTGATGAACTTGTACATGTCTTCTAGTCCAGGAGGTTACAAATCATTGAGAAACAGCAGATTTCTCTATTAATTTCAGATTCTAAGTGAATTTCACCAGTGTTAGTTTTCTCTCTGTTGTTAAGATGGAAGATTATTAAATAATGGACTATGTTCTGCCTTCTCAATTTTAAATATACATTGAAAGATTATATGATTCTAATTAGTTTTATTAGAGATGTGATTCATATAGTCATAAATAGCTAATTAATAATGCAGCACCAGTAGATGGTGCTCAAGAATATATGGCATTACTGGGGGCATGGGTGAATAAAAAGTTCTATTTAGAAATTGAAAAATTTCAGCAAAAATACTAATTTACTTTTGGGAAGTTGATTTTTCATCAGTAATGGCACCTTCCACATGCAACCAAACCTTTGGTTGGTTGACAATTTTCAAGTTGAAAAAGTCAGTGATTTTCTTGCTTATTTTTGTTCTTTGTATGGCTTCTTCAGCAAAGGTTTTAACAAGTAATTTTAAATTCTACTACTAGCTTTTAAGTATTTCGATGTTGTCATTCAGTCCAATAAATTCAATAAATCCAATAAATTCAATAATTGGGCTAGAAGCAGTGAAATTCATGCAATAGGTGACACTGAGAGTATGGGCAGAAGGGTTCTGAATCACATGTAAGGCCTGTACAGCATCCTACCACTGATGGTGGCTGTTCAAGGCTCCTAAGGAAGGTGTAGAAAACCCAGAACACAACCATTTTTAACAACATGACTTAAAAAAATCTCATCTAGTCTCCAGTATGCAGAGATCTATTTAAGTCTCCAAATAGGTTTAAGTTCCCCTGCAATACTTGTTTAGCTAGTTTAACTCCATACATTCTTGTTTTGCACATAGGCACCTAATTGTTTTCAATCTTATGATTTTTCTATCTCAACATTATCAAATTATGAGTCCCACAGCATAAATACTAAGTCAAAACTGATGTTTTAATAAATTTGCTACCTTTTTATTTAATTATATGTCACCACATTCTTGCATTAAGGCAGGGAGAAGTGAGATTCTGGCTTACTTCTAGAAGTTATGTCACATATTTTTGCCATGTCTCAATTGAATATCCTTTATAGATATTCCAATCTGTTTCTACAAAACCCTGTTTCTATAATTCTTGTCACTTTTCTCTTTAACACCCAGTTTTCTGATATCTTTCTAAAATGTAGAAATCAGCACTGCACACACCAGTTCAGATCAGGCTGCTGCTCTGATTTTTATAATATTGTTTTTCTTTATCATCTCTACTTGATTCATTTTATTATCTTCCTTCTTCTGAGAGCTGCTTCACTGAACAGAGGTTTTCAGTTTGCTGTCCACGTCTATTCTTTTTATCAGTCTCCTGTGAGAAACTTTGTCAAGCAGGTTTAAATAAATTATGTGTATTGGTTCTCCTTTGACCACTTCAGTAGTTTACTGATATGTTGAAAACGTTCTAGCAGATGAGTGAGGTCTCATTTTCCTTTGCACAGATCTATCATCTCATGGTCTTGTGAATGTTTTCTTTTGTTTTTTTTTAATTTTCTAGGTACAGATGTAAGATTTATGAATCTTTGATTCCCTGAATCATTCTAAACTCCTTTTATGATGTATGTGAAACATTTGCTGTTCTCTAACCTTCCAGCAAAGGAGTTGTTTTTCAATTAGAGATTGCATAGCTCAACTACTTGTTCAAGATTTTCAGTCTTGGTGTCTTTCTGCTTTTCAAATGATTGATTTGTTCCAGCACCTCTTCATCTGATAGTACCTAATTTTTATTACCCAAGAGTAGATACCTCCCTAACATCCTCTATTGTGAAGACTGATGCAAATAAATCTTCTGTGTTCCTAGACACGTCCTTCTCCTCCTTAATTGCTGTCTTTATTCTCTGAAATTCCCAGAAGACATAGTAACACTTAAAACCCTTTCTTGTTTTTGATTTATGTAAGGGGGCTCTTTTAATTTGTTTTTATATTTTTAACTGTATGCTTTTTATGAGTTACCTTTGCTATCCTCATTTTTTCCTTTTTACCTCTTTCCCATTACAGTCTATGATCATTTCCCTCATTTCCTGAAAGCTGCCTTTTCAGATTATGACAATTCCCTGCTTAGCTCAAGTAGCATCTCAAATCCTTTCATTTCACTCCACTGGTTTGCAATTTACCTTCCTTGTTTATCTCCTCCCCTCCCCCATATGTGCATTTATCAGTGGAAATATTCTTGGTTTTGGAAGGAATACCAATGCCACATTTTGACTTACATGCATCCTATTGAAAGCCTCTGTCCAAAGGGTAATGTGACATTTTTTTATATAGCTTATGTCTTGTTAGATGCATTTAACCTCGTTATTTTATGACCACTTTACATATTAGTTTGGATGATCTTAATCCTTGACTTCTTTCTGCTTATTGTGATTGAACTATAAAAATGTGTCTAAACTCTGTTTTAATAAGGGTTCCCAGTTTATCAAGCTGAACTCATTGATTTAAGACTGTCTTATGTCTTCCAAGGTGACATTCTTTTCTCAGAATAGTTTTCTTTCAATTATGTGCTATTTCAAGAACTAATGTCCTATAGTTCTGAGAAACTATATTTTTAATCTTTGCCATTTACACATCTATTTTGTTTCTAATTTGGTTGTATAGAATTTATTGTTATCCTGTTTTGTTGCATATTCTTGCTTTTTTTTTCTTTTTCTGTGCTGCGCCCTTAGTATCTTAGTTTTAACTTGCATTTTTTGACATGTGCCCTAGGCTTCCATTTTCAAGTACATCCCTCTTCATTTAGAGGGGGTTTGCACACTCTTTGTTGAATCTTTTTATGTACAAAGCAAAATTCCTCACAGAACTGGTCCATTCTGTTATTCTGGGGCAGTTTACAAAGCATTGTAGGTTTTTTTTTTTTTTTTTAATTATTTATTTAAATATTTACCAGGAATTTTCTTATGTTACTACACTTCCATTGTGACAATAACATAAAGCCTCCTTTACTGGAAATCCTTCTATATCACTTATTTTGCTTTTAATTTGTAATTTTGCATAAACAATTGAAGTTCTTTATTTTCACCAGGTGTCATTCTATGGCACATATCCTGGATTTGTGCTTCTTCAGTTGCATTTTAAATGGATACTCAGAAGTACTTTTATACTTCTACAAGTAGCACTGTAGATGACTGGGTGTTCTTTGCCTCTGTTTATTAGATGTTTGGAAAAAAATTCTAACCTTTCAACCTATGAAATCAATATTTTCAATACTTTATGTTTTGCATATCTAGTTGCTGTCATTTGATAACAAACATGTTGCTATTTCATGTATGCACATAATCTGGTGGTGAGATTCTAACTGGTTGTACTGGTGTATGACTATAAAGTTCTGAGAAACTTATTGCAGTCCCTACATGTGGGCTGTATAATAAACTTTAAAAATTAACTGGAGAATATTGATGCAAAGATGAAAGTAAATATAAGGCCCCAGTTTTCATGTTAATTATCTAAATGCACTGAAATCCTCTTCCTACTGAGAGGAGTACAAGTATTTTTAAAATGCGCTTTCATCTCTGATGTTATTAATGTACTCTAAAATATTGCCTAGTCATTAATCAAATTGAAATGTGATAAATACAGAAAAACCCACAAACTCTATGTCATTTTGGTTTGTTCTACTAAAAGGAACAAAATTCAGAGTTAATACTGAATCCATCTTTAATGCTCTTCATTTTGCTTATGTAGGCCAGAGAAGAGTGATTTTATATACTTTGTATGTCATTAACATCACTAATCACAAAGAGCAGTGTTAAAAGATGATGTCTTGTGTTGAGTTTTTTCTAGCATTAGTGAAAATGAAGGACTGATAAATCTGTCTGGAGTTAACTTTCTGCTTTAAGAGTTTAGTGTTTAAAATGGTGCTGGTTTAACCCCAGATGGCTGCTAAGGCCCACATCACCACTCACTCACTCCAGCCTCAGTCATGTTGGGGAAAGAATCACAAAAGTAAAAGTGAGAAAACTCATGGGTTGAGGTAACGATGGCTTAATAGATAAAGGAAAGTCTGCACATGCAAGGAAAGAAAAACCAGGAATTCATTTACTACTTGCCCTGCTTTGCAGCCACCTCCAGCAAAGCAGGGCTCCATTAGGTGTAATGATTGCTTGGAAAGATAAATGCCGTCACTTCAAATGTTTCCCCTTTCTTCTGCTTCCCCAACTTTATTTACTGAGCACGACACCATATGGTATGCAATGTCCCTTTGGTCAGTTGGGATCAGCTGTCCCAGAAGTGTCCCCTCAGCTCCTTGAGCACCCTCAGCCTCCTTTCTGCTGGAGTAGGGTAAGGAGTAGAAAAGGTATTTGCTGTGTTCAATCAGGTCCTGCCCATCAGTAATGAAAACATTTCTGTGTTAGCACTGTTTAAAGCACAAATCCAAAACACAGCTGAATGCTTTGTTCCTATGAAGAAAATTAGTTCTACCTCAACCAGACCTAACACAGAACTTCACAAATTATGCTGCTTTTTCCCTAACAAGTTCAGTTGTGATCTGTTTTAAGATGTTGATCAAGATACCCATACAGATTTTGTTTAAATAAGTTCTTAGTGGAAGACTTGGGTTCAAATTCCTTTTTTGAGCATTTTAAACCTAAAGTTTTTCCTTCTTACAACTTTCTAAACCAGCAAAAAGGATAGCAACATTTCTTTAAGGCTAACAACAGTTTTTGTTATTCCTCTTAGGCCTCATTCAGGGACACCCAGTCCACAGTGTTTATTCAGCAAGAAACACTGAGAGTATTTTCTAAACTAGGATCTGAATCCAAGTGCCTCTTTAGAATCTTATGTCTGGTTCCAGAGAGGGGAAGTGCAAAGGTATGGTGGCACCCTTACTGCTTTAATGCTGCTGACAAAATATGGCCTGCCCATCTCTTTAAAATAAAATTTCTGTGAATTTGAGGGCAGGGGAGGCTTCAGAACTGTGCATCCTGAGCATCAGGAAGTGGTAGTTTGAAATGAATTTTTGGGAGATTTCAAGCAGATCCTTTGTAGCAGCATCCCCAGTTATCTATAAGTTGCCCCTCACTAAGAATGATGTCTTCCTGAGGCATATAGTTCTTCCCAAGAAACTCAGTGTAGAGAAAAGGTGCATCCTAGCTCAGGCTTCCAAATTCCATGCTAAGGAGCAGGAATTGAAGTCTCAGCATAGTCTTCCCTTGCATGCTTGTTTGATCCAAACACACACATTTTTATAAAAAATAAATTAATATGATGAGTGTTTACAGATGGTATTTTCTCAAATACCCAATATTTCCGTGGAAAGGCCGTTCAAGGATTAGCTGAGTCAACAAGGATGCTTCACCATGGGTAGGAAAAAAGGACTTGTTAGACTGTGGTACTACAGGGTCAAGGTTGTCAAGAAAAAACAGTCTTGGGATTGATCATTCATTGTCTAGCAAAAGGAACAGCAGGCATCATAAAAAGCTGGAAGGACTCATGCTCAAAACAGAAGACTTGATTCTCATGCAACACGTAACTGACCTTTGAAACTCCTTGCCAAAGGATGTTGTAGATAATAAAAAATAAAAAAAATATATAAATTTTCATGGACTCAGGGGCAAACTGGACAAGCATATGAAAGAGAAATCCAGTGATGGTGGTGATGAGGGGATTGTCAATAAGTGTGCAAAATCATCAATTACTTCAGGAATTCCTCTGTGCTGAAAAAAATTAGAAGTTGGGAATGTGTTACAGGAGAATCCTGCTCCTCCTTCAGCATTTATAGTTGCTTCTGAAACAGAATGGGGGGCTGGATAAAACTAGTTTGGGCTAGGGTGACTCTTTTCCTCTTCACTCTTTTTGTATATTTTAATATGGGCAGAGAGGTAGATTTTTACAGGTGCAGATTGGTTGGTTGGAGTTGGTTGAAATTTGTAATCAAGTACTGAACATTATTGTTCAAAATGTTAAGACATCTATTTCAGTTTTAAAACTTTGGCTGAGTGTTCATAATTGCCTAAAGTGAGTGCTCATATTTAAAAATTTGAGGATGTAGTCCAGATTCATAACAAGCTGAGACCCAGGGAGGAAATTTTTGAGGTCTTTTTTCTCTATCTAAACACCATTAATTGTGTAAACACAACATATACTTACCATTATCTATAATTCCTCACATCTTAAAGGAGGAAGAAGCTATGTCCTACTCTATAATTGTCCAGTATCTAAAATTTGATTGAACATGCAAGGCTTATCTTAAGCTAAACAAATATTTTTGAATTGGGAATAAATGACATACTTTATAGTTTTGGAAGAGAATACTTGGGATAAGAAAAAACATATGCTCTCTTGGCCAAATCACTTCCTTGGCTGCATGGTGAGCATCCAGAGTAAATAGTTTCATTGATGCAGTTTGTTTAAAAGTTTATGTATCTGTCAGAGACACTTTTGACATCATATTGTGAAAAATTATTAAAATATCTGAAAAAGAGGAAACATCACACATGCTGCTTACTGATGTGGCAAGGACTTCTCATGACTGTCAGTAAGGGGTTCGTGGCACCCAGCTCTGCAAGGAAGTGCTGTGAAGCTCAACTGCTTGGGAAAAACAGATGTGATTGTGTCATTCATATTTTAAGAAATGCAGATTTTTGGATGTGTTTAAATATGTGTTTCAGGTCATTGTATTAGTTTTCTGGCATGGAGTTTTAGAGACATAGCTGAGTTTACTTAATGTTCTAAAGAAATGTAAATCCCGAGTTAGGGAGTTGTATGTTGGCAGTAGCTCAGCTCATATCAGGTGGCCTTGTATCAGTGTAAAACATGTGTGAGTATATCAAGAAGAGTGATAGGAGAGGAACACATCTGTATTACCAAACAGCAAACTATTCTGTGACCATGTGGGGTATTACTGTTAGGAGCTGCAAGTGGCTGTCCTCATTCTGAAGAGACATATTTTGACTACACTATACAAAATATGAGAGATTTCAAGAAAAGTCGTTCCCAAATTATCAGGCACAAGAAAAGAGTATTTGGAGAGTGGGGTTTTATTGTTTTTAAAGATGAATAAGTGTGGGTGAGTGGAAGGAAATTATAGAGATATACTAATTTATGTAGCTATCTATCACTGTATCAAAAAAGTCCAGTAAATAAAGGGAATTAACCCCAACACAGTATAGAGCATCTACACCAAATGTATTAGACATACTGCTAAGTGCCATAGGTTTTTGTCTTTCATAAATTCTGGCAATGTTCTTGGTCCTCTCCTGCCAATAGTGTCTGATTGCACTGAAATATTTTCCCCCTCTAGTTCTCCCTGTCTTTTTCTCTTTCGCCTTTCTCTTTTCCTGTATGCACACTTGAATCTGTTATTTCCCCATTGTTAATCAGTGAATCCTAGACCTTTTATTGAAGTGATATAACTAAAAATTTCTGGTGAATGATTTATTGTTCTGTTCTTGATGAACATTGCTGACTGTTATCACAGTAAATGTAAGTAGTGTCACTGAATTTGGCAGATCTATGCTGAATTAATCAGTATGGATTCTGGTCCTGAGAGTTATAATTGATAGAGTCGTTTGTGTGCTTGAAACAAATCCTGAATGGATAGCTCATTTTAGGTTCCTTAAAACTGGCTTAACTGTACATTTCATTAATTTTAGAGGGTGTCACCTTCACACAGAGCAACTCAGATTCAAAATATGTTTGGTCCTGGTAAAGGTATTTATAATGTTATTATTCATAAACTTTTTTTTTTGTTTACTGGTATTGGATTTTTGTCTGTGCTTTATATTTTGCGCATTAAATACCAGGCTTTTAAAAATTAGTAGGTTACCTTGCAGAAGGGAAGCAAAAAAATGGAGATAATTTCAAACACTACACTATGCTCTATGTTCAAATGTGACACAGGGTTAAAAAAATCAGTAGCCTGTTTTCTGTAAAATGCTTAGATATGAACACATTTCTATTTTATACCAATTTAAATATGTGAGGGAAAGAGACTGAGAAATACTTAATGATGCAACTACTAAAACATGATATTCAACTATACTGACAAAAAGCTGTTATAATCTCTTTTCTTCCTGTCTTTTATATGCCTCCACTGGCTTCTTCTCTCATTGTATATTTAATACTTTCATTCCATTTACACAGCCTTGCCTATTTTTTTTTTTCTTGCACTCATTTTTCTCTCTCAACCATGTATTTCTATGTCTTTCTTCTCTGTGTTCAGTATTTCTTCTCATGCTTCTCTTACTCCCATGCTACTGGCTTCCTATAAACATCTACACTGTTAGAATATTTTCCATATTCTAATTTTACAATCTATTATTGCTCTTTGAATTCAATTAGAACAGAATTGTTTCAACTATGTGAAAATACAGATAAAATTTCAAGGATATTGTTTATTTAAACAACAACTTTCTGAAGTTACCAAAAACATCTGACAGTGCAGAACAAGGTTCCTTCCTTGACTGTTCCTACAATATGGAAATATTTCTCAGTCCCTTTCTCCCCACCATTCCTCAGAAAAATGGCCCATCAATGGGATTTGCATTATAATCTTTCTACCCAATTTTGGACAGACTTCTAAAATGTGGCTAGATGGATGACATCTTAAATGTAGATATGTGTGTATATGGGCTGCTTATTCTCCTGGTGTGATCAACATATGGGAAGAGGTGATTCTGTTAATGATTTTCATTTAATCTTGCTATGGATCCTAGAAGTAAGTTAGATGATTCACATGCTGATAGTTGCTCCTTTCCCTGTTCTGATGTGTCTGAGGTTATGCAAGATAAACCTTATTTCTGCTATCTCTTATAGTGGGCTGATAAAGTTAATTCTCTGTTTGACTTCCCAGTTTCTTTGGGTATCCCCTTCCCTAAATCTGTTTTTGTGTCTAATTTGAATGGAAGTCAGAGTTTTCATAAAATTTCTCTTCTGGAGACCTGCCATTTGTAACAAGACATACTTAAGTTGTGCCTTTGAACCCAGGGAGGAAAGTCTCTGATGCAGGATGTAGTCCTTTCGGTCTGGGGCTGAGGACATACCCTCCCAACGCTTAGTAAGCAATCATGAGAATGTTCACATCTGTCTCCACATCTTTTCCTTTCAGCAGCATAACTTTTCTTACCCTGTTTCCATCTTCACTTTCCACCCTGTATCTCTTGGTGTCTCCAGTGGCCCCACACCAAGCTGGACTAGGGCATCACTGAACAGTGGGGTCACACTCTCATGCCCTCCTGTGAGGTGCTGTCTGCATGTCTGAGGGCAGGCTGTGTTCAGACTCCTCCTGCCCCCAGGCAGCAGGTGGATGCTGGCAGGGGGTTGCATGCCAGCTTCACGCCTGGCAGAAACCCAGGGGAGTGTGAGGCTCAGGCAGGATCTCTGTGTTGCTGCAGTGCTTGCAGCTCCCCTTCTCCAGCACAGAAATGGTGCATGGCTGAAAACCACCAGCCTGTACGGAGCTGCCGTCAGCCTCAGGCCTGGAACAGCAAAGGCAAGTCCAGTCTGTGCTCTGGGATCCTCCCCACCTGGAAACTGCCACTACAGCCCTGCTCGTAAATAACCAAAAATCAAAAGTGTGGATAACATACCATTGATCACATGTTTGGTAGGAGGAGTTCTTATGATTTAAAGTGAGTCTTTGCAAACATTCCTGAATTCAGGATGTGTGTGACATGTGACACACTTAAAGTCAGGAATTCACATATTCATATGAAAGGTTCTGGTACCTACCCCACCAACTATTGCTGTAGAAAGACTTGCAGGAGTCAATTTTTTTTTTTTTTTACTACTAGTCTGTTAAAACCAGAGATGATATTCTGGGTTCTCCTTCTCTCTGCTTGTCTTCATTAGTGCAATGCTCTTCTGCCTTTGTCGCCTTTCTTGAGTTATTGTCTTCCAACATGTCTTAACAAGTTTATTTAAAGCTATGAACCCTTTGGGGTCATGGACATGTCTTGTTAAAACTTTAGAAGTGGTGTAGAAGTGATTTTTACCATGCTAGAATAAAATTTAAAAATAGACATGAGATATAATAAAACTCTGCACTCACTTATGTGGCCAGAGCAGGAAATGTCTGCTTGAGAGTAGAACAAGAGGCACAGTCGGCAAAGGTCTGGCTTGCTAACTATATATTTAATAATTAGTAATAATCTTCACACTAAGTGATAGAATTTTGCTATATATTCATTTTCTTGTTTGTTTAAAAGGTTTAGTTTGTGATACAATAATGAGTACTTTTCTAAATTGCTTATTGATTAATTAACTCTTTATGATTCTGAATATGCGCATTTTCTTTAATCTGATCTCTATTATGCAAAACTCCATTGAGCAATTAATTTTAATATAGTAACTGCTACTGAGCACTAAGAAATAAGAATGTAGGTGGCATGTCTTGTGAATTACCAACTGGCATTAATTATGAAGTTGAACTTTAGCACTAAAGTCCTACTACCTCTGTGGTTTTAATATAGAAATCTTGTCTCTTATGAAAGCATATTTTTTTAAATGTTCTTGTGGATTTTTCTTCCTGTTGTATTTCTGTACACAGGATGTTAGTTAAGAAACTTTAAAATTGTGATTGGTGCAAAGAAAGAGGAACAGAGGCAAGTTTAATATATAAGAAATCTATAGGCTCAAAATGAAAATAATTGTAAAGCTCAGTTATTAATCATATGCATTTAAAATTGCTAATTCTTCTACTATTAGGGGAACCTTCCACCAGACCAGGTTACTCAGAGCCCCATTTAGCCTGGCTTTGAACACTTCCAGGAATGGAGAGTCTACAACTTCTCTAGTAAAGCCGTTCCAGTGCCTCACCACCCTCTGAGTAAAGAATTTATTCCTAGCATCTAATCTAAGCCTGCCCTCTTTCAGTTTAGAATCATTGCCCCTTGTCATGTCACTATCTGCTCTATAGAAAGTCACTCTCCCTCCTTTTTAAGCCCTCTTAGGTACTGGAAAGCTGTAATAAGGTCTCCCCAAAGCCTTTTCTTCTTCATGCTGAATAACCCCAACTCTCTCAGCCTTTCCTTTTAGGAAAGGTGTTCCAGTCCTGTCATCAAATTAATGTCTTTCTTCTGGAGTGTTTCCAACAGATCAACTACTTTCTTTTTAATTTTAAGGAAAGCACTTTCCCCATTTTTATCTTAACTTACTTTTTTTTTAAGTTAAAACACTTGCTCACTTGCTTTTTATTCCAGCTGGTTGGTAATAAGGTAAACATAAATGCAAAATCTGAGAGTTTGGAATAAAGAGATGACTGTGAAACATACACAGTTTTTATGTTTCCTGACAAATCAGATGGAGAAATAAGTGAAGAGGGAAACAGGCACAATTGCTTGAAATGAGAAGGGGCATAAAGTAATTCAAAAATATTTCACCTAGTAGGTGTGTCAGAATTATTTTTCCCTCGACAGCATTTTGTCATTGTGAACGTTGCACATTCAGCCCATGACATTAAATTCTAAGTATTGTCCTTCACTGTTTGACTTCACAGTTGCTGCTTGACTAAGCTATAGCAATGGACAAACAAATTGTTGACCATTGGATTAATTGAGTTCCTGTAGTGAAAGACATACAAGGCAAAACAGCACAGGTATCTTTAGTCAGAAATAAAATTAAAGGAAATTGTTCTAGTGTATTTTATGGTAACAGTTTATAATGCACCGACGAACACACTCACATTTTTAAAGAATTGAGTGTAGTTATGTACAATTAAATTATCTGGAAAGCACTGGATTAGCAGTCTTGGCAACTACTAAATATTTACTCTACTCTGATCACAGCAATGTTTGACTTCTTAAGTATTCCATGCAGCTGCAGATGCCCTGTCTTATTACAGTGTTCCTCTCTTTAGCACTTTTGAATGCAGTGCCAAAGATACCTGTGTAGGGCCTGTGTACAGGAAAAAGAGGACCTTTCAGAAAAATCTGCAGCACCAGGATTTTGGCTATCGACCCGTCTTTCCCTTCCCACTCAAAGAATCAAGCAGGCCATCCTCCAGGACAATAGCAAGGTTCTTGTTCCAGACTTTTCCACCCTGGATGTTTCTATTTTTTGTTTCCATAGCATGGAGGAAAAAAATTAAATATTCATGGCTTTTCCTCAGCTTTATGTGTCTTCCATGTAAGATGACTCTAAGGAATGGGAACTGACAGGAATTGTCTTTGAACTGAAGAGGATCACAGTTAATCTGCAACCCCTTGTATTGATTAGTCAGTAGGTAACTGAGATGGATGCAGATTGCATCCTGCCTCAGGTACACATCTCAGATATGCACTTTTACAGATTTGCCTTGGACTAATGTCAAAGCAAACTCTTGGGAGGCCCGGCCCCATACTGGGTGAGGAGCCGAGCTACAGGACACACTGTGAGGTAAAAACCACAAATGTAGGAAAAGAACTTTAAGCACAGGGGAAAGACTTTTATTGTTTGCTTGTGCTTTTTTCCTTAAAGAAAGTAGGCAGCCCTGTGAAGATTTCTTTTTGTGTAAAAACCTGAATGGACAAATCTTGTTTGGATTTGCAGCATTACCTTGAGGAGAAGATTAGTTTTGACATCCTTTAGTTGATTCTCTATAAGCTTAGGGCCATGTAGTAGTTCTACAAATTAATTCAAAGGGTTTCTAGCAAGAAACCTGTCTCTTGATTATGTTGATTTCTTCCAATCTTCTTCTTCCCTGCTGATTTAGCAGTCCATGCTCACTCCAAAGCTGAATCTGGGTGAGTTGGTGGAGTCCCCTGAATGATGCCATGAGCAGCCACTGTGAAGAACGACAGGGCACTGAGAAGCAGAACAATACATCCCAGTAGCTCTTTGTCAGTTCTTTGGACACGAGCTCCATGAGTCACAGTGAAGGTATTTCACTGTGCTATATTTCAAATCCCTAGGGAAAAAAAAAAACCCTCTCTCCTAAACTGACATCATCAAGGAATACCTTCATTTAAATCTTTTGCTTCCTATGTATCTAGAACCGTATATGCACACTCACTTTATTCACATGACCAGTCCAGAAAAGGACTTTCTACTTCATCATTCTTTCCTCTGCATGGTCTGTGGTGTGTCTCTGGGTATCTGTAAATTGAGCAGCTTTCTAGTCTTTATTCAAAAGAGACAGTGATGAAGGCAACCACAGGACTTTTTGGTGTGTCTTAATCATGAAAGGTGGGAGAGTGGAGGCTGAGCTACTGTGTTCAAGAGTTCAGGTGGGATGAATCTACAGTCTTTAGATAAAGCATATCTTCAGTTTCAGACATCAACACCAACAGGCATTTGGAAGACAGTGGGAAGGGAGAGGCAAAACTCCCCAGCCCAGGTTTCTTCCTCTGTTTCCAAATGGCTTCAAGGATGCTGGTACAAAATTCAATACGGTCTCCCATGCAGTGATGTAGGGTGATCTCTCAGATATATCCCAGAGCAGGTTTTTACAGGCATGCTGTGAGAGCTTATGGGAGCAGTATAATGTCTGAAGACTCCTTGTTTTCTGTGTTATGAATGTGCCTGGGATATTCAGGTATGATCATGGAGGCCTGAATAGAATACATCATATGGGGTTGGAGATGGTTAAAACATACTATCACATAGTCACAGACAACCCAGGTAATGCTGTTCTGTATAAAACCATCTAATCTTAGTTATTGTACAGGGATAAGGATAAAACACAATGGACTAGGTTGCTTGAGTAAGGAATTGTGCCAGTTTGGCCAAATTTAACAATATATCTTCTGAGAGAAGGCAGGTTACAAACCACCCCTCCCCCACCAGGTTTGGGTAAAAAAACCCTTTTTCCTCAAAGAAAAGTGAAAGAGATAAAAACTATTTCTTTAATGAACACACAGTAAAAGGATAATAATGCTAAATAATACAATCTCTCGATGGAGAAAAAACCTGGGAAAATATTATAGTCCTCCCTTAGGTCCTCCTCCTTCGAGCTGGGATGGGGTGGCCCCCCCTCCTCCAGAGGCTGGGGCCCTCGGTGGAGAACAGTCTCAATGTGTTCTGATGTTGAAAACAATCCAGCAGAAAAAGGGAAAAATCCTAGATCCCAGGAAAAACAAATTTCAACTCTCTGGAGAAAAGAGAACCCGGAAGCTGGCTGAACAAGCAAACAGGGTGCTTCTTCGCTCCTCCCCTACCATACCAGAATGCAGAAGAAAATAAATGCAGAGAGTGAGAGTGTGTTATCTCTGTCTGTTTCCTTGAGGCTTGGCTTTTTTTTTTCCTTCCATTTCACTTAGGCTCATTTTAAAAGCATAGAAAGACATAAAACTAATTTCTGGGCATAGAGCAGCAAAAGATAATACAACATCAAGTCACCCCCAAGACAGGAATGTATGCCCACTCTTTCTCTGAGAGGGCTGCCATTCAGTTTGAATTAAGTGTTCTTTTTCCTTAATTTTTCAGTATTTGGGACATGTCTACCGCTGCCAACGTAAGTGTCACTTTGTTCTCTGTTTCATTTTATGTTATGATCATCTCTTTCATAGAAATGAGGGATGGGGAGTGAAAGCAATTCACTGGAGTTTAATTTCATAAGGGAGAAAACATCCAGACACTGTGAATGAAGCAAAATGAAACATTATTTTATCCCCACCTCTTTTCGTTGTAACTGTTTATTTTTAAATAGATTTTCCTTTTTCCTTTTTTTCATTTTACTCTTCTCTTGTGTAATGTATTTATGATGCTATATTGAATGATCATACCTTTTTCTGCTATAGATTTGAAGTGCTTCAAAAGATGTCCCCAGTAACTACATTCTATAGACACAAAGATATTAAATTACTCTGCCAAGTTAACTAAGGAGAGAACAATAATAAAAATGTGAACAGAGAATCTTTTTCTTACTCTATGCTTCAATGACAACCTGTCGTGCTTTTAGTGCAAAAATATGACAATGGATGCAGAAAAGCTGGGATGTGTTCACAGCCAACATTCAAGAAAATTAAAATTATCTGTAATAGAAAGGAAATGAATACCCTGACCTCTTTATACATTTATGCACGTTAAATTTTATTTGTGGGAGTAATTTCTCACAACTCAATAAAGTTATTCATTTGGTATATAAAGTTAAGTATAGATTTAAGTGCCTTCAGGATGCAAACATTGTGGCTAATATTAACATTATCAGAGTTGTTTTCTGTTTTCTTTGGGAGCCCATACTCTTGACATTTGATTGTAATTTTTTTTTTTTTTTTTTTTTTTTGTTGTTGTTTTGTTCTGTTATTTGTCATAAGAAACTATTTTAATATAAGGGGACAGTCCTTGTCTTCTGTGCTTGGTGATTGCAAGTTGATGTGAAACAGATGAAAACAGTGAGTGAGATGAAAAATAAAATGCACTATGAAATTCCATGAATTTGGGAAAGTTACAGCATACAGTTAAAGCAAATAAGACATCAAAGCCTTTGCTGCCTTCTACATAAAGGATAAGTTTTAGTTTAAGTACACAAATACTCACCATTTTTACAGAGCTCACCTTCATGTCTTTTTGCTAATTTGTCTATTTTTACTACTTTAATATATTTTGCAAGCCATTTTTCATGGTAAAAATTGATATAACTAAATTTACCTTTGAAAAGATTAAATGTAAGTGGTTTTAAATGGGTAGTTTTAAGGGAACGCCATCTGGTATGTGGTTATTAAAAAAGCCCATGAAAATACTGCATGACAAAATTAATACACAGCTAAATTAACATAAAAACCTAAATTTACAAACCAATTAAAAATACTGATTATGATTAATTTTGTATATAAGTTTACTTAATTTTGAATCTCTGTTATGACCCCTGGTGAGGTGTAGAAGGGATTTTTGTAGGACACAAAATATAGCAGTATTTGAGGGGATTAATTGTACTTGAAGGGATAAGAACCAGTAGAAGTCACTTGGCATTTTTTCTATCAGGTTACCCTATTAATAAACATCTACAATAATAAAAGAATTGAAAAATTGGATTTTTGAGGAGGTTAAGTGGGATTTTTATAAGCTCACTTTTTATGAGTGACTTAGAATTACACTGAAATTTTTGAGAGGTATGAAGTTAATATACATTAATGTTTAATCTAAAATACTGATCAGAATTTCTTGGACATTGCATTTTTGTTGACATTTCATATTATTCTTGCCTTAGTCACTGAAACCACATTGCTTTATATCCTTGGTGAATTATGAACAGTCCCTGTAGTATTAGGCTGATTAACTTAATAGGAAGCTATGTGCAAAATAAGCAAAAATAAATAAATAAGTAAACAAAGTGCACAATCCATCCCCGTCAGCATTCCCAAGACGTTAAGTGAAGGACAGTATTGCAATTTCTTAGTGTCAGCAGTTCTGGTTTTGACAAGGTGCAAACTTTGGTTTGACAGAGATAGTCTTCAAAGCGATACAACAGTTAGCAAGTACCCTTATATGTTTTGATTTCTATGAAATTGAAGGTCAGTTGTTACAAACTGCTTAGGGAGACAAGCTGACAGGAAGATAAAGGGAGAACGCTCTGGGAGCCGAAAGATGGAGGCCTTCATCCATTCTGAGAGCAGCACATTCTGGTAGAGAGGCTAAAGGTGTGTGCAATGAGACAGGGAGCTGCTAAAGCAATGTTCGTGAAACTACTAAAATTCTTTCTTCTTGCATGCCATCTTAACCCACTGTTGTTAGCACAGGCATTTTTCAGTGGTTCAGCATTTGTGAATGTCCTGCAAATGTATCGGTGTGATGCTGTATAGGTGAAATCCTGGTAAATGGCTGATAATAGTTTTCAGGGCAAATTTTAATAAACTGGTAAATATTTGATGTGTTCAGAAAACATGGCAATGAAACCTAGATAATAATTATAGTGCTGGCAATGTAGAGGGTGGGAACCACCCCGGAGGACTCCAGGCAAAATTGGGTGTCTGGTGTCACCTACCCACATTCCTTTTTTCACCATGTCTCCCTTACATATGAGTCCTAGCACAGGATGTCTTCCTCCCTTGGGCTACTTTTGGTTTTTTTTTTGGCCATTCATCATAGGGCAGCCTGTGGTGAGCTAGTTTGGATCTACATGTTAGATGGCTAAAATGATGTGAGCTAAACCATGCCTGAACTTCATCAATTCCACAGTTTTCTCTCCTCTCCACTCTGTCTTTCTACCTATACATATATAATTTCTATATGGACTTAAAACATGGACTTCAGCCTACAGGTGCGTGTGTCTGTATATATGAACATATGAACAAGCACATTTGTCATATTTTTTAAGGATGTGATTCAGCCTTTAAAAAACATCTCTTATTTATACGTGCTATATGTCATCTGCGTGTATGAGAACTTGAAATGCAAGACATCACCTCTGTCCTTGACAAAAAAATTAAGAATTCTGACAGCAAATGTTATAACATTTCCCTTAGTGGCAGCCTTTTCTCTGTTGGATCAATGGTTAACTGCTACTCAACTGCTGTAATAAAGATCTGTAGCCTATCCCCAAAGTGTGCCAAGTGTTATGATCAACACACAAAGAGTTTGCTGGATCTCTAATCAGCGGGGACTGTTTCAAGTACTGTCTTTTCCCTACAGCCCAGCTCATGAGTAAAACTATATAGCTCTAAATTAAATATACAGGTAAAATACACAAATAGGAAAATACTTACAGGTCACAGGTGAAAATAAAACTATATCCTTTTCCCCCCTGCTCTTATTTTAATTGTCTTACAGTGGAGACAGGGCTAGGGTTGCCTAACCACTTTTGAGGAGGTGAGCACTTTTTCTAGAGTGTCCTGATGGCTGCATTTTCATTATGATTGCACAAAGGTTTAAGAGCAGGATCTTACTTACCACCTGGATTACATTGTTTACACAATTAAGATGAACAAAAAGTTGTCTATGACTGCATAGCCTATCCTCTGTACTTTAGTCTCATAAATCAAGGAAGGAATAGTGTAATGGTATAGTTACTTTCTATGTTAAAAAAAAAAAAAAAAAGCTCTGAACCATAATTTCCATAATTTGTTTGGGGGTAATTTTATAGTAATTTTGGCCTTTTTAATCAAACTGTGAAATATCTTTTGTGCTTGAAGTTTAAAAAAAGGCAGGTGTGGCTCCAAAGTCAGCAGGAATTGGTACCAATGCAGTCAGAAGGAGCTGAGAGCAAAGATGTCTGCTTTCACATAGGTAAAATCCTGTCTTAGAGGGAGGCATGAGCTTATGTGTGCTGAAATCATTGGTAGCTGGAGGCAATGCATTTCTTACTCTTATGGAAATTACACACTCCTATAAGAGGCAGAACTTCTGGGTCCAGGCACCTGTTGAGTTTTAAACTCCACACAAACTTACAGAAGCAATGTGTTTTTCAGCTCTATAGTTTTAATTATTCTTTCCTTCTGGTGGCAGCAGGATGAAAATTCCTGAACTCAATATTGTTCCAGCTGAAGAGACAAAAGAGAATGATACACCTACTGTAATATTAATATAAAGATTCGTAAATAACACATTTTTATATTTCAGGTTTCACTGACTTGACCCCAAGTTCACAAAGCATCCTATTTGAAATGTGTGATTTCTGGAAAGCTTGAGTTTAGTTAATCCTTTACACCTGGTCACCTCCCCATCCTCATTTCTACTGTGGCTGAGATTCCTCTGTGTCTCTTTTGTTAGAGCTCTGATTTTAGTTGGGGCTCTGACAGTCCTTCCTCTCAGCTTATCTCTAAAGAGGTTACTCCTGGTCTCCTCCAGTTTCTTGGGCATGGTTGCAGAGCTTGATTTGCTCACGTGATGCTACTCAGTATCCATTGCCCAGAGCCAATCAATAGTTTGACTTTCACATGGAAGTGAAGAAGTTAAAACAAGCAGTATAATTGTATTTTCAGGAGGCTGGAGAGTTTCTTAGAGAAGCTAGGTCTCATATTTTACAACAATTTTAAGTCCTTGAGGTCACTTCAGTCTCTTATGCTTTTAAAATAGGATACCTTGGACACAATTCAGTGTATTATGTGTTAACTTCTAATATAAGGCCTTGAAAACATCTGTCTTAATGCAAACCTGATACATGGACTGTTAACTTTGACAAAATAAGCAAGTGGGTCTGGTATGCTTTACAAAATTTTGGCTGGTTTCTCTTTTCTTGCCTGATGCACTTTTGACCTGCTAAGAACTGATGGCTGCCCAAGGGAGGTGCTGTTGTGTTCACTGACAAGTTGAAAAAGCTATATTTTTTCAATCAAGTAGTGATTCAGATAAATATTTAGCAAGGTTTACTTATTTGCAGCATCTGAAGGCTAATCTTACAAATTTTGTATTGTTGTTTTGCTTCTAAATGTCTCCTTTCTGTTCCTTGCCATGCTTCTTATGTTGGTTGAAATCAGTGCATAAAAATCCTCAAAATGAAAGTCTATTTAAAAAAGTTCCCTTTTTTTTTAAAAAAAAAAAATGTGTCCTGCCAAATAAGTTGTTCTTTACCAGCATGAGTATAATTAGTGTTACATCAATGATAAACAATGCTAAGTGTGGAGTACAGGGATGAAAGGGTTCCATCAGTGTATTTTTTTACCAGGCATTTTAACACATAAAGCTTTTGCCTTTATATTTCATCTGAGATTTTGAATTGTTACAATTAGGAGATGCATAATAATTCAGCAGTACAGTTTACCAGTTCTACCTGTTACTGTCCCATTCATATGCACAAAACTCATGCTATCTTACTCTGTTCTGGAAAATAAAGAGAATATTATTAAATTTTAATGAATTACTTAAACTAAATTCTGTTAGAATTATTTATTGTTCTGAGGTTTTGAAACATTTGTATGGCAAATATCCATATTTTATCTGTTACAGATGAACAAATTGCAGTCATGGTTCAGTGTGATCCATTCATTGGTTCACAGATCCCAGAGTCCTTCAGGCAGTGTGACAAATCCACATAATTTCCCTGAATGCTAGGTTGTGCATGTTTTGTATCTAATTAAGTTGAAAGATATGTTAAAGAAACACATAAAAATCCTCATGTATAAAAATCCTCAGACAGCTCCCAGTAGCTACATATCTCAGAAATCTCTGGAGCATTTTGTTATTCAAAGCAAAATTGGCAGTAATTTACACTCAATAAATTGGTTCCAGATTTGCCTGTTTCAGATGATATCACAAGGACACGATTTTATGTGAGAGTCCCTTACCTTTTGTCAAAGTGTGTTTTTTTTAAGAAATTTGCCATGGCAAATGCAGATGATAAAGAGACTCCCTTGCCTTGCAGAACATGAAAGAATTTGATGGATCAATAGCTCATATACAAGCTATGTTCTGATCAAATCTAATCATCCTTTTTTTTCCCAACTTTTTGGAAAAAGAAGGATCTGGATTCATGGAAAAATTATGACTTATATCATTCATAATGCATTAATAAAGCCTTCATTTTCTACAAACCACACAGTCTTTGCAGAGAGGTAAAATAATTTTTGATTTGTGACCAAAGAAAAGTAAAAAATAAGTCTTGTAGCAGTCAGGCCTTTTCTCTGAAGAACTGGTCCTTTGTATAGTTTTAAGTCCATTGCTATTTATCAGCTTTACCCCAAAAAGTTTGTTACAAAACTGATTAATTTGGTTCAGCATTTTTTTTAAGGTAGCCGTGAGGAGAGATGTCTTATCTGTCTGAAAGTTGTAAATTCATTGAAAAAAGTACTTTAAAAAATAACAACAGAAATTATAAATTAATATGAAAGTGTGAAATGAATAAAATGAAAATTTAAACTTAGAGATAAATAGTTTTCTCATAGTAACATCAATTAGTCTTGAATCTTTAAAACAACAAAATTTGAAACATTTACACAAAAAAGGAAAAAATTACAGTCCGGCACTTGGAAAGGGATAGTTTAAATAATGTAATAGTTCTTTTATATTATGAATTTACCAGCTCTGTGATTATGAATGGCTGTAATTTTAGGAGAAAGGAAGGAAAATGTGCTTTGTTCAGATGATAGTGGTACTTTGTTGGTTGCCTATATGTGTCTGAGAGAAAAATGCCATTGTGAAGTGGCTCATATCTCTATACATTCTATTATTTGAAGGAAAAATTACTTTCAGTGGAAATGCATTAAAGAGGCCCATAGACACCCATTTCTTGACTCCAGTTTAAGCTGCAGTTGCAGGATGAGGTCAAAAACATCTTGTACCTCTGGTACAAGCATACTTCGTGACCTGAAATCAATGAAGTATTGGAAGCAGCAAACACCTCTCCTGTCCTTATCTCTTTCTGTAAAGGAAAGCATCAGATGGCTGATAGAGGTAGTGTTTTTATTATTTCTGTTGGCTTTGTGCCACTTGAGGAAATTCTGGTTTTCCTATTGCAATGTAAGTTTAACTGACTGTAATACCTCCACCTCTGACCTTAATTACTTGCCTTTTTTTTTTTTTTTTTAATTTCAGGAAAGAAAGATTCAACTATATTCATGGATATCAACATTTATGTACTCAATTTCCTTAACTGAGGGAAAAATTAATGAACTTTTTACTTTTTTCCTAGTTACTGGCAAAGATATGTTTGTAGAAGCTTTTTCTATCACACCATGTTGATAAGACTTACTGATAGAGTATTCTTGCCCCTTTTTCACTTGAAAAACATTTATTTGCATGTATTTCTCTTTTTGTTCATATCACAATGCTGCAGCTAGAGCTTTAATTATTGACATGCTGCTTTATGGTGCTCCTCAGAAGTCCATCAATTCTATTAGACAGATCATTGTGTGAGACCCCTTCATCTGATATAAAACTGATCCTACTGCTTCTTTATATGTTTACATAGGCTATCCACAGCTGTCTGAAGGTATCATCTGGAGTAACAGACCAAATGTTCATGTTCTCCATTCTCCATTCCATGTTCATGTAAAATATGAGAATAATGCATATTTACATGGTACCCCTTTAATTTGTATTTGAGATGTTTTATGAAAATTATAAATTAGCTTTTTCCTGGTCAAAAAGGCATTTATATGCAGGGTTTTTTTTTATTTCTTGCTTTAAATAAATAAATAACTAAATAACACACAAACCCAAGCTCTAAATCAAAAAATTAAAATAGTAATAAAGCATCTGTTCCCTGAAAGAAATCATAATAAGTTTGTTCCTTTGTTGTTCTTAAGTACCAAATATTTTATATAGATTTATAAGGAAATAAAACCACATACTTGGACTTATGAATACTGAAAAATAAACTGTTTAAAAATAGCATGCAAAAATGGTCATTTGATGAAGCTACTGGTGCATCATGTCTGATTATTCTGTCATACAACTAATTTTACAAATTCTTGTGGATGCAGTGAAAATATCTACAATTTCCTAATTTTACATATTAAAATTATTCTCTCCCTATAGAAGAAGTTCAGGCTTCCTTTAAACAATGTAGTGGGTTGGCAAGGCTCTTGTAGTGGAGTGGCTCCTGTGAGAAGCTTTATGGAGTTTTTCTCCACGTCAAATAGAGCCAATGCCAGCCAGATCCCATCCAAACCTGCTGCTGTTCAAGGCCAAGTGCATTAGCAAAGGTGGTAGCCCTTGCAGGGTAGTGTATTTAAGAGAGGGAAAAAAGTTATTTCATAGGAGCATTTGCAGCCAGAGAGAGGAGTGGGAATATGTGAGAGGAACAGCTCTGCAGACACCAAGGTCAGTGCAGAAGGAGAGGCAGGAGGTGCTCCAGGTGCCAGAGCTGAGATTCCCCTGCAGCCCCTGGTGCAGCCCATGGGGAGGGAGCTGTGCCCCTGCAGCCCATGGAGATCCACAGGGATGCAGAGATCCTCCTGTGGTCTGTGGAGAACTCCCCATGCCTGAGCAGATGGTTGGTAAACACTGGAATGGGCAACCCAGGGAGGTGGTGGACTCACCATCCCCAGAGGTGTTCAGGACACAACTGGACATGGCATTTACTGCTGCGGCAAGTTGGTGATAAAGGCTGGATGTGATGATCTCAGAGGTCTCTTCAGCCTAAATGATTTTGTGATTCTTTACCATTTCAGGACCAACTTTGAAGTTGCACTGTATGTCTTAGCCTAGATTTTAAAACTGTACTGCAGGCAGTAGAGTCCACCACAGTCTGAAGCCAAAGTCTTGTTCCTTTCATTAGAAGGACTAGCAGAAGTAGGAGGTGACCATTAAATCAGTTTTAATGCATTATTGCACAAAGCAGGAAAAATATACATAGAAAAATATCCAGGATGATTGCTCATTTTTAAAAAGAAACAGAATTTGCAGGATCATTGGCTCCCTGAAAAGAATTTTGGTGATTGGCAGTCTAGGCTAAATGGACACAAAAAGGATCCTTTTTTCTGACCCATTGATTTTTTTAATGTTTTTACATGTCATGGAAATCAGGAGATTTATGAAAAGGACCTCACATTTCTTAACCTTTTGTTAAAGATATCCATTTATCATGGCATCCAGAAGATTTTACTAATTTGATGAAAAATATATATGTTCTAAAAAGAGCTGAAACTGAAAAATAATTTCTGAAGTGAGTTGAAGCAGTGTGATATGAGAATATATGTAATGTATTATATAATCTCTTGTGAGATTATATATTATATATTATGTCACCTTCAATAAGGTGACATAAACCTTTGACCAAATACTATTAATAATGGTATGTGGGATTCTATGGCATTGGTAGTAATAATTGAAAAATCACCTCTTCATTGGAAGGTGAAAACAAACAAAAACCCCAAATAATAATAGTCTGCACTGTGGTGTGTAATTTTTCTTCAATTAAGTCTTTAAAGAATTTGATGTGAGTATAGTCACAGCAGTTCCATCCCCCACACTGTAAATCCACTGTGAAAGAGAGAATATATAAAGAATACAATTTAACAGTCCTTTAATGCTATTTTGAACAAGCTGCAAATACAACTGTAGAACTATTCTATTTTTCAAATGACCTGGTAGGAACTGCAGTTTGTATAACTCATTTTGTGATGGTATTATTTCAGTGTTGTCCTCTTTTATCATTAATCTGCATGGTTATAATTAGAAGTTTGGCTTGATTAAGAAAAACCATAGTGTTAAACATTTACTCAAATAAGAGCCAAGCCTTTGAGGTATTCTTTTTAAAAAAATTCTTAATAATTCTTGGTTATTTTAAAGAGTAGACAAATGGCTTAAAAATGTATTTAAAAAACATTTTCTAGAAACAATAGAGTTGTACATAGGTGTTCTGTGTTCATATCTATTCTTTCATAATTCCACTGACTTATTTTAAGTATATAGTGATTCATCATGGAGAGATGAATTAGCAATTTCTACTTGACTGGGAAACACTTTGCATATTTTTGGTAATGTAGAAACCACCTATTAAAAGCTACCTATAAACATCAATAAGGGTTGTAAATGAAAAATTTTAACTGTGGGAATTTTTAGTACATTTCAGTCAGTGGTACATTTTTCATATTTTTTGTTTTGATTGGCAACTGGCTAAAACTTCTGCTACTGAAAAATCTACTGGAGCTGTTATTGGGCTACTATGTACCAATCTGAGATGGACAAAAGGGCATATATGATATATTAGAGAAAGGATTAATAGTGTGATCTTACAAAAATGTCCTTTTTAAAAATTACAATATAAATTTAATGTAATGTTTTTTTTTTCAGATCAAATCCATTTCCTTTAAAAGTGAGTAAAATTCTGTGAAATTTTGGAGAGGTTCCCCTTTCTTATTATTTAATTAACCGAGACCTGAAATGTAGATGTCCATTTTCAAGGATCTAGGCATTGAAAGATCATAGAATCAGAATGGTTTGGGTTGGAAAGAACCTTAAAGATCATCGCATTCCAGCCCATCTGTACAGGAGGGGACACCTTCCATCAGACCAGATTAATGCTTATTATTTAATTCTTGTAATAAAAAATGTCTAATGGAAATTTTATTTCTTTCCTATCTGCAAGACAAATCTAAAATGATAGCATGCATAAAATTAGAAGACAAACCGTTGAAATGCTTACTATTTTTTCCTGCATTCTCTGTTTTCTGATTATCTTTGATGATGATTACATGAGCTTCAGTCTTTGAATTTTTACCAAACAAAGGATGAGAAAAGTATAACGTCTTTTTCAAAAAGTTATTTTACCTTTGGTCTTCTGTATGATTTGTAGTCGAAGACATTTCACAAGGTAATCCAAATTATCTTTGCATCTTCTCACAGTCTTGTTGCAAGTAAGGAGCACAATTCTTCAAGTTTTTTGTCTCCCAGCCTTTCCAACTCCCTAAAACATGTTTTTCAAAAATATTTCTTCCTCTTTTAAGATAATTTATTGTAAATATTTTTTCCTGGAATTCATACCTTGAATGGCAGAGCCTGAAATGTAAATTTCTCCTTGACTTCTGTGCTGAAAAATCATTCTTCATATTTTTTTCTGCATTCTCTCTTTCTAAATACTTTTAAACAAGCTGTTAAACATTTCAACATTATTATTATGATTTCTAATTCTTTCCACCCAGATGCAGATGGAATTATTGTAAAGGGCTTGAAAATGTTATGAAGTTATTGTCATGAATAAGATCATTGCCATTAATAATAACATCAGTGGAAAAGAAATGTAAGACCTAATTAGATTATGTACATACACAAAACAGTAAAATATGGAGAAAGTTGGAGAGAGTAAGTGTTAAATTGTAATGGTAAGGATGAGCAGCATCAGACTTGCCCTGGAGTTGTTGGAAAATATGTTGAAAAAGATGCCTTGCTGTTTCTAATTTACCAAATTGGTTTCTAAAATGTGCATAAATTAAAATATTTCATAGAACTCTCTGTTTTATTACTCTTCATTATCCTACAAGAATTGAAAGGAATTATAGTTAACAATTTAAAAATACTGTGCCATTCAGAATGAAATCTTGCATCTACATGTAAAAAAAAAGGTGCTTGAACATTATACTTCCTTTTTGGTGATTTATTCCTATATAGAATACATGTAGGCAAAATATTTACAGATTCTCAGCCCACTGCAAACTAACTCTTTTTCAGAATTCTCCATATCCCTTAAGCTAAATGGCTAAGCCAGATAAATAACCACAAACATGAAAGAACTTATGCACATATTGCAACCCCTACTATTTACTGAGTAAGTGGCATATTTAGAATCTTAAAATTATCTTTACAACTGACAATTAGTAATGGAAAAGACAAATTCTATGCTGGACAGCTACTAGAGGTTTTCATTTCTAGTACAGTTTTACTGTGTGACAGGGAAACATAGGGATTGTGATTAATGGGAGAGCAGAATTATGCAGCATCTTTCAAGCAAGGCACAACCTCACACCATCTCTGGTGTGATTACAGGTGTATTACAGGTCTACCAGGGCCTTTACCAAAGACAAGGAAAGGTCTGGTTCCCCTATCATTCTTGCATTCACTTAGAACTGAACCAGAATTACACTTGAAAGAGTTTGGAGGATGGTGTCATGGTTTTGAAACTTTTGAGCTCCAAAATATTTTTGAATGGGCACGTCTTACAGTCATTAAGCTGTAATACAGGAACAAAATATTATATCATTCCCTACTACTTGATTGTGCATTTTAATAGCTATGTATAGCCGCATGTATAGTAGTATAGGATACCAATAGGTCAAAGGTATCTCAATATGTTGAATTTCAAGACACTTTCTACTTTCCATGTATTTATTTACATTTTTTTTTTGATTTGAGCAAGGAAATCCTATTACTTTTACTTTAAATATGAAAAATATGCAGACACTGAGCTGATAATTCCTGTGGAAATTCTTGGTTTAGATAACACTTGTAGGCCTTACCAAGTGCTGGCTGCAGAGAATGTGAAAAATCCTTCTGTTTACATAAAGTGTAAACAAACCAACCTCCCCTGTTTAGTTCTTCTTTGCTTTCATTATCTAGCCTTTGACTTACTGAAGTAACTTTCCACGTTACTTTATTGCTTCAGAGGCAAATCTTATCCTTCATTTCCACCTGAAAGCACTCACCAACCTAGAACTGTAGTTTAAGTGTTATTAAGGTTATACGGCTCATCTCCTTGCCCCTTCCAGACCAACTTCGCAATTTCACAGAAAATTCCTTCACAACAGGTCTTTGAAGGAGTATTAGAGGCCAAATCCACTTGTTAATGCTTCCCTTAAGCAGTTGCTGACACATTTCAGTCTTAGAGTTTCAGTAGGATTTGCAGTGCAGGTTAGAATGAGGATTATTTTGACATAGAGACCATGAATAAATTTTTGTATGCTAAACTTAGACATGCATGGACCTGACCTCATCTAGTATTACTCTTTTATTGTTTTTTTCATTAAATTTTTACAGTCTAGGAATCTCTTATAACAAAGTAATTGTAGATATTCTTTTGTATGAAGAATCTTGTTGTTCCTTAACTATCATTATGTTTTTGAGAAACTAAATACAGAAGCCAGTGGTGACTGTATGATATTGTCACATTAGCCAAAAACAAGCCAGTAACATTGTGTGAGGAATCTCTGACAGGATATGTTCACATCAGGATTTTAGTTAGGACCAGAGAAGTATTTTTGAGATCAATCTCACAGTTAGCTCCCAGTCTGTGACATTGTTGGTGTCACAGAGGCACATGTTGGTGTCACAGGGCAGGCACCCTGCACAGAAGTGATGAAATTAAACTGACTGTTAGGCTAGGCTCCTGGTGTGCCTTTCTCAGGCACCCTGGCTGCTTAGAAGTATCTGATTTATGGAACCAAAGCCATTTTAGAGTAATCATCTCTGAAACATGTATTTCATCAATACCAGACCCACAGCCCCAGCCGTTTAGCTCTACCAACCTATTGCTACTGTGTACCCCTGCTTGCTAGGTGTAAAAGCAGTGGACTGTCATCCAGCAGTGGCTGTTGTAGCAACAGAGAAATATGCAAGTCTGAAGAAGCTGCCAGCCATGTTGGTGTGCAAAAGAAGATAGCAAATTGTTTGTTTATGTAGTCATAGCCTGGGTACCTGGATTGCCTGAACCATGAGTCCATGTTTCTCAGTTTTACTGTAAAAGTTTCAGGACCATGGTCACTGGTTAAAGTGTAAGAGTTCTGTCAATGTTTGAATGCTGCTGTTAGTAAAAAAAAAAAAAAAAAAAAAAAATTCTCATTGATATATCTATATGTAATCTACTATAATGTAGATTGTTGATATATCTATATGTAATCTACTATAATGTAGATTGTATCTAGATTTTTAATTTGTAAATACAGCCCTTGAAATACTGTGAAAAACATTTCATAAGCACAAAAGAATAAGGAAATGAATATTTGCAGGTTTCTGAGAGGCTGGTACTAAATATAGTAAGTAAAATTCATGTATTTGTTACAGCCCTCTAGTTATGTACACTTATCAGATGACTGGCATACAAATTAGAAAATCAGAACATCTATGGGTTCATTAAGGTAATGCTTTTCTCAGGGTATAATTCTGTCTACAAAGTGCAGTATAGGTATTTGTATAGTCCAGTTTAAAATGGCTTAAGAAAAAGTCTTCCAGATTTCACACCAGGACATTGCTTTGTAATTGCATGCATATCATTCTGAGATTGCTTTACAAGTGATTGGCACTCTTCAGAATATATTTATAACACAGCCCTGGTAAAACAAACAAGTGTACTCAAATTAGATCCTGAGGAAGCTAATTTTCTTTCCCAGCCACTGCAGTACATCTGTAATTCTCCTCACTATTGACACAGTGTTGTCATGCTCAGGCATATATCTCTTAAAACCTTATAATTCAGCTGTAACCTGTGTTTTATTCTTTTCTTCCTCTTAACTGCCTTCATGTAAAATCTTTATATCCAATGTGTATGTGCTTTGACTCCAGACTCAATTGCGTGAGATATCGACAGAGTTACAACTGGTGAAGATATGGAAAGAATCATGATTTTGTATTAAAGACTTCTTTTCTCTCCAGCTTGTAGTGAAAATGCAGCCATCATTTGGGTTGCTGAGATGAGCCAAGAAACTATTAGATGTTGTCTTGCCACACAGAAGGATGCAGCAGAATTTTATTTACATTTGCAAGTTCTGCAAGGAGCAAGGACCAGGAGGAGGCATTTGAAATCTTCAGGCATTTAAACATCTTGAGGAATGTTATAGAGGTGGGTATCAAATAAATAGCATAAATGACCACATGCAGTGGTTATAACAATGTGATCTTGCTCCTTGGTGCACCTTTCATGTTTCAAGTGTTTCAGTTTGCTTATGGGAATTCATGACATGTTCTTACTGTGAGCATGAATGAATTCTTCTTAATGACCTAGAAGCAGAAAATATTTTGTGTCTTTGTCAGAATTTTCTTACATCCTGCTAAACTAGCTACTAAACCGTACATAGCGAGAGAGCACATCAGTTTTGCTGTTCCTGTAGCTTGGTATGTGCTGGAGCCAAAGACAGCAGTATGTAGAGGTTGAAATGTCACAGGTGAACAGGCTAAAAGTAGTGCTGTAGGAATCCCAAGGAAAATCATATATATTTTGTCCAAACATCTCACAAGGTGACTGCATAATTAAAACAACAAAGTAGCTTCACAGTCTTTGCTGGTGTATCAGGTTGACTTTGATGGGTTGCACTGGGTTTGTGTGGCCAGGTTTTCAAAGTGGGGGGGTTTTCTGTGAGAAGCTGCCAGAAGGTTCCCTTCATATTGAGCAGAACCAATGCCAGCCAGATCCAGGACAGACCCTGCTCAGGCCAAGGCTGAGCCAATCAGGATGATAGTAATGTCTCTGTGATAATTTATTAGAAGAAGAAGAAAAAGTTATTGGTCAGTAATGGCAGCCAGGAAAGAGAAGGGTGAGAACATGTGAGAGGAACAGGTTTGCAGGCACCAAAGTCAGTGCAGGAGAGGCAGGAGGTGATCCAGGTGCCAGAGCTGAGATTCCCCTGCATCCTGTGGTGGAGACTGTGGTGAGGCAGTCGTGCCTCTGCAGCCCATGGAGTTCCACAGGGTGTGCAGAGATCCACCTACAACCCAGAGGGTTGTACTCATGCTAGAACACATGAATGATTGAGAGGAGGCTGTGAACCCATGGGAAGCCCATGCTGGAGCAGACTGCTGGCAGGGACCTGCGCACCTATGGGCAGGGAAGCCCATTCTGGAACAGGTTTCCTGGTAGAACTTGTAACCCTGTGGTGGACACACTCTGGCCTAGCTGTGCCTGAAGGATTTCACCCAATGGAAGAGTGATCCAAGCTGCAGCAGTTCTTAGAGAACTGTTGCCTGTGGGATGGACTCATGAGTGAGGAATTTGTGCAGGACTGTCTCTTGTGGGAGTGACCCCACAGTGGAGCAGGGGAAGGACTCGTCTCCCTGAACAGTGTCAGGAACAATGTGGGATGAACTGATTGTAACCCCCTTTCCCTGTCTACCTGCACTGTTGGGGGTGAGAAGGCAGAGCTGGGAAGGAGAGAAGGATGGGGGGAAGGTGTTTTTAAGATTTGCTTTTACTTCTCATTGTCCTGCTCTGGTTATTTTTTAGTAATAAATTCAATTAATATGCCCAAATTGAGTCTGTTTTGCCTGTGATGTCATTTGATGAGTGATCTCTCCTGGTCCTTATCTCAACTCACGAATCTTTCATTATATTTTCTCTCTCTTGTCCAGTTGTAGAGGGTACTGATAGAGAGGTTTTGGTGGTTGCCTGGCATTCAGCCAGCACCAACCCACTTCACAGCTGCCCAAGAAAACCACTCTTTCATTCCCCCTTCTCAGCTTGACAGAGGAGAGAAAATAAGATAGAAAACAACTCATGGGTAGAGACAAGGCAATTTACTAAAGAAAACAGGGAAGCTTTAACGTGCACATGCAAAGGAAATAAACCCCAAACTTTTATTCTCTACTTCCCATCAGCAAGCCATGTTTAGCTACCTCCTGGGAAGCAGGGCTTCAGCACATGTAGCAGTTGCTCTGGAAGGCAAACTGCAAATAACAAATGCCTCCCCTTCCTCTTCTTTCTCTTAGCTTTTAGATCTAAGCTGGTGTTCTATGGTATAGAATATCCCTTTAGTCAGCTTGGTTCAGCTGTGTTGGTTGTGTCCCATCTCAACCTCTTGCCACTCCCCAGCTCACTGATGAAGGGGTGGAGTTCTGGACAGTGTTGATGCTGAGGGAAAACTCAGCAATAACCAGAACACTGCTGTGTTACCAACACCCTCCGAGCTACCAATGCAAAGCACTGCACTGTGGGTGCTGCTGTGGAGAAAATGAGCTTCTCAGCCAGACCCATACAATATCTCTGACTTGTGCTGCAGAAACATCTGGCAAGGAGGTGTGACCATTGCCTGAGTGTAAGTGCTGACTAACCAAAGCCTGTTGTTGTCAGACAGAGAAGTGCTGGGAAGTCCCTGCTCTCCATAAGGACCTCAGAAATCCTGAAGCAAAAACTATGTACACTTCAGCTAGGCTTGATTCTGGAGCTGTAGAGGGTACAGGTGTCCTGGTGCTGACAGTGGGGTGTCTGTGAAGAGAAGCCAGTGCTTCCCTGTGCTGGACAGAGCTTGTTCCAGCCAGCTCTAACCCACCCACTGCAGGGCACAGCTGAGCCCACTGCTGAGATGGGCGTACCTTGGGGGAAAGATGTTTAGGAAAGAGGGGGAAACATCACAGAGGGAGGAGGAAGGAACAGAAAATGAGAAACAGCAGAGCAAATGCCAAAGTGAGAGAAGGGGAAGATGGTTTAGATTTTGTGTTTGTTTCTCACTATCTCACTACTCTTGTAATGGGCAAGAAATTTAATTCATTTCCCCCAAGCTGAGTCTGCTTTGTCTGTGATGGCAACTGGTGAATGATCTCCCTGTTCTCATCTCAACCTATGAGCTTTCTGCCTGACTTTCTCCCCACTCTGCTGCTGAGGAGGGGAGTGATTGACAGAGAAGATGGTGGAGGTCTGCAGCCATCCAAGGTCAAGGTCAAACCACAACCCACCTCCTACTCTATGTATTCAGATGTGATCTTGGCAACCCCAGGCTCAGGTATCTGGGATTTCAGGTCCACAAATACACCTGGGTGTGAGTAAACATAAGATGTTTCAGGAAGAATAAGTTGGCTTCCCTGGAAACCACACAAGCTAAATGATGTATGTCCTCAAGGTCAGAGAGGAAGTGGAGTCTAGATGGGGGAAAGGGCAAAGGTTTACTGTAACATTATGTGTGTACATGTTGTGGCACTTCAGGGTTCTTTTTTAATTCATTTAAACATAAAAACTAAATCATTGAAGGCACAAAATAGCAATTCTTCAGTGAAATGAAATCTCATGCTACCTGCTGTTACAGACTAATTGCTCACAATCAGTGAACTCTTATCTTTTTCCTTTCAAAATTATTAGCACTACTTTGGTTATTAGTGTAATTTGGTGTTATCCTTTTTTCTTTCCAAATTAAAATGCACCATGATTTGCTCAAAAATGAATAAGAAGTTTAATTATTTTTCCAAGGGAAAACATTCAATTTAAGTTTATATTCAATACTCCGTGGAATACATCAGTATTATCATAAAAAGGCAATTTTGATGTGTGAGTAAAATAATTGAAAAGTGTGCGGGGTGTGCATGGTTAAAATGCTCAGCTGACAGTAAATTTATACAAGAATTCATCAGTATCTCTTAGTCTATACTCTTTCTTTTAATGAATATTCCCTGTAACTCAGCTTTACTTTTGCTAAACCATTCCTTGCTTCTCTCTGATCCCTCAGACACTTACTTAGACATCTGGTCTCTGAATCTTATTTACTGATTCCCTTTTGAATAACAGACAAGGATCCCATACTTAATAGTTTCATCTCTATTTCTACCTGCTTTTATTTTTTTACTTTTTTACTTTGGCTTATCACAAGAATCACAGATGATATCTAGTTATCTATTAGCTTCATTCAAATTCCTTCTGAACAAAGAATTTTAATTTTCATTGTTTTCGGGCTAAAAATATCCAACTGCTAAGCTGGCCTTTTCAAGCAAGTTTATTGATTCATTAGCGATAATGCCATTCCTTGTCTTCATATGAGCTTTGGAATGATCCTCTGGGGAATTTTGAATGTGACTATTGAATTTTCATAAAACATAAATATTATGATTTTGTTGGACAGATGTTCAGAATGCTTTATTTGGTTAGAATGTTTAAATTTAAAGATAATATTACCTGTTTGTGTATTTTTAAAAGATGACAAGACCTAATTTATAACTTTGAATTTTCATTTTATGTTGATTTTTAAATAATAATTATTTTTAAATTTAAAGGTAATTTTCAGATTTTCTAATCTATACTACTCCAAAGTGCTTCCTACAGTAAAACATCTTTATTTGCTCATTTCAGTCTTGGCTGGTTTATGACAGAGAACAACCAGTCTGTATGGAAGTCAAACATCATTACACTCAATTCTAATTAGTCTGTTCTTCCATTTTCACAGGAATGTACCTCATTCATTTTCATTGTTTGACTGCATCTCACTTTCCTGTTTGGTCTTTCAGGATAAAGTCTTTACAGGTATAAGATTAAAGGACTTTTCTTGACCTCTGTATTTCTTCCAGATCAGCTTTCTGATATTTAAATCTGAACTTTCTTGGTTTTGCTTATATATACATCCAATTTGCCACTCTGGATCCTTGTCAAAAACATTGAACTTCCTGTAACAGTAATTGCAACTCCCTCTATTTACCATTTTTTCAACATTTGCATTCTATAAAATCTAAGCCAGTGAAGCACTTAAGAGCCAAGGGGTAAAATATCTTACCACCATTGTGATGCTGTACAAAATCTTATGGTTATGCAGTTTCAATTATGTATTTGGACAGTTCACTGAATTTTTCCTTCAGTACTCCCTGCAGCTATAAATTGTCTCAAAGGAGCTGGAAGGGAATCAGAATAACTTTATTCCATAGAATTAATGGTCATGTTTGTTCAAAAATCCGTAAGTTGGAAACATCAAGAACCTGAAGGCTTCTCTGCCTTATGGCTGGGCCAGCATTGCTATTTCAATATGCATCTCATGATTCTGTTCTTGCACTTTGAATCACTGCTCTCTGACAACACTATCAAGGTGAGACTAATGATGTGAGGAACACAGGTTATTTAAATTGTCTTGTATAGATAAGCTTCAACTTCCTTGTATTTAAATATCCTTATTTCTCTAACTTAAAGAACTTTTATCAGAATGGAACTAAACAGGACTGTTTTTTCAAAGTGCTCTTTCTTTGGCCAGAGAAGGATTATTTTGCAAGTGAAAGAGATAAAAGATATTTTAGGGAATGCTGAGAAAATTAAGATAAGGCTAGATATGTGCAAAGTGTAGATGGAGTTAAAAATTGAACTGACTAGGTCATTAACCATAATGAGCGTGTATAGGAAACTAGAGGAGTGTGCATTATCTGCATTCCAGCTGTTTCTCAGTGAGGATGAAGGAAAATGAAACTTCATCTGGGAAATTTTGTTTCTTTTCTCCTGTGATATGTTTTAAGCACATCTGTTACAAAGTTTAAAAGGATATTATGTCAGAATTGCCAAGAGAAAGATCTGATTGTTCTTTTAATTTTACAGTGACTGCAGGTAAAGTTAGATTCTTCAGCCTAGCTGTAAATGCGTTTTCAGAGAGAATTATATGTTCTGTTCCATTTGTTTGGAAGTTCTTCAGAGACTTACCGTTACAAAAGTAACCTAGAATCACAAGTACAGTGAGAGAAAGGCAAGATGTCATACTACTCATGACTACTATAAAGAAGATCCATAATCAGAGATCTTACTGTCCTAAGGCTACTCACCTATATACACAGGAGCTGGAAGTAGATATGGAAAATGGAAGCAAGGATGGGATACCAGGGAGGGGTATACAATGATGCTCTGATATGTTAAAATGGAACTGAAAGATAAAAATTCAGAAGGAGTTACAAATGGCTAAAGATAGGAAAGAAAATAAGTAATGAAGGAGAATAAGAAAGACTCTTAAATTTACATCAGAAACAAAAGGAGAACCATAGAACAATTTAGGCACATTGAATGGAGTGGTTTGTCAATAATAAAAGACATAGAAGAGGCTGAAGTATTTGCTACCTTCTTCTACCCTCAGTCCCTGGGACAGTATGAAGTAAATTCTCTTAGAAGCCAGTTCAAGACACAAAAAGGTCAAGAAGGTGGTCTGGAACAATTATCATTGGTCTAGTAAGAGCCCACTCCTGTACAAATGATTGTGCCTTCTCTGAGAAGAAGGCTGGCACTAGGGAGATCAGTGAATGACATTTCCTTTAGCAGTGTCTAGGCTTTTGGCAATATTTCCCATAACATCATTGAATCTAAGCTGGGGAGATAGGTACTAGATGGGTAAATTATAAACAGGAGAAAATTTTCTGTACCATTAAGGTTAGTGGTTCAAAACCTAGCTCACAACCAATTGTGAATGGTGTTTCTTCTGTAATACTGAAATTGGTGCAACTTAATGTCTTAATCAAGTCTGCTTAGGGGACAGAATATTTCATCATTAAGTTAATGTGAGACCTTAGAATGGTCTTGATACTCTGGATGGCAGGGTTTCCTTTCACAGAAACCTTGACATACTAGAGACAGAGTCCAACAGAAACTCAATAATTCAGCGAAGACAAAAAGTCCTGCTATCTGAGATGGAATAAACTTATGGAACATTACAGCCTGCCAGCCAGAAAGATGCTCTGCAGAAAAGGATTGTGCAGCCCTGGTGGAAAAAACACCTGCATCAATGAAAGATAACTGCACACGTCGTCAGTAGTGGTGTAGCCAATGAGTCAATTATTCCTTTCTCTTTGACACTTTCAGGGCATATATATGGGACTCTGCCCAGTATCATTTCTTCCTGTACAAAAGAGAGATTGAAAAGCTTCAGAAAGTCAAATATTTGGTTAAGAATGGAGCATATGATGCAGGAGGTGAAGAAAACTGAATAAGAGTTTTCAGGTTGGAGAAGACAAGATCAAGGAAATCTAATTGCAGTCTACAAAAAGTTAAAGGGGTTTATGGAAAAGATATAACCAGACTTCTGACAACCATTCACAGAGAAAGAACAAGAGGCAATAGACACAAATTGCAGCAAAAGACCTTCCAGGAGGATACATAAAGAAAAAAAAAAAGTAAAAAAATCATAGTACGGGTGATTAAGCATTACAGCAGTTTTCACAGAGAGGTTGTGAGAACTCCATCCTTGGAGATATTCAAAGCTTGACTCGACAGGGCCCTGAACTTCCTGACCTAACTTTGTTCATGATCCTGCTTTAAGAAGCATTTAGACAGATTGATTTAGAGATCCCTTGCAACCCAAAGCATTTTATGATTCAAAAACATTTCAGGATCATTGCCTACCATTATTTGCAGTGTAGTCAAACTACTTGGGTTTTTTTGCTGGACTTGAATTCATTCAGCTTACCGTCTGTCCCACACTCTGAGTTACTACAAATCCTATTTCCTCCCATTTGATCTACTATTGTTGCTTGACTAATTACTTCCACATAAGTTGTTCTTGTGATAGCTGGTAAGCCTGAGTTTTGGATCATTAGATATCAGTTACACCCCTGCACCCCCAGAAGTAAGTGGTCTGAGTGTTGGTCTTTGGATAACTTGAGTCTTCCCATAAATTTTCATGCTGTCAAGTAGCTATACACCTATATATAGGCTTCTATACTTACAGACTGAATCATGGTCTGGTCTGAGACTTGGAATCAGGCTACTGTGCTGTATGACCCCTTACTGTGCAGCTGGATGAACTGGATAAAAACGTGGAATTTTGCTAACTTGTCCAGCTCTTTGCTTTTCTTCTTGCTTTCTGGAAAGCTTCTCTTGCTCAGCCCCTCAAGGCCAAGCATCCTAAGGGGATACCTTATTCTGCTTGTGGTTCTATTCTGTATGCTTTTAGAAAACTTCCTGTTTCTGAATAGGAAGAGGCAACCTGCATCCCCCACACACTGCAAAGTACTATTTTTTAAATAATGCTTTTAAGCTTTAAGAATAATGCTACGAATTACTACAATTTTATATAATGGTATATACAAATGCAACCTCAGATCACCCTGAATTTTGCAACGTTAGTTCAGAACCAAATAAAATTAGAAAGTATAATCAATCTGTATTTATGTGAATATAAAACAATATAAATTATTTTATTAATTTTTCTATGATTATAAATTAAAGCAGGAAGACTAAGGTTTAAATATCAACCAGAAAATAAATTACTGTAATTCCTATATGGAAGAAGAATTCCTTGGTTTAGTACAATTAGTACTTCAGTTACATCAGTCATATGTTATATCATTTGCATGTGTGTTTGTATCAGTGATTAACTTTCAAATTGATGATGAATTCTAAGTACAATCCTAAACTGAGGTTCCCTTTTCACAGAATCATAGAATCATAAAATCATAAAATGGTTTGCTTTGGAAAGAGCTTTTAAAGGCCATCCAGCCAATGATCTTGCAATGAGCAGCAACATCTTCAACTACACCAGGTGGCTCAGATCCCCGTCCAAACCAACCTTTGGATATTTCCAGGGATGGGGAATCTACCACCTCTCATATCAACCTTTTCCAGTGTTGCACCACTCTCATCATAAGAAAATTCTTCCTTCTGTCTAATCTGAATCTACCCTGTTTTGGTCCAATATCCTTTGTCTTATTGCAACACTCTCTGACAAAAAGTCTGTCTCTAATGAGCCCTGCATCATCTCTGGAGATCATAGGATCATAGAGCATTCTGAATTGGAAGGGATCCACAAGGATCATCCATTCCAGCTCCTGGGTCTGTACAGGACAACCCCAAGAATCACACCATGTGACTAAGTATTGTCCAAATGCTTCTAGAACTCAGACAGGTGTGATGCTATGATTGTTTCCCTGGGTAGCCTGTTCTAGAGCACAACCAACCACCGGGTGAAGAATCTTTTCCTGATATTTAACCTAAACCTTCCATGAAACAACTTCAGACCATTCCCTTTGGTCCTGTCAGTGGTCACCAGAGAGAAGAGATCAGTGCCTACCCCTCCTCTTCCCCTCATGAGGAAGCTGTAGATTGATGAGTTCTCTCCTCAGTCTCCATTTCTCCAGGCTGAACAAGCCAAGTGACCTCAGCCACTCCTTGTATGGCTTCCCTTCAAGGCTCTTCACCAGTTTTGTTGCCCTCCTTTTGATGCTCTCTAGTAGTTTAAAGTCTTTTTTATATTCTGGCACCCAAAACTGCACATAGGACTCAAGATGCAGAGCAGAACGAGACAATCCGCTCCCTTGCCCGGCTGGCGATGCTGTTCCTGGTGCTCCCCAGGACTCAGTTGGCCCTCCTGGCTGCCAGGGCACTGCTGACTCATGTTCAACTTGCCATGGACCAGAATACCCAAGTCCCTTCCCACAGAACTGCTTTCCAGCATCTCATTTCCCAGTCTGTCCATACATGCAGAGTTAGTGCCTCTGAGGTGCAGAATCCGGTATTTTTCTGTATTGAATTTCATGTGGTTGTTGATTGTCCAGCCATCTAATTTATTTGAGTCTCTCTGCAGGGCCCCTCTGCCTTCAAGGGAGTCAACAGCTCCTCCCAGTTTAATGTCATCAGCAAACTACCTTAGTATTCCTCTGAATCCTGTGTCCAAGCCATATATGAAGATTTGGAGAGCACAGGACCGAGGATGGAGCCCTGCGGAACCCCACCAGTCACAGGTCACGAGTCTGATGACAACCCATTCACTGTAACCCTTTGACCCTTTGCATCCAACCCATGAGCCAGTTGCTCAGCCACCACATGATGTGTTTATCCAGCTGTGTTCTGGACATCCTGTCCAGAAGGATGCTGTGAGAGACTGTATCAAAAGCTCTTCTGAAATCCAAAATGATTACATCAACTGGCTTCCTTTGATCAGCTCCGTGGGTTACGTTGTCATAAAAGGAAATTAGGTTTGACAAGCAGGTCTTTCCCCTCATGACACCATGATAGCTTTGCCAATGACTTTGTTGTTCTCCAGGTGTTTTTCAATACCTCCCAGAGTAATCTTCCTAACTTTACCAATCACTGATGTGAGACTTTCAGGTCTATATGATCCAGGGTCAGCCTTCATGCCCTTCTTGAAAACTGGGGCCATGTGAGCCAGATTTCAGTCAACTAGGACCTCTTCAGATTCCCAAGACTGTTCAAAAATCATTGAGAGAAGCCTTGCAATGACATAAGCCAGAGCTTTGAGTCGTCTTAGATGAATCCCATCAGGCACTAGAGAATCATAGGGATACACATAGAATAGTAGTTCCTGAAAAAGTTCAGGGTTGACTGAGATTTTATCATTCTCACTGCCATGGTTCCCCAGCTCAGGTCTCTGGGACCCCCATAGCCCATCACTGGTGATGAAGATTGAAGCAATGAAAGCATTAAGCACCTCTGCCTTGTCTGTGTCCCTGTTTGTGAGGTGACCATTCTCATCAAGTAACAATCACATAGTCCAACCACTCCACTTACAGCCAGGGTCAGCTAGAGCAAAACTGCTCTGTCTGTATTCAGTTGTTCTAAGTATCTCCAAGGTTGGAGACCGCCCCCCAGCCTCTCTGGGTAACCTATTCTAGAATCCAATCACCTTCTAAAAATAAAAAGTTCAAGATTAATTTCTTGTATTTCAGTTTGTGTCCAGTGCCCCTTGTTCTGTCACTGGGTACCACAGAAAAGATTCTGGTTCTCTCATCTTCACTTCTAAATCAGATATTTATTTGATGAGATTCCCCCTTAAGACTCCTCTTCTGAAGGCCAAGTCCCAGCTCCTTGACTATCTGCTCCTACATCAGGTGTTCCAATCCTTGACCATCTCCATGACCCTTCACTAGATTTGCTTTGTTATGTACATACTTCTGTTGTGCTGGGAACTCCAGAACTGGACCCATTACTCCAGATATGAGTGAGGTGCTGAGCAGAGCAAAAGGATTGCTGGAAGTATTCTTGCTAAAGCAGCCAAGGATACTCTTGACCTTTCTTCCTTCAGAGCACATTACTCATAAATTTGTTTTTACGTAGGGATGCTTAGTTAAGAATTTAATTTATTTAAATATGGCGTGTTACTGATTGGTGATAAAACTCATGAACAACTTCTATTTTTCTTCAAAATTGAAATGAGGGCTCTGAGATGTATGAATTACTGTTTACAATCAGCTGTATTTTATCTCAGGGGGTTTTTTTTTGGTTTTTTTTTTTTTTAAGTTTTGAAAGGATCTGTCAGTGTCAGGGGAATTATATAGCATTCATGATCTTAATGAACCATTCATGGCCCACAGGTTTTAGCTTTAATGTTTCATATGATGAGCTGACAAAGTTTTTATTACTCCATCTGGCTTTTTATTGGCATGTTCCAGGATAGGTATACTTACCTGCAGTGACTGTGAGGGTGGTCACATTGCCATTCTTCCTTGCTGAACAGAGGCACATTGCAGACACATTTCAGAGGAGACGTTTTGGATTAGACAGAGCGATATAAATTTCAAACTGATATCTTCACTCCTGTCACATAACGCATCTTTCTTACATTAAAACATTTCTTTATCCTTCACATATCACTCTTATTTCATCACTTGGGAATTCCTTACTAACCCATTCAAGACTGAAAACTGAAGTTACTCAACTACTTATACTAGGAAAATGTATTAAAAAAAAAAAAAACAAGCTAATGTGCCATTATCTTTCTTCTCTGCATATAACCAATATGGAATGTTCTCTGTTTCATGAAATCTATATTCATGGATCAGAGATTTACTTTATTTTGTTTTTATTTTTTTCAACAGGATACAAAAAAAGAAACTTTGAGCCCAGTCTTGTCAGTATTTTACTGACAGCGTGAAATTGTCTTGCTGTCCCAGAGGTTAATAAAAAAATCTCTTATCAGACATCAAAGAAAATGCAGAATTATCACAACAGAAAGCAATATTCTTTCATTCTCTAATAATAAACAGCGCACGTTGCTACAGGAAACAAATGTACCCAACTGCATAGATAAATCCATAAATAAGAGCTGACTTTTTGCTTTAGCTAAGAAACAAATTGAAAAATATTCTGCATGTGGCTGAAGCCAAACTCTGTTAGTAATAGTGAGATTTACTGGAAAACACACTGCTTTTAGTGGTCCTTTAGCCCTATCCACTGACACATTGTGGAAACTTATAATAGAAATCAAACCTCCGGTTGAAGAGCTCTCCATTTTAAGACAAAAGCAACACTTAACACTGACAGACAGTATTTTCAGATTAACTTCACAACTAGAAAGAAAGCAGAAATTATTAGGATCCAATGAAAGGGTTCACACCCTTTCATCAGGCCTTAGAGAGAACGTATTGCCTAAATCCAAAATGGTGTTGCTGAGAAACCATTCAGTTGCTACTTAGCTCTGGAATTTCATAAACTTTGCAAGCCTCTACTATTTTGGTAGTGGGAAATGAGAGATTTCTTCTGGACATGTTTTGAAGGAAATGTGTGAGCCCTGATAGTGCTCAAGGATCAAGGTTATAGTTCATATTTTCAGAGAAGACTTCAATGCTATGAATGGTGAGTACGTCATGAGTCTTCATAAATTCGTCTGGATAGAGAGGCAATGTGCTGGCTGCACTCTGTTCTCAGTGCTTTCTTAGAGACCAGTCTGTTTCATATTGCATTTGGAGGGCAGCAGAATGCCTTCCCAGGCCTCTTCAAATTTGGCAAACTCCTACTTGGGACTCAATGGTTACCTTTGGCCAGGTGTCTAAGTGCCCAGGGTTGGGGAATCCCAAGCAGCTTGAGCAAAAGGTAACTCAAAAAGAAGCCATTCAATATCTATCATCTGAACCCTGTCTTTGCTTTATCTTGAATCATCTGAATTCTCAATGCATATAGGCCTTAAAAAGATTTGACTTGTTTTTATGTCATGAAAAGTCTAATAGACCTCCTTTTTGATTCTAAGACTTAATTTAATTTTACATTTCTCACTTTGAAAATGCACTATTACTTTCATTAGATTTTAGTTTGCTGGCATTTTGCTTCTCAGTTCCATTTAGCATCAAAGAAAACACTAAGCAAGCTACCAGGAATCATTCTGAACTTTCAATAATAATTGCAAAAAAAGTCTTGTAATGCCAGAAATAAGCTATGGCTTCATTTTAATAGTGCTAATACTTTTTTACCTTGAATGCAAATGAAGTATCTCATCTTTTTCATCTAGAATTGTGATATTTAACATTGTTATCACACCAAGAAATAAACAATTGTTTAAAGAAATGTGTGAGAGTTGTTCTCAGTGCTACAGTGCTGAGTCAGTCATGCAGAACTAATTTCCTGGCTGTCTCTGAATGCACATAAAGCTGCTCTGTAGCTGCTGCTGACAATGAACTAGTGACTGGAAAAAGGAATCTTAAACACAGTCACATCTCTTGACTGTTAAAATCCTTTACACAAAGCATGCTGATCTAATGTACTGTAGTAAGCAGTATCCATTTTTTTTTTGCTTGTTAGTAATAGAAGTTTTAATACCTGAAGCTGTTGCTAAGTAACCAACTGCTTCCAAAATACATCTTTCTTGCCAATAAAACTGGTTTGTTTCTCTGATAATTAATATAGCTACATTTCAACTTTGGTATTGCATAATGGGAAAAATACCCTAACAATAGAAGATTGTCATGCATAATTGAGGATGTGTCATTCATGTGAGGAACATATTACAAGTCACTTAATCAGAAAATCTATATTTGAATACAACTGCCCATCTGTTTAGAAGCAAAATGTGAATAGAAGTAAGATGTCTGTGTGCAAAGGGACTTCCCTCTTTCTTTAGCTACATCTTATGATGCAGAAAAAAGAAGTTATGCTGGTCCATAATATATGATGTTTAGAGCAGGCTCACTGATAGTTTTGCTTTCATAAATAAGTTGAACTGGTTTAAATGGTGTTTCAATGCAAAGAGTCTCAGAACAAAAAAAATCCACAAACAATCCACCAAAAGAAAAAATAAATGTATTCAATTACACAGATTAACTAAAACTGCAAGAAAACAGAAGATGCCCATAAGTAGCAACAATGCTGCTAGCTTAGCGTAGACCTAGTATTATTCTTCAAATAAACTTTAATGGCTTCAAGAAGAAGGTGGGAGGAACTCAGATCCAAGTTTGCAGTGTAACAGCCCACACAGGGATGTAAATGAAGATTTTGACATGGGATTTGCTCAGCGAAGCAGAAGGTTTTACTGCCCTCTAGTAAAATGCAGTTACGAAACTGTCTTCTAAAATGTATGCATGCTGAGTAAACCATTTCAGTTATTGTTACTGAAAATGTGATTAGTCTTGGATTGTCATCTCATTGTTTCCATAGTCAAAGAATAAAACATTTACGTTCAATCTAGAATGAATTAATTTTGAGTTGAGGCAAATAGCAGTAATGAAGCACAAAAGCAAGGTCTCTGTGGCTGCATCGAGAAATCTCATGCCAAATTTTCAGCACTGTTAATAGCAAAAGACTAAGTGGTAGCACAGTGCAAAAATTCCTAAATCCTAACTATAGGGGAACTTACCCTGTTGTTACCATTGTATCAGCACTGAATTTGCAGCTCAAGACTGAGCATGATTTGAGTCCTTTAATTTGTGGTAGCAGCAGCTCTGAGAATTAAATGGAAGATGAAGTCTTTACCTAGTGCTATAGAGAACTGGAAGGCAAGTTGCAGGGAAGCTGTAGCTATTTAAAAATGTGACACAAAGGGAAAAAAGGAATGAAATCATAATGTTGTTGCCATGCACATAGCTGTTCCATGCAGTGCTGTACCACTGGATTATTCCTAACAAGGATGGCATGAAAGGATGCGTGAGGCTGTCATCTTAAAAAACCTGACACTGGTGGTGATTGTTGTAACTGTGTACACTGTGACTTGTTACGCAGTGCAGGCTCTGCCTCTCAAACAGCAG
>JACBWW010000001.1:24270776-24307398 GCA_020086605.1 Lanius collurio | reverse complement strand
TTCATTTAAGATATATTTTTTCCCTTTCACTTAAACTTTTTTAAATAAGAGAACACAGTGTATTGGCTTTAATTTGAAAATTATTAATTTTTTATGTATATTTACACTGCATTTTGCATGCAACATGTATTGCACTATGATCAACCTTCCATTGTACATTAGCAGCATTATTTATTATCATTTTGTTGACTTATTTTTCTGGTACTGTGAGCATATTTGGGGTTTTGAGCTATGTGAGCACTTGATCAGATTTATTTCTATTGAGTTTTGTACAATTAGGCGGAAGCTGTGTTAGTGCTGTTTCATGTGTATGAAGGAAACTTACTCTTGTGTTAGGCACGTAGATAAAAATACCTTCCATGATTTGTGAGTGTATGTTAGATAGCGCTGTAATCCTATATTTCACCTGAATTCTGAAAGGACCTAAATGTGCAATGGTGAAAAATAAAGACTTCAGAGAGCCCTATAGATAGGTAATACAGCCACAGCTGCCACCATAGTCTCCTTTCAGATTCGCATTAACAGCAGCAAAATATTTTCTTCATAGCTTCATTCCAAAATATGGCCCATATATCTATGTGCATTGTGCAGTAAAGAAGGACATTGGATGCTTTTGTCCGAAAGAAGGACAGGTGAAATAGCATCTTAAGTGAAAAAGTCTCAATTTGGTTTAATTTAAAGTCAGGACCTGAATAATGCACTGATAAAATGCCCTGATGAGGCTTGGATGTCTTTATTTAGTTGCAGTGTTTTTGGAAGTCACTAGTTCCTAACCTAATCTGTATTTCTGTCCCTTTCCCCCAACACCCAAATTCTGTAAGTAGAATAAATAGATTTTTTTTTAAATGGAGGAGCATTCTAAGAAATTACAGACATATTTTAAATTACATTGTGACCACAATGTGGCCCATACATTTCTTGTCCTTGGAGATCTCAGAGTTCCTAAGTCCTCATCAAATCAAGTTATGTGACAAAGTCATAACTAGATCTGAATGAAAAATAGGATTCTACCAATGTGTTAAAATTTTCCTATTATGAATCATATGAAATTGCAACCTTTGGAAATTCTAAGAAAATAAAAGTGCAAGTATCTTGCCTCCTGTTTGGTGCATAAACCACAGTTTCTTCCCTGCCCATTCAGCATCTGATTCACAATCTTGTCCTCAAAAGCCATCTCCTGTGTGGACATTTGATGAGGAGGGCCCTGGAGCATAAATGGGGAAGTGCATATTCACACCCCTGCTATACCTGATTTAGACCAGAACAGTGATTTTCAGCCTTTGCTCTGTAGACCCCTGTGGTTTTCAAAACAGCAAATAAAAAGCCAACTTCCCATATGCTGCAGAAATCTACAGACATGTGACATTTCTGAAAGGATCCACATCTCCTTTGGGAAATTTATGCAGGTAAACAAACTGAAAAGGACTGAAAAACTCTGGACTAGAAATTTAGGTTAGTCACTCTCAATGGTTACTTAGTTCTCATGCTGTTTGGAAGGTCATGTGTTTTTTTGGATGAAATTGTTTTGCTTCACAGGAGAGGTTATGTATTCACTGAATGGGTGGGGCAAAGGCTGTCTGAAGTCTCTGCAAAATATAGGTATGGAACTGTTTAGACAAAATTGAACAGCTTGAACAGATGCTTACCTAGAGCTTAAAGGCTGTTGTATTCTTTTTATTTCTTTTTCTTTTTTTTTTTTCTTTTTGAATCAATGCTCTAAAATAATAAAACAAAATCTTCTACAAGACAAGAGAATGATGAAAATTAAATCACTTTCAAGAAAATGGTGAGATTAAGCTTTCTGTATATTTATGAATCCTGAAAAAATGCTTGGATGAAATCAGCATCACCAATTCACTCCTGTTGTTCTCCCTCATACTGTGAGTCTTTCCAAATCAGTAGCAAAAATAGGAATGATTGAATCAGTGAAGCTGTGAACATTACAAGATGCACACTCCAACAAACATAAAATGCGTGAGTGCCCGGTGAGCATTAGGAAATCTGTCACTATGAACAATTGAAGATGACAAGTTTAAATAGACCGAGGAATTCCAATGTTAACTTACTTTCAAACAAAGTATTTTCAAAATTGTCGTGGTCCCTTTTTTTCCTTTTTTTTTTTTCACTGAAGATTAGCTGAATGAAAAACAAGTTAATTTAAATTCCTTTTACATGAATGAAAAAAAAAAAGATTCTGGGAAAATCATTAAAAATGGACACAAGAACATTTGTGCACTGATCACTTTCTCTTTTTTTGCTGGAACCTTCAAGAACACCTTTCCATACTATGAGTGCTGGATGACTAACCCAATATTACAGCCTCTCCTGGGGTACTGAAGGTGCCTCAGCTAAAAAGTCCTCAGTTTTCTTTTGTTTTCTTGAAAAGAAGAGGATGCTGCATGTTTGAAAAGTCTACTGCTTTCATCAATAACTTATGTGGGACTGAATCTATGCTGGAAAGGTTCAAGCCCTGAAGAGACAACCCATCAGGCACCTTCAGGAGCACCTACCATTGTGGCTGTCACAGCAAGGTGTCAAACATTGGGAGTAACCATTAAAAGCACTAGAAACAGTTTGCCTCCACAGAATTTTGTTCTGTGAGTTGTTTTAGCTTGTTTAATTCTACAGAGAAGAAGATGGAAAATGATAATGAGGTCTGAGGAGAATGGGACTATCTTGAGATAGTTAATACTCCTCTCAGTAGAAGGATTATCTGAAAGGAGGAAAAAAGTTTCATTTTTTGAAAGCAACTCTAAGCTTCAGGGAACCAGGGAAATTGTTTTCTGTTATAATTGTGGGCACAGTCTCATCTGCAAGATGTTTGAATATGAATAGCCCTTTAGCACATAACTTCTGCTCATTTACCTATCAAAATATTTTGTTGATTTTAGTCTTTAACCTTTCACCTAAATGATAAAAGTAGAATACCAAGGAAATCTTTGTAGTGTCTGTGGACATAAAAAGGGTAAAGAGTCAGAAAGTCTGTCTTTCCTACCAGTTAATATATTCTAGTATAAACACTTTGTAAATGACCTGTGCACTTACATATTTCAACTTTCTTACTTATACTGCATGTTAGATGGAAGTGCTAACTTTAAAATTAGTCATCCTAATGTGCAAAGCACTGTGAAAAGATGGATGTTTTGAACATAACAGGCTTTACATTAAACTCTAGCACAGATCAGATGAATTGTGGAATTATGTCTAATACTCTTAAGGGGTTTTAGTGATCAAACACATAGTAGATCCATGCTGACATTAGGTCTAGCACATCTGAAAAATGCATAGTAGAGATCTGGGGTTCTACAGACCTGCAGTCCTACTGGTTTATATTTAAGCTTCTACAGTGTAAAAATGTTGACTGAAAAAGCCCATTTCTTTATAGTCAGCAGTAACTCCATTGGTGTTTCTGGGCAGCCCTGTCCCTGTGTAGTTCACAGGCTGTATGCTGTATGTATCTGCTGCAGTATTGTATAGCCCTCTTACACTGTAAGTAGACTGCTACTTGCAAATTATACCTTATTCCTAAAGTGCTAAAAATATTTCTGCTTTCACTATAGGACATTGATGTGAAGTCTGTTTTGATAACATCTGAAATTCTATACATTTGTAATATTATATTTTTTGAGATCCAAATTAATTTGCTTTATGGGCCACTGATGTGCTAATGTTCATTTACCACTGAGGAATGCTTTTTCCCACCCACTGTATGGATTTAATCTTAGTAATTTCATTCTCCTAGGCTATTTCATAAAATAAGGAGAGGTATCTAAAGCCCATGGCATCTAAGAAAGGTAAAACCCTGTCTGAAATCTCCTGTCTCTGTCAAGGACTAGACTAATGAGCTGAAGTTAAGTGAGACGAATCTCATCCCCAGTATGGAGGGCAGCTACAGCAGAGCTTCAGATCCCTCAGGATGGGAAGTGTTCCTCATGCTTGCAGAGGAATCTGAGAACTTTGGTTGCTGTCAGAAGTCACAGTGAATATAGTTCAGTGTGGTTAAGTACAGTGACTAATGAAAAAGCTGGTAAGTTTGGTTGCAAACAGATCAGCTTTAAGTAATGAACTAGGTGTGACTTTTTGCAGCAAAGGATGAAATTAAATTACATTTTTATTAGTAGTCAGATTGCATGAAAAAATAGCACTGTCTGTATCACCATCAATGAATATGCACAATTTAGACATTTATAACTGTTTGGTTTTTTTTTTTCAGTCTACAGCCTTATTTTGTAAGGTGAAAAAACCTAAAAAACACATTAGATCCATGTGGTAAAGTATGGGTATCTGGGGCTGTATGAGCAGCCTTTGTGAGCCCTTATGTCAGAACGAGATCCAGCTGGCTCCAAGACAGACCCACCACTGGGTAAAGCTGAGCTGGTCAGAAACATCAGGAGCACCTCTGTGGTAGCATATTTAAGAAAAGGAAAAAAACCCTGCACATCAAAATCTGGAATAGAGGAGTGAGAATATGTAAGAGAAACAACTCTGTAGGCCCCAAGATCAGTGCAGAAAGAGGGGGAGGAGGAATTCCAGGCATATAACCAGAGATTCTCCTACAGTATGCAGAAAGGGTGCACTGACGTTTTTTCCTGGCAGCCTGTGGATATTCACTGTGGAGCAAATAGCCACCTGCTGCCTGCAGACAACCCCCACATGAGTGCAGGTGAATATCCCTTAGAAGGAGCTGTGACTCAGGAAGGCCCTATGCTTGAGCTCTTGATGGGAAGTGCAGCCTGTGCAGAGAACACCACAAGGAGCAAGTTTGGTATCAGACTTGTGACCCTGTGAGGAAGGACAGCACTCCACAGAAGGACCCACACTGGAGCAGTCAGCCTGTGGGGAGGACTTTTGTTGGAGAAGTTCATGGAGGACTGTCTCCAATGGGTTAGCCCTTATGATGGAGCAAGGGAAGAGTGTGAGGAAGAAGGAGCAGCAGAGATGGAGTGTTGTGAACTGACCATTTTCCCCATCCCACTGCACCACTTGAGGTGCAGTAGGTGAAAGAGTTGGGAGTGAAGTTGAGCCTGGGAAGAAAGGGAGGGTGGGGGAAAGATGTTTTTTAAAAACTTATTCACATTTCTTATTAATATAGTCTCCTTGGCAATAAATTAAATTTTTTTTCCCCAAGTCCAGTCTGTTTTCCCCGTGACAATTGGTAAGTGATCTCCCTTATCTCAGTCCATGTGTTCTTTATTGTCCCTCTGTCCTATTAAAAAGAGAAGTGATAGAGTAGCTTGGTGGGTGGGCAACTAGCCAAGGTCATCCCACCTCAAAATAATAAAGAATTTTTTTTTTTCTGAACCTGAGACTGTGGAAAAAAATGTTAGGAAGAAGATGGAAAAGTAGCTTATGAGGGATGAGAGCAAAGCCCCCAAAACACTGAGGCTTCATCTATGCACAAGGCTATACAGTGTAATTAGATACATGATTAATCATGGCTTAATTACCAATCTGAATCTGTCCTGATGAAAAAAGATTTAAACTTGCATAAAAGTGTCTGTTTGTGAGATAGGATAGTTTAACTAAGATAAAAATATAAGACAGTCCAGTAGAACTTCATGGCATGGATGGTGAATTTCAGACTAATGTAGAAACAGCCCCTAAACAGTAGGAGATATAGAAGGTTTTTGGGTTTTTTTTTTATAAATTTCATAATAAGTTGTTAAGTCAAAAATGGCTGTGTTTATTTCTATTTTTTTTTCATTTTAAAACTTCTCATACTTTATTACTTCTGTATTCACCTGCATGCCTCCTGAATCACTCAGTCTATGCGAGCCATAGTAGACATGACTGTAGCATTTGAATAAAGAAATTGAAACATCTGAATTAAACTTCCCCTTGCAGAAACACCTGTCAGTTACTGAACTGATCTGTTTCCCCTGTGAACTGATGCATAAGGGATTTTAAACATGTGCCACTGAAGTGCATTTTAAAAGCTATTTTTAAAAAAAAACTTTTGTACAACCCTGAAATGTGTTTAACTGTCTCTTAACACTGCTTTATTAGTTTCTTGCCAAAACAAATTTATAATGCAACATGTATTATCTGGCTTACCAGTTTGGAATTTTGTCTATGTCTGTATTGTCGCTGTTGATAAAACTGAGAATTTTCTAGGAAAAAAAGTTAAATGCTGAAGGCAATTTCATGGCTTTGATCTTTGCGCACCAATCCCCAAACCAGAGAGAATAACCACAATGAGAAATGAGGGTATGCTCCAACAACAACTTCATACTTTGAAACAAAATGAGGAAAAGGATTTGGAGGAAATGAAGTAAAATGGGTTGAGCTCCAGAATACATAATGAATGCAATATCTTACATAACAGGTAATATATCACCTGAACTTACTTTTGCTTCTTTCAGGAATGGCTCATTCTCAGACCACACCAATCTGCATCAGCCAGTAACAGAAAGCATATGATTTCCTTTGGAGACAGGCAGGGGAGCTCTTCACACTGACATAATGGAAGTAGATGCTTTAGGAATACTTCAGAAATACCGATGAGATGGATTTTATCTTTTCTCAGAAAATGTTCAGATCTCTTTTGAGTGGCTTTTCTAATATGCATGTCAGAAAAGAGAAGGGCTATTTCTGATCTCCATAAAAGAAATGTATGAGTTAAATCTAGCAGTTATTACTATTTCTAGACTGAATTTTGATCTTAGTAGCATATTGCACTGGCTGTTTTGTAATTAGTTGCCATTAAAAGAGGTTGTCTATCAAAATGTTAACAAGGATGGTGGTCAATCTCTGTCAGATTTATTGAAAGCAAATACATTTACAAGTTCTATCATAAATCTTGGTCAAGTAATGAGATTCTCAACTTATTTTCCATAAAGTGGTTATTGCATTATGCAGGCAAAATGTCATGGAACACAACAGTTCAATTTCATCAGCTCTTCACACAGCAATGAAATAATAAACCGGTACTGTTCAAATCTTGATTTATTTCATTGTCATATATTAACCTAGACTATATACATGTATGGAATATTTTGGCAGAATATATGTTAAAAAGAATTCTCTTATTTCTGCTGGAATTCTAACAATAAAATATCAAACTCTTGTTTAGGAGAAAAATTAAGTATGAATATTTTTAATGTTTTGCTTTTGAAATTATGAAATCAGTATTGGAAATTATTACTGGAGTTGGCACTCACACTGACTTTAATACACACAAATAATGTGCAGAACAAAATGATGCAGAACTGCTTCTTTAATCTCTTAACTTTTAGTGAGCAGTTCTAAGCAAGGACTTGCTTCCTCTGCCTATCTGAAGCAACTATTTAATGAAACTTGGAGCTCAAGGTGAATTTTCAAAGTTCTGCGCTATAGGTTAATATTTATCATCTATCTCAAAAATGTTTAGGTATTTTTCAAAGACCAATATTTACTTCAGCGCCTGAGGAAGCCATATAATGGTAAATAGTTTTCTTGGGATCACATTTAATGCAGAGGTAGGAACTCATGGTTCATCTTTCTGCACTGATCAATGACAGAGCAATCAGTTGTTATTTAGAGAATTCATATAACTAGTATGAGCTGTGGTTTCAGACTCAGTTGGAAAAGGAAACTGAAATTATTTGCTACTATTCAAGGTATGCACTGCTCACAGAATAAACAAAGAGCATAATATCCTCTGGAATGTTGTAGCTTCTCATTTTCTCCACTTAAAATTATGTGGGAAATTTGGATGATATTGACAAGTAGTTTGGGGAGAAAATAGCAAGTTGTTTAAGTGAATATACTGCAGAAGAAAAACTTCTTCCCCAATACAAGACTATACTTATCTGTGTGGGTCTAGTTACATCTATATTGAATTTTAGGTTTAATCATAAATTTATGTTTAAGCCTATAATTGCTGATCTTGGGTACAAAAACCCACCTTAATCTAGTCCCCAGCAGGTGGCTGTACCTCAAATTTAGAAGGATGTGGAATGTCCAAATACAACATAGTGGTGTCTATTGACCCTTCCTGCTGTCTATGAAATTCATCCATATGGTGAGAGTTGTAACTGCAGAAAATCCAGCAATGATGATTCTGCAATTTCTTGGTCTATCATTTCTAGCCTTCTACAATTTTTCATTTCTTTCCCCTTTGCTTGTGATTAGAGCAAGTGTGGAGAGGGAAAGAAGGCCCAATCCTAAAAGGACTTTGAAGAGCAGATTGTGGATCATTCTAGGGTGGGTCCAAAATAACAGATGCAAAAAGGTGGATTTTGTGTTTTAAATCAGGTGGTAATGACCTTCAGATTAGACCCCAGGGATAGTTGTGTGCTATATTACTCGATGGATATAGTTCCTGAAAGGTGTTACTGACTGCTTTGTTCTGCTTAGATGAGCAAAACAGTCAGACCAGGATTGATGTTTATGCGCTGTGCATTCATTTTTGGCATACATTCAGTTTAATGTTTCCATTGTATATATTTTTTCTGCTCTTTTTGCATGCTTGAAAAAGACTGCACAGAGACAATATTGTGCAATTGAGGAAGAATAGTAAATCAGTTGGTTGATTTTGATATACTTTCTGTCCAGAAAATTTTTAGACTCAAATTAAGCATCTGAATATAAGTTGTATTTTTCCTACATAGTTCTATGTTTGAAATGCTGGAAGCAAGCCACAATTTTCTGGATTCACCGTGTACCACTTCAGATCAATATTACCCTGTCTGAATATATGTTATATCTTGGCTGACTACACAAAACAGTTTGGAAGTTATCCTACAACTAGATTGAAGCACAGATCCTCATTTATCTCGTAAGTAAATATATCATTTGGGTTTAAATTATTTTGTTGGGGTTTTTTTTGGTTTTTTTTTTTCCTTCCCAGGAAAGGGGAATTTGAAGACTTGCTGAAGGTTTCAGGAAGCCCCAGAGAAATTACTGCTGCACTTCCTCATCAGTTTGGACACACAGGATTTCTGTGCTGTGATAAACATGATCTGGCTACCTAGAAACGTTGCTGTTTTCAGTTTTAATGGCTAAAGGGCAGCAGCAGCTACAGGGCTCACAAACTATATGATGGCATAGTCTCAAGCATATGGTGTCCTTTCTGGATGTTCCTCTTGAGTTTTGCTATGAAGAGGATTAAAGGAGAAGAAAACATATTTCTTCAGCTAAAATTCTGCTCCCTAACAGTGGAAAAAGTTGAGAATTATATCCTTTCTCTACTGACAGAGTATTGTTAACCTACAGCCAGAACCTTGTGCCCAACATTGTTTCTATGAATAGTAGTTTACAAATTGATACTGGGAAGCCAACACAACAGTCAGAGACAACTCTGGATAGCAAGTGTTACAAAACTAAAGAATAATTGAAGGAAAGTAGTAGTTAGAGTTGTTCTTTCAGAACTCCATATTAGGAAGAGAGAAAAGGGGAGAAAAACAGGAACTAGAGTTAGAAGGATCAGGGCAGTAATCAGGAATGAAGTGCCAGTGGAATAAAACAGTGTCAAAGAAAGAATCACATGTGATGCCATGGCCCACAGTAACCCTCTCTCTGTAGCCCCCCACTGCTGGGGTTTTAGCTGCTTGAGTAGGGGGTCCAGCTCTGATACACTCCAGCTGTGTAACCTTGACTCAGACTGCTGAGCCAGAGCTGTGAGACCGTCTGTACAGGGATAAGAAAAGTAAAAAAATTACAGAGAGCAGTAGGACTGCTGCTATGTGATTGCTAGGAGACCAAGGACTCAGCAGAGAAAACATTGACATGAAATGCTAACACCTTAAGGAAAAGAAACTAAGAGAAGGTAGCTGAAGGCTGGTCTAGTCAGGGACAGTCAGGAACTGCCAGGCTGGGCTTGATCCATCAGTGCTGATGGAGTAAAGGGAGGGGCATCTCTTCCCCCGTGGAGCTCTCGAGAGCTGTGGCCACCAGCCACTCACTCCTCAGAAACACCTGCCTGGTGAAGGCTTTTCAGCTGGTGTACTGGAGTGTGAGCACACCTGTGCTTAACCTCAGAGTTCACTAAATAGCACCTGTCTTTTATGTACTCTGGCCAATAAATAATTGCTTTGTACCTGTGAGTTACCCACATTTTCCTTGCAGAGTGTTTTTGTGCCAGGCTAATGATGCCCAAACTAACTGACTATAAAAATATTTTGTAGAGGCTAAGAGGTGATTTTATTATTATGCTGGGAAGCCAACATGAATATATGAGAAAGTAGTAGCTAAATAGGAAAGGAATCTTGGAAGAAGTGATTTACATTTCCAGAATTTAAAAAATAAAAGTCATCTAGCAGAAGGTACACTGTTCCTGGGATGGATGAAGAATCCTTTGCTGCAGCCATACATCTAGAAAAGCTCAGATGTTTAGAGCTATCTGACATTAAATCATGTCAAGTAGAAGCAAACAGAAATGGAAAAAAAATCATTGATGTTTTTAATTAGGTTGTCTTGAATTCTCATCTGCATTCTAGAAGCAAAGGGCTTATTTCAGTAAAAATCATGGCCAGCTTCTGTAGCAAGGAAACTGGCTGTACTCAAACTGAATTGAGCCCTAAATCTGTTGCTTGGCAAGAGCAGGGAAATGTTTTGCTCTGGTGTCTGACTCCATTGGCAGTGGTGCTTGTTAATCACACAACCCATTACAATGCACTGTACAAGGAGGAATCTCAAAAAACATCTTATTGCTGAGCTAAAGGCTATAAAGTGCAGTCTTTTCTGCTAACCAGATTTGTGCTCTGTTGTGTTTAATGGTAGTTGTGCCAGTCTGTGATTACTCACAAATGGTGACTAGAGACTGTGGCTGAGAACACTGAGTGTGAGTGCAAGGAGGGGAGGACCTCAGAGCTCGTGGTTTGAAGCAATATTTAGGCTAGCTTAACACTGAGCAATAAAATGAAGACAATAACATGGAAAAGGAAAGCTAAAAATGTTTAATTATTTTACCCTGATCACCCTTCTCCTTTCCAAGTTGGCAAGCAGGAACTGGAACTTGCCAAACATGTTTTATTTTTAAATCTTTTATCCATTGGCAAATGTGCATATTGCCTCAGACCTCATAAAGGTGTTTTACAGTTTTGAACAGTTTACCAGCCTGTACAAACGTGTGTGTTCATGCACACACACGTAGAGAGCTGCTGCATAGAGGGGCAACTCTGACTGCCAGGTGCATGGGGATCCATCCCCCACTGAATTTTGTAACTAGGCAAAATCTCTCTGAGTCATGCTTCCCCCTTTTCTCAGTGCAGCAGCAACAGCAAGGCTAGCACCAAGATGAGCTCTGCAGCCCACTGGTGGAGATACTGGGCACCCATGCATTCCTCTGCCCCAGCACCTTCCAACCCTCCAGCTAGGGAGCTCAGGAATTATCCACATGGACAGTGGCTTTTTGTCTGTTGGATGCTCCCTCTAAACACTGCTCTAGGATCTTGTTTAATGTATAGCAGAGCATGTGAGTATCAGCAATGTTGGAATACTGACAATAATGAGTAAATGGAGAAGGGGCTTAGTCTCATAAAAAATAGATATCTGTTAGTGGAATCATAGTCTTGGCACAGCACTGCCTGACTTCTTTTCACCTGGGAGATGAGAATCACTGCAGCTGTGTACACTTTCACTTACATTACTCAGTTCCTGTCATCCTTTCTAGTGCACAAACAACCCAACTAGCAAATAACTAATACTTTTTGCATAGCAGCATTCTAGTGAGTGTGACTGATTTAAATTGGGGTATTGGTTAGTAAGCAATGTCTGGCATTACCTGATGGCTGGTAGCCCAATCGAGTGTGATCTTATCCACATTGTTAAATTACTTTCAGTTACTTTTCCATTGTTTTATTCAATGAGAAATAAACAGAAACAGTAGCTATTTTTCAGGGAATAAGGTATTTGAATCCCTTTTTTTGAGGTGCCACAGATGAATGTCTCTTCATCACTGAGGAGTTTGAGCTAAATATCCAGAAGGATTCTTGTGCAATGTGTCTGTTTCATGCATCTCTAGATGTGCTCTTCCACACAATGTAGCATGGTCCAGAGAGGTGTCAGCAAGTTTTGTATTACCGTTGTGACTGAAATGTGCTTTCATTGTTACTATGCCCTGGCTGATCTGCAGAACAAGTAAGAAGTGTCACAGGGTGAAAAAAAAAGACCATCATTTATAAGTAAAAACAATGCACTTAGAGAGGTACTTTTATGTAGTATGTGTATTTTTAATTTTCACAAAAGCTAACTATTTATTACCAATGCTAGGCTCAAAATTAATCCTACAAAATTATTTTTTTCCAATCTTAAACATTTGACAATTACAAATCAAGATTGAAAAATGGCTTAGTGATAAAAAGGGACTTGATTACCTTTAAAAGGTCCCTTTCAACTCAAACTATTTTATGTTTTATGCATTTAGAATCTATCTCTAATTTTGACACTGCTTTTATTTTTATCTTAGGTTTTAATATAGTTCCTTTGCATATTCCAACAAATGACCAATGTATGTTACAATCATATCAATTCTATATCCAATTTATTTTTCAAATAGTCAATGTGCTGAATCTTAGTTGTCTTACAGACCACATTTCTCTTCCTCACCTGTCAGCTGACTGTTCTCCATAGCAGTAGTGGGGCCAGCAAAGTCCAGGAAGAATGCACTCCTGTGCTTTCCATAGCATATTAACAGTTTTAAGATAATGTCTTCTTAGCTAATAATAACCCATATTTCAGCCAGGTTCTATGCCTTTTCCTTTTCTGGTAATTTTTTTTTTGTGTGATGAGAAGTTTTGGATGAGAATATTTATTCTTAACAAATTAAATACTGGAATGAGTGACCAAGAATGTAGAATAAATCTCTCAGATATACAAAAATCATTGTTTTTTTTATCCTTTGAGAAAGTATATTACTGCTAAGTCAGACATGCACAATGTGAACCAGTCAGTTTGTGTTATAGCTGCTTAGCAAGAGAAAAATGGTAGAGTCACAGAAAGATTTTCTAGATATAAAGGGAAGTGAATTGATATACATATAGATTATCAACATACTTTGCCTCTTATGGATTTTGAAAGAGATGAATTTCCATGTAAGGAAACAAAAAGCCTTGTCATGATTTTCTGTGTATAACACAGGGAACCCTTATAATCTATTAAAGCTGAGATTTCAATAAATCCTGATTCTAAAATAAATAGGTCCAACAGGGAAATTTGAAACTACACATGGTATCCTAGAAGAAATAATTCTTTCCCAGCTCTTCAGTTCTTCCTGGCTTATATCTTATTTAAACCAAGCAGAGTAAACTTAATATTTTAATAATTGCAACATAATAAAAATACAGTTTAATTTCTCCATTTACCAATATTTTATTTTTTTATGCAGTAGTTCAGAAACAGTGTTATCTGACGGGCTTTAGGGGGATTCAAAATTATGTTTAAGGCTTCTTTTTTGCAAGATTTCTTTTGAGATTTTCAGCTACTAGCCCAAAATTTGAGTTAGTTTTCTATAGGGCCCGTGCATACCTGACAGTCTGATGCATATCTTGGAGACCCTAAGATATTGCCAGTGGCATTAGGAGTTGTGTTTAGTCGACTGTCTTGTCTTTTTTACCTGGATTTTATAACATTTAACTTCAGCCATCAGAAAGACAGGGGAAGGATTCAATTCAATGTTGATACCTAAATTAGGTCTTTACCTCTGTCATGTGGCATATATACCATTTTTGTGCAGATACCTCAGACAATTTAGGAAGTCTTAAATGGCATGAAGTGTTGTTTTGGAAATTGAATTTTTCAATTCAGTTGCCAGGATTCTTACAAAAGCCTTTTTCAGTTCAGTGCTCATTTACTACTGGGTTTGTTCTGCCCAATTTGAGTATCTGCTTTAGGCTATTATTATATCTTTCTGGAGTCACCAATTTATGGAGAAAGCCTATAAAATTAAGATTTTTTCTAATCCTTTAAATTTTAAGATAAATTTAAGGGTTTAAAGCAGAATACTTAGGGTTTGGATAGTTTAAGAAAAGATAGAAAGATAAAATATATCACAGGTGCTAAAGTGCTCTGTCTCTTATCACACATTAAAATAAGAATGATCAAGAATCAAGATAAAACACTACTTTTATTCAGAGCAATTCATTCCTCATTATACTAAAGTCAACTGTTGACCCTAGCTATACACAGAAAATTATAATTTCTGAGAGCTCTGACATGTTTTGCCATTTCCCACTGCTGCAGTGTATGAGGTTATTGCCCTAGCTTTCCGTCCTAAGCAGGCAGTATATCTGTTTCTTACTACTTCAGTTAATAACCTGGTATATGAACTCAAACAGTCACTAATTGCAATCACCATCCTGGTCTTAGAACTGCAATGCTGCATAATATAAATGTTGTCTACTCTGTGTCCCTGCAGTAGGGTAACAAACAGTAGATTATTTTAACCTCTTCATTAATTGCAGCAAAAAGATGACAGGTCAACCCCTGGCAGACATCTTACTTACAGAAAAAAAAAAAAAAACCTAATAAAAAAATCCAAGCCATGCAAGTCAAAGCAATGAAGGGCATACATTTTTCTTTTTCATCAGAAGGATCACATAAATTAAGTTCATACTGCTGAAGAACAAAGCAGATGGTAAAAAATGCCAGATTGTCTTTAGATATCTGGGGAGAAAGGCCATTCCCTACTTCAAAACATTTAAATCTGTAATCATACAACTTTTTCATACATCTAAATAACTGTATTAAATCAAGAGTTTGTATTTCATTAAGACTAAGGGGAGACCTCGTATTGCAGTTACAACTTCCTCTTGAGGAGAAGAGGAGGGGCAGGCACTGATATCTTGTCTCTGGTGACCAGTGACAGGAAACCGAGGGAATGGCCTGAAGCTGTGTCAGGGGAGGTTTAGCTTGGATATCAGGAAAAGGTTCTTCACCCAGAGGATGTTTGGACACTGAACAGGCTCCCCAGGGCAATGGTCACAGCACCAGCCTGACAGAGTTCAAGAAGTGTTTGGGCAATGCTCTCGGACATATGGTGCAACTCTTGGGGATGGTGTTGTTCAGGGCCAGGAGCTGGGCTTGATCCTTGTGGGTCTCTTCCAACTCAGCTAATGCCATGAGTCTGTGATTAGCACCTTGGTAAATTCACAGGGATTGGGTTGGTTTTTTTCAAATAAGAATGCTTTTAAAATTTTGACTTGTAAAATATTTGGAACCTTGATCTCTTCAATCCCATTCAGACTAAATGAAATTTCAAGAAGATTTGAATTTTCCATGAAAAAGAAAATTTAATTTCAACTGACTTGTTGAAACTTAGACTTCAATTATGATTTATTATATCCTCACTATTGTGCTAAACATCAAGTTCTCTTTTCAGTTATTTTACAGTTGTGAAAATCACATAAGCTATTAAAAATAAAAGTCTGTACCCACAGATCTTCCACTCCATCCATACAAGAACTAGCAATCTGTCTACAATAGCACCTTTTTCTGAAATAATATCACTAAATTAAAGTTGGACTGTCTTGCCATGTTCTCTGAGTTTTATGCAATAACATTTTATTCATTAAAGCCAAATGGATTAAAGACATGACCTTATTGAAGACAGACATCAGAAGACATACATAGGAAGCCCAGAAAGGTGATGAAGACTTAGTAAAAATGAAATCTCTGTCCTCTATTTAATTATAATTATTTTCTTTATTTTAATAACATCAGTTGAGAAAAAGGACAAAACTACATTACTTACCCTTCTGCTTTAGAAGGATCTGTTATGGTTATTAATTTTGGTTAGTATAATAAACATGCCTGAAAGTAGCACCTCAAATAGATGATCAGACACATGGAAAAAAGAATTGACCTGTTTAAATGTCAAGAAATTGCACATTTAATTAGTGAGCTTGTTATTTCTCACAAGGAAGATTATCAGATGACAGCATTCATATTTTAATTAGGAGAGAATACCTTTGCACTCTTCCTCAGGCGGAGTATGAAATTTGTCATGCAAGCCGATTTTCTTTGTGAACTGTTCTGCTCTGACTGCAGGCCCAGACTCTCAAAGGCAAAACTGCACTGAAATAGGTAGCATAGATACCTGAACAGCCTGGAGAGCCTTGGACACTTTCTTTGACATGAAAATGTATTGAAGACTATCTAATGGCCTCTTCTAGTTGAGGAGATTTTGTGCTGTCTTAACAGAGTAATAATTTTGCCCATAAACCTAATTTGACTTCAGATCTGCATAGTTTCCATATACTCCTCTGAACTTCTATTTTGATCATTTCAACTAATTAGCCATTCCCAATCAAAAGACTAATTCATCATCTTTATGGTAATTTTTGGTCCTTATGGTTTTAGTTGTGTTTGATTCCAGCAGAATGAAATGTCTACACACTTCCCTCACCTCAGTAGCAACATCTGTTCACTCTTTTTCTTTAGTCCCTCTGGCTTCTGTTCTCAGCTCACTTCTGAGCCATGTGTCTGTGTTCTATTCAAGCAGCTAACAAGCATTGTGGCTGTTTCTTGTGACATTCTTTGATGGGCATCACTTTGAAGACTAACTTCTCTTTGTCTTTTCAGCATGAGATTGAATGTTCTATTCAATCTTTAATATAACGTGGGTTTGATAACATTACTTATAGTCTGTGGTGCTCATTGATCAAGATTTCTTGTTTATCATATATATATATTTATATCCCTCCACATGATTCTGATGATAGTAGCCATAGTATCCTAGCAACAGCCTCCTTTTACAATGAGTTGTTCAAAGGGCTACTGTCCAGAATGCTTCAAATAGGGTTAATTCTCCATGCGGTTTCTCTAGCTTCATAATTTATTTTTCATGCAAAATCTTCTTGATAAGGCTATTGCCACCAATAAAATGTCATAAAATCTACATTTTTTAGGTTTTTTTGTTTTTCTTTAAAGTCTGTATTTTTATAATAGTGTCATAACAAGGAAAAATGGAAGTCCTTCTCTTGGAAAATCCCCCACAGTAAATTGATGAAGAGTTTTCTACAGAAATTATTTTCATGGGATATGTGTTTTTTCTGCATTTTTCTTCATAAAAGAGATTGATTTTGCTTCCAAAAACTGTGAAAACTTTTTGGTGCTCCTCAAGGAGAGTAGAATTCCTCCTCTGTGCACTCTGCTCCACGGACCTTCCACTCTCCCCAAGGGCAGAGTTTCCAGCAGGACATGCACCAGATAAGAGTCTGGGTGCCTAATTCTTGAGTTCAGACACCCTTCCAACATGGGTGGTATTCTGACACCTAAGTGCCAGATGACTGAATCAGAAATTAGGTCTAACCCTCTGACAAGCTAAGGAGAGAAACAGCAGCCAGGTGCAGGAATACCACTGTCAATAAAGAAATGGGGAAGTGGAACAGATGGGTGGGAAGCAATGAGGAAAAATATCTGGTTTTATTATTCTTCAGACATATGAAAAACATTAATAAAATTATATTAATGCTATATTAGGATCCTTATTTTAATTGTACATTCACTGTATCACATGGATTCTCTTCTACCTTCTGGTTCTATAAAGTGTGAAAAATATGTACCTCTGTAAAGTCTTGAAATAACTGTTGTAGTTATCATGAGACTTTAATATTTAGTTACCTAGGAGCTTAAAATCTTTAGTCAGTTCATTTTAGTCTCACAGAATGTCAGAAATATTATCAGTTTGTACTTTGATCCTTATTTAAGTGTTTCCTAGATAAAAGGAATAATGTTGTAAGATATAATAGCAATCCTACAATTAAATCTTTGCCATTTCTTTCTGTGTTAATTTTCTGAGGCCCTTCCATAAGAAAACTAATTAAGTTGGAATTTTTAAATCTATTTAGTATGCGTTTAAGTGTTGATTAACACTGTTCTTCCTGTAATGATGGTTTTGCCAGCATTATTTAGAAATTGGTTATTTGGTAGTGGAATATGTCAGCCAACTTGAATAGATAACTTTAGAGAACAACAATAAGAGAAAGTCATTGTGTTTATCACTGAGGAAGTGAGAAGGCAGAGACCTTTTGATGATGTCCTGATGAATCCCTATGGCAGATTATAGAAATATCGCTTTTCAACAAAGTGAAGAATAGAAATTACAGGAATGCTAGTGCAGCGGAATCTTTTAAATACTTTATATTTCTTAAATCATTTTCACACTCTTCATATGATTGAGGAACTCAGCACTTCTGTACAGTGAATCAATGTGATTACACAAAAGCTTCTTATTGTTTAAAATATGCATCACATCTTTGGGCATCATGTGGGAACTTACACATCTTCTGATTTGTACAATAATAGCTATTTCTTACCTTTTTTGTGTATTATGCTTACTTATCCAATACTTACACATTGTACTACTTTTATGTACCTATATAGTTTACTTATACTTACTTAACACAGTACTTACTCCTAACACAGTACTGATACATTTTTCAATTTATCCATAATACAGCACATATAAATTTTGCAACTGCTGTGAATGAGATTACACATTACTTGATTGGTCCATTTACTTTGTCCTAGAGGTCCACACACACACTTTTAAGAAAAAAAGATAGGTTCCTAATCCAGTGCAGCACAGTCCTCTTTATCTATTCCTTGCTGTCTTAGTATTTTAGCCTTTCAGCTTTTCCTTTCCTAATTTCAATTTAGCACAGTTTATCTTTCAGTACCTTTCACCCCTTGAAGCTCCAGGCTCAGGTAAGCAGAGTCAAGATGATGGCAGCAACAAAACCTGTCCAGTGATCGGCAGCCAAGTTAGCCCAGGAAATCCAAACAAGAAGAGAGCACAGGACAGAGAGCAGATAAAGCTCCTCTCCTCTCCTGGCTGGGCTTAAAAACCCTCCAGGAGCTGACCTGCTACACCTGAAGGTGAAGGACCAGGTGAAGCTGGTGAGGGTAATTTCGCCTGGTCTCACTCTGAGGGCTCCAATAGGCATAACTAAAGATGGTTTGGCTGGAGCACGCTATCATAGTTCAAAATACCTTACAACAATATGATTTCTAGCATTTTCCTCTGATTTTCCCCTTCTTTGATTATTAGACTATGATATTCCTCTAGGAGATCATAACATTATGGCATTCCCTATGTTGTGAAAATATGCAATGAAAATGAAGAAGAGAGCTGTTGGGAAATGTTAAGGAAGAGTTCAAAGCCTCATCGTTTTTGTGGTTAAAAAAGACTAGTGTGACTGTTTACTTTTACCATGCCATAAGAGAGTCCTGGAAGCTTTAAGCCTGTTTTTCATCTGACTTAAAGCCTCTTATGGGAGGGCACTGCAAATATCAGTCATCTCTGGCAATTAACCTTGGGCCAAGAGAATCAGACATATCTTGGTGAGGTTTAGCAAGAAAACGTAGGCATGGCTGAGAATGTTCTCTTCTGGCTGTTTTGCAGAAAATGCACTGTTTATATTCCAGCTATCTCTATTCACATGAACTCATTAAAGTGTATAAATATCTAAAGGGAGGGTGTCAAAAGGGTGTTTCCAGACTCTTGTCTGTGGTGCCAGCAAACAGAACCAAAGGCAATGGGCAGAAACTGATGCACAGGGAGTTCCACCTGAATACGAGGAAGAACTTCTTTACTGTGGGAGTGACTGAGCACTGAAACAGATCACCCAGAGAGATTTTGGATTTTCCCTCCTCAGCTGAATACAATCTTGTGCCATGTGCTCTAGGATGACCCTGCTTGAGCAAGGAGGTTGGACTACATGCTCCACTGTGGTCCCTTCAAACCTGACCAAATCTATGATTTCCCTCAGGTTTTATTCCCTGATTTCAGAGGTTGAAGTTTCAATATTCTCCACACCCTGTAAAGAAAGGAGAAATTGCCAGACAATTTAATCTATACAGACATAAATATTTCTGCTGCACTGGGCAATAATAGAAGTTTATATTAGGATAACTTATTCAAAACATTTCATGTCTTATTTCTGACTGAATGCAATAGAATTTCACAAAAGTAAAGGACGAAATAGCAACCTTAAACAAAACCACAGATCCTCCCTTAAGTATGCTAGGAAGAGAGTTTAAAGAGAATTGAAAATTTACCAATCTTGAAAAATTTCTATGAATCTCTTTCTACAGTGCTTAAGGGATAATGGTTCTCATTTCTGTGGCCCACATTTCACAATCCCTTATCCAAAAACATCATATGTTGAGCTTACAAACATAAGGAATAATCAGTGGCAAGCTTAAATTATGCACCACTTTGTGTAAATTCCCCAGGATCCCTTCAGTGAAATTCTTATGTAGTTGGCAACATTAATGAAACAGAGAATGGATCTACTGGCATACATGATTGTAACACCTGCTTTTTTGGGATTTGTCCCTAAATGTGTCAATAGCCATGATAGTCTGAGAGGTAGAAAGATAACAACACTTTGCCCCCCTAGCTGTAGGATCAATGAAAATATAACAGGTTTCTCCTGCCTAATCAGAGTTTATCCCAGGTCAAGTTTTTAAAAAAAGGAAAAAAAACCTCTCTTTTTCTCCTTGAGTTCTACTGATGAGGAAAGCAAAAGCTTTGCATCTCAGCAAAGATAGTTTAGCTGTGGAATGAGTGGTAAATTAAAATTTTAAAGACCATAGTTTCCTAAATACAAGAACCATGCTCACTGTCATGTTTTCTGTGATAAAAATAACCTTGGAATTAAGAAAGAAAAATAGTCTCCTGAGGTCAGGAGTGATAAGTCACAAATGCCTGGAAACAAGGAAGCAGATAGAAGGAGGGAAATGATTAAAAGTACTGTGGAGGAATAAAATATGTGCTCCTATTTTATGGTAAAAACAGGGAAAGAATAAACTAGTTAGCATTCACATGAAATTCTCAGTAAAAGGAAGTTAAAGAAAGTATTATTTTTACCTAAAAATATCTTTCATTTTGCAGATGGTTACCTTCTTATTCCCTGCCTTTCACCCATGTGGGAATAGAATGAATGGAAACTAAATGAAAAGCAATATAATGAAAAACTAAAAAAAAAAATGCCACACATATTACTCCAGTTCACCGAGTATTGTTGTATAGGCAGCAAATTCTTAAGATTTTTAATGTGAAAAAAAGTGACATACTTATTACTATGCCATAGCTGTTGTGAGAAGCTAGAAACTACACTGGATTGAGCCATTCATGGTCTGGTTTGAAAATCACCAAAAAGATGTGATTTAATTACTTGTATAATCTCTACTCCTTTTCAGAGCAGCCAATTCCTCCTGCTGCAGTTGATGTGAAACCTAGATGTTTCAAGTGGTGAGAAAATATATTACTGCTAACTCAGACATGCACAATGTGAACCAGTCAGTTTGTTATAGCTGCTTAGCAAGGGAAAAAATGGTAGTCCCAGAAAATCTTGTTCAAACTATTTCTGAGCTTCAACTTGGTAGAAAAAGGGTAATACCGTCTCTTTATTTAGGTCTGTCAATAAACTTGGATTTTGCTCAAGTCCTCCAAAAGGTTGTCTCTACTATCTTTGATCCTAAAAAGTCTTGGCTCAAACATCAGTAATGATTGTTAAGAATAAGCCTGCAATTTTAATGTTGGAAGACAAAAAACACACCTTTCAATGTCTAGGAAGAAAATAATTGCCTCCAAAATAATAACTTCTGAATATTCACAGTGATATGCTATTACTACTGAGACAAGTGTGGAATGGTTCTTCCCATAGCAAACAATAGAAGCATTAAATATGGGGGTATCTTTGTGGTGAGCAAATGGCCCTCAGAAACTAAACTGTATCTGTGCCTAATTTATTCGTTTAAAAAATTTAATGCACTGTTGCTTTCATGCTTAAGGAAATATGTGTTTCACAACAGGATTCTACTGGCAACAATTTTATGTAACATTAAAGTTCTCCAAAAGTGGCATCTAGGACATAAATGCATTGCTAATAAACAGCAATGTAGTAAATGTTTTGTATGCACACAGAAAAGTTAAAGTTATGTATAAAGAAGAACATAAATCTACCATGAGTGTTTTCAAATTTAATCAAGTCAAGAGTCTTAGTGTGTTTGAGTTTGGGCGCATCAAAATTAAAGAGTGAGTTTAGTGGCTAGAATACAGAATTGAGAATCAATATTCCTAGGTTTTATTCTCTGGTACTTACTTGTGTGACTTTGGGCAAATCATTTGAGAGCTTTGTGCCTAAGGTTGTTCATCTTTCAAATGAGATATTTGCATGATTTATGAGGATGTTGTAACGCTCAACTCCCAGAATATTTGCACAGAAAGATACAGACTGAGAGGTGCTAGAATTGTTAGATGTAATGACAGGAATACATTGCCATGGCCAAGCTGTAAACGTTTCTTTATCTTAATGATGGAGCCAAATTGTGACTGTCAAGTATGTCTTCATGATTCCAAAAGTGGAAAACTGTCTCATGTGTTTTACCAATATAAAACTGGCTTCCTATGTTGAAGCATAAAGCTTGAATTTTTGTAATCTTTAATGCCCTGTGGGACTGCACATGCTACCTTTTCATTATATTGTTTTCTGAAGTCCTTCAGGATGAAGGAGCATCCAACAGAAATACCAAGAAACTGAAAAGAAATTAAAAATAAAAAAGACAAATCTATGTTGCAAGTCATTTTAGCAAAAATCCATCTGCTTTAAATAACAAAAAGAAGAAAACAAGTGCCTTAATTGCACTGATTTATGGTGAAGCTATAATTTGAGTAAATGAGAGAAAATGTGTTATTTTGCTAAGAGAAAATGGCTATGTCCCCATTAAGAGCAATCTTACTTTTTGATTCATAGGTTAAAGAGGGACTGGATGGAGAAGCTCAGGTGAGCCACTAGATCACAGTGTACTTGGCAGGGAGATACAGACATGTCCTGCCAAGACCATCTTTATAGACAAAAGGGTTATCCATGGTTAGGACCTAGTGAGGTATTTGAGATAGAAGAATATGTGCTGCTTTAACTTACCAAATGACAGATGTTCAGCAAATTAGATTTTTTCTAAAGCATCTACAAAGACTTATTTGAAAAACCACCAGATTTTCTACCAGTTGTCATGATCCAATTTTGTGTCTGAGCTTGGGTCACTGAGGTGTGAGACAGTAGTCTTATCTAAATAGGTAGAATGAGTGAGGAAGGAATTATCACAGAATCAAAAATTGATTGGGATTGGAAGTACCTCTGAAGGTCATCTGGTCCAACTACCCAGATTGACCTAGCTGGGCCAGACTTAGTTACCGGGAACCATGTCCAGATGTCTTTTGAATATCTCCAAGGATGGATACTCCACAAACTCCCTGGGCAACCTGAGCTATTTCTCAGCTACCCTCAAAGTGAAAACATATTCCCTGATGTTTAGACATCAGCTCCTGTATTCCAGTTTGTACCCATTGCCTCTGGTCCTATCACTGGGCAGCACTGAATAGAGCCTGGCTCCATCTGCTTTGCACCCTGTCTTCGGTCATTCATACACATTCATAAGATCCCTCTGAACCTTCTCTCCCTAGGCTGAACAGTGCCAGGTCACTCAGTCTTTTGTCATAGCTGAAAGGCTCCAGTACCTCAGTCATCTTTGTGGCCCCTTGCTGTTCATACTGAAGAGCCTGGAACTGGTTGCAGCATTCCAAGAGAGGCCTCACCAGTTAACAGAGTAAGAATCACCTCCCTGTACCTGCTGCCAATACTTTGTCAATGCAGACCAGGATAACCTTCTTTATTGCAAGGGCACAGTGCTGGCTCATGTTCAAATTGGTGTCTGCCAGGATCCCTGGATCTTTTTCTGGAAGGCTGAATTCCAACTGGGTGGCAGGAAATTGCTCATCCTGGGTGCAGGATTTTGTGCTTTTTCTTGTTAAAATTTATGAGGTTCCTGTCATCCCATTTCTCCAACCAGTTAAGATTCCTCTGGATGGCAGCAGAACCCTCTGGCATGTCATCCAGTCCTCTCATTTTTGTTTCATCATCAGAATTGCTGAGGGTACACTCTGCTCCCTCATACAGATAATTAAGATTTTGAAAAAAAACATTGAGCCAGTATTTATTCCAGAGGTACACTGCTATTAACTGGACTCCAATGAGACTTCGTCACTGATCACCATGCTCTGAGCTCAGCCATTCAAGCAGTTAATAACTCACCTCTCTGTCTGCTTATCCAGTCCATACATCAATACCTTGTATTTCAGGATCTTATGGTAGATTTTGTCAAAGGCCTTCCTGAAGTCCAGGCAGAAAATATTCACTACTCTCCCCTTTTCTACCAGGCCAGTCGTTTAATTGTGGAAGTTTAACAAGTTGGTCAAGGATGATTTCCCCCTCAGTGTGCTCCTGACTACTCCTGATGATTTTTTTTCTTTAATGGACATGGAAATGGTTTTCAGGATTAATTGTTCCATCACTTTCACAAGGATTAAGGTGAAATTGACTTATAGCTGCCTGTGCCTCCTTGCCATTCTTAAAGTTAGGAGCGGCATTTTCTTTCCTCCAGGTAATACTCTCAGTTGCCCAATTGATAAAAAACTATCCAGAGTGGCCTTGCAATGTCATCTGCCAGTTCCCTCAGTACCTGTGGGTGCATCCCATCAAGACCTGTGTGCTTAGGTATATTCAGTTTTCTTAAGTATTCACTGATGTCTTCCTCATTCTAGCCTTTCCCTGTGGCCTCTTTCTTTGTCCAGATGGGCCTCCTGACATTTTTGCCTGGCCATATTTTCCAGAATAAAATACTCAAGCTTGGACGAGGTGATCCTTAAAAACTGACTGGTTTTCTTGGACCCTCCTTCCCTCCAGAGCCTTGTCCCACAGGACTCTTCCAAGAAAATCTTTGAAGAACCCAAAATCTGCCCACCCGAAGTCCACAGTCCTGAGCTTGCTTTTCAACCTCCACTCTGCCCTGAGGAGACTTATCATGGTCATTGCAACCAAGGTTGCCTTTGATCTTCATATCCCAACAAGTTCCTCCTTGTTGGTGATATGAGAACCAGCAGACCACTTCTCCTCTTTGGCTTATCTTGGAGGAGGAAGTTATCATTGATGCATCTCAGAAACCTGCTAGGCTGCTTATGTTCAGCTGTGTTGTCCCTCCAGCAGCTATCAGGGTGGTAAAAATTTCCCTTAGAGAACTAGATATTGTCATTCTTAAAGAGACTGTACCCCTCCAGTGCAACCCTAGTCACAGGCATCAGCCCACCGTGTTTCCCCAATCACAATAAGATAAAAGTCCTGCATCTGTGCAAAGGTTTTTAACTCATCACATGTGTTCCCCATAATTGCATACATTAGTATACAAGCACTTTAGAGAGGTACACCATCATGCTGAGTTCTTGGACAGTCAGAAGGGTTAGTCAGAAAGGTAGCTTTGACAGTTCTCCCAAAACATCCAGGATCCGGGTTGGCAGAAAACCTTTCTAGATGGTTGGTTTGGCTGACAGTTGCGTTTCTCTTTGCCCTGAAGCAGAAGCCACCTGTAACAATGACTCACCATTAATTCCTGGTAGCCTTGCATGATTTAGACTTAGGCGAACCAGGTTTTTAGCTTGTAGGCACATCTGAATTCTCTTCAACTTTGAGGAGTGTGAACCTGTTTTGCATCTGTAAACCCTTGGATGTGGCAGGAGCCTTCTTTTTACCAGAAGATACCAGCTGCCATCCTTCTTCTCCAGAGGCTGCCTTTACCATGATAGAATGTTCTTCAACATGTTGAGTCTCAGACAAGATGCTATCTCCTTTTTGCCTTCTCTGATGATGAACCTTGCCACAGAAATTTCATAAGCTTCATAAGAAAGTGGAAGTCCTGCCAAAGTCGCAATGATCTGGATGCCACCAGCTAAGTATTAACTACTGCTTTTATTTTGCCACTTTCAGCTCCCTAATATAGCATAAAGTGACAGAAATGAGGTGATGTAGGCTGACTTTACAAATTCTCCTGAAGTTCTGAAAAGCAGTCAACATCTGTATGTCGCCGTAGGACACGAGAGCACACGCGTGAACACATCAGCTGAAGGTGAGAAGAAAGAAGGAAGTTTATTTTCTGACTCCACTACTTATAGTTTTACAAAAGTGACAGTGGATTGGAAGGTGAAAGGGCCACCTCTCCAATGACACTGGACAAGTTACCAATCCATCAACTTTCTCCACCTCTACGAAGGAATGCAAAACAACTGAGTTGTTTACAGAACAATGTGTGGGAAAGCTTGCAACTAGAATGAAAACATCAGAAGGCTAAAAGATTTCTAAAAATCAGGGCGACACGTGTATGCAGAGGGACCGCCACAGAACACAGTGGAGATCCTGCACATACCATACAAACTGCTCTCAAGGCGTGTTTTGAAAACTTGCTTTTGACACACGGGAACTTTCAAAATTTAAGGCAGTCAAATTGTTAAGTAGCTCAACAGAATTACTGGAAAACAGGTATGATATCAAAATACTGAGCAAGGCACATACCCCTGTAAAGGAAAACAACCTTAAAAAAGAGAAGACAGTAGTACAAAAGGAAGATAATTTTGAGCTATGTAGAAAATTATATCAAAAAGTCCATGTAAAAAGAATAATTTTAAAAACTGATAAAGGAATAAAAAAAGGATTACATATTCTGATGCAACTGACACAAAAAATGGAGCCCACATTACACCATTTGGAGAGAAGTAAATGTGATTTGAAGATGTGTGTCAGTAGCTAAAAGGACTAGTGCAAGTACAGTGAGGCCTTAGCCTCCTGGTTTGATAAGAACTTCCTTTTACACAGATAACATTTCCTTTAGAATACATATGCCCTATTGCCTCTCCTTATTCTTGCCTCAGACTTTTGATTGAATGTACCACAGTATGTTGAAAATACTGTTGGTCAATAACAATTTTAAAATAAAAATAAAATATAAGATTTTCATGCAAGTCACAGACATAATAAGCCAGTAAGTGCTGTAAAATCTTTATGGCTAAGGCCCTTTTCATTAAAATAGTTGGGAATATTTTCTGCAAAGTGAAGATCTTTGAAATTATGTTTAAAGTTTTAGTGTTCCTGATAGAAAAAACCTTCAGGATAAACGATTACTTGCCTCCCATGTTCTACAACTAATTGTACTAAGAGATCCCTAAATGTCAGATAAAATGTTTTCATAAATAATATATACAACTACATATTTGCCTTAGATATTGCCTTTTAAAATTCTGATAGTTATTCACCACTAACTGGAGAAAGTCATATCTCTTTGAATAGATGTTTGAAGCTGGTAGGCAGGGGTTTTCTCTGATTTCAGTTAAACATGTAGTCAAGATATGCTTTCATGTTCATGCTTTTTCATTGTTTTTTGTGTATGCTACCACAGAATAATTTTAAAGCTTAAGCATGAGAAAAATATTTTTTCCTCATTATCACACACTATTGTATATTGTTTTGTTGACTTGGAGAAAATCATGTACTATTTTTGCTGTTGTCTAAGTCTTCCCATATTCCTGAAGGTAAATAATCTTATTAAAAATTGTGATGTACTACTCATGGAAGTAAAATAAACCCTTTTCAAAGTTTAGACCCACTTTCACATATGAATCTGACTTAATAATAAACCACACTAATTTTCCAAGCTTCCAAAAGATATATTGATTAAATATTTGTAACAGTTTAAAGAAGCAAAAGCTATTGTTAGATGTAAAATGTGGATTTTTAAGCTGGCTGTTTGTCTTAGCTAAGTAAATGGCTCTACCTCTTTCATAATATAAGCCTTTTCTTTTTCCTCATTTTATTGCATGTGCATTTAAAATCTCAAGACTTCTCTTACTCTTACACTATGTAATGAAATACAGTGGAGGCCAATAAATGTGACTTATAATTGTAAGAGATTAAGATCAAGAATGTGGTCAACTGTCTCAGTTTGTAGGCAGTAGTTTGTTAAGCCATGGAAATACAACTGCATTCAGTCATATGATCATACCCATATTTATCATGAATATACAGAAAAACTTTTATAATAAATAGCGAATAACTTTCCTGAGTAAACCCTATATTTATAGGGTTATTTAATTTAACACTTTAAAAATCACTGTTAAATAATTATTAACAGATTTTTAAAAATATGTTTTGTGCTTCTGGCATGTGGAAAATTCATATAACATTGCTTTTTATACCTTCACCATCACAGAGAGGCATTTGAATTTTGCTTTAATAAAACTGAGCTGTTTCCTTACCACTTAAAGCTTGTACAGATGAATGTGCTTTCATTAAAAGTCTGTGTGATCAAATCTGCTTGTTTCTCTGATTCTCCATGTTTTTGCGTGAAAGCTGATGACAGATGAGTGGCTGACAGTGAAAAGCAGTTATAGTACACATTTTAGTCAAGCTTGCCATTCAGAGTGAAAAATTCTTATTACAATGTTAGTGAAGATCCTCATGTTCACTTACACATGTGGCATGAAAATGACCCCTGTGTAGCCCAGGGGGGCTACAGCATAAGTAAACATAGCCAACGGCTTGCAGAGTGCATTTTTTTTAAGGGAAGAACAAAAATGTTGAGCTCTTGAATGAAAAAGCTTTCCTGGGAGTGTTTCTTCTTTCTGAAGCTGTTACTGATAGCCACACAAAGAAAAGATGAAGATCCTAAAATATTTCCTAGCCCTGTTGTCCTCAGGGTTAATGGAAGGACTTCAAAGCAAGTTGCTAAGTGATAGCCATATGGAAATGTTCCCGCATTTCAGAAATCACATGGAAACAAAGTGCACCTTGGCACCAGCAGTTCCAGATGATTAAGTTGGGCATAACTTACATCAGTAGGTACAAAGCTATTGAAGAATGACAGGTACAGTGTGTATAGACTAAATTACATTACTCCTGTACTGTCAGACTTTATGGAAACAGTATTTATATAGGAAATGTACTTTTGAAATGATGCCTGCAGGTATGTTCATGGTGGATTTTGATAGAGGTAGATTGGTATAGAGATCATCTAGAGATCTATGGTAGATGTCTACAGTGACAACTACATTCACCAGGCAGCAAACCCAGGCACGGCACCCCTGTGTCTGTCTAGCCTGCTTAATTGTCATCTGGCTCCCAGCTGTCATAGAGATCATTACAATTAGCTTTCTGACAGACAAGAACCAGTGCTGTTTCTGAATTTGCTCTTAAAAAAAATAAATAAAAAGAGATAAAAGGAAAAAAAATAAAACTGAAAAGCTAGCACTAGCCCTCACTAGTTTCATGGTTCCTTCCTTCCCTAGTGCTGCTATACTACCCCTGTAATACCGGCTAGAGCACCCAGCATGTGCATTTTACTGTGCTATAAAAACATAACTATGGTGGCCTGCAACACATTTTTCATGCTGTTTCAAGCAATTTGAACTGAAAAAGCACAGGAACAAAAATTACCATAAGCAAATTGCCCAGGTGAGCAAGAAGGCCAATGGCATCCTGGCCTGTATCAGCATCAGTGTGGCCAGCAGGACCAGGGCAGAGATTGTCCCTCTGCTCTCAGCACTGGTGAGGCCACACCTCAAATCCTGTGTCCAGTTCTGGGCTCCTCACTGCCAGAAAGACATTGAGGTGCTGGAGCGTGTCCAGAGAAGGGTAACAAAGCGGGGAAAGGGTTCAGAGCACCAGTCTTGTGGGGTGTTGTTGAGGGAACTCGGGTTTAGCCTGGAGAAAAGGCAGCTCAGGTTGGTCCATATTGTTCTCAACAACTACCTGAAGGGAGGTTGTAGACAGCTGTCTCTTCTCCCAATTGATAAGTGATAGGAGAAGAGGAAATGGCCTCAAGTTGCCCCAGGGGAGGTTTAGGTTTGATTTTGGAAAAGATGTCTCCACAGATTTCTCTTGTCAAGCAGTGGAAGAGTCTGCCCAGGGAAGTACTTTATTCATCATCTAGTATCTAATATAGGTAATTTGGCCTATGGTCCACGAACTGGTCCTTGAAGCCTCGCATTCAATAGTCTGGAAATTCCTGTGATAACTTCATGACACCACTCATACTATTTCCACAAACCTTCTTAGAGGAAAGTCATGGTGTATTTTTGTAAAAGGGCAATGAAGGTTAACTGCGATTAAATTTTTTCTTCAGAAATTTTCTGGACTTTTCTCAGAAATTAAATAAAGGAGTCCTATTTTTCCTTTCCAGAAAATAGTCTATTTCTTCTGGATTTCTCCTTTTCTTCAGGTTTTTTCCCCCATCCACTGGCACCAGGACATATAAAAATACATTCATCACAGAGTTGCTGTGAAACTGTTTATTCCCCCTATTCGCACTCTGTAAAACTCTGGTAAAAGCCCTTTGATAGATAAATCAAAAGTATAGGAATTCCTCAAACCCCACTCCATCTTCTTAAAATCAGGTTGTGGATTTAACTTTGGAAGGCAACTAAGCCCCACATGGCTACTTGCTCTTTCCCACACAGTGGGAAGGGGGAGGGAATCAGAAAGGTAAAAGTGAGAAAACTCATGAATCAAGACGAAGAAAATTTCAGAAGGAGAGTACAAACTGTGCACTTAAGCATAACAAAATAAGAAATTACACTAAGACTTCTCATTGACAGCCATTTTGCAGGAAAGCAGGATTTTATTACACATGGACAGTTACTTGCCATCACTCTGTATGTACCTCTCTTCCTTTTCTTCCTCCACCTTTATGAGCTGATCCCTTATATGGTATGGGATATTCCTCTGGTCAGTTGGGGTCGGCTGTCCAAGCAGTGTCCTTTCCCAAAATCTTGTGTACCCCCAGCCTCCTCACTGATGGGGTGTAGTGAAAAGCAGAAAAATCCTTGGTGCTGTGAGAACACTACTCAGCAACAGATAAAACAACCTCACGTTATCAACACAGTTTCCAGCACAAATCCAGAACACAGCACCTTACCAGCTGATATGAAGAGAATTAGCTCAATCCCAGCTGAAACCAGCACAGATCATGTTTTGTTTGGGGATTTTTTTCTTTAGACCTACATCTCCTATTCCTCATGTACAATTTGTGGTCCGAAAAAAAATGCACAAACTCAAGATAATTGTTATTGCTGTAGAAAGACAGCATATTGGATAAGTTAAAGGTGCCTAGTAAAGACATTTTATTAGACAATATGTGTAGATTTACTGAGATAGCATTACGGGAAAAAAAATGTAGTTAGAATACATGAAAAACTAAGCTTTGTTTTGTATAATTTAGATAAATGCCACATGATGCTTAGGTTATTTGTGTGAGAACTTGTTTGAACACTTTGAATTAAATGAAACTACACTTTACAGGGAGACAACAGAAGAAAACAAAATAAGAGATAGAAGAGCTGTGCTACAGCATACCAAAAATTCTTTTGAGGAAACAAATGTGAAATCACTAACTGAAGAAAGTATCTCAGTTGACCTGGTATACACTCTTCTCTAAAATCTTAGGTCAGAGAAAATAATATAACCTGCATGCCTGAAGGAAAAGGTTAAAGTAGATTTCATCAGAATGAATGACACAGAGACACATAACAATGTAAAAATACGCTTAGACCAGGAAGGAAAGATTCCCCCTGCAAAGTGCAGAAGTTAATGCAGCTAAGGAGTACCCATATTTTCCAGTTTGTTTGGCTCCTTCAGCGGTTATGAAAGGTTTTTTCAATTGTTTATAGTCTTTTGAATCCATTCCAGTCTAGGGCAGACAAAGGGTAAAACTTATTCTGAGAAGGTAAAATGTAAGAATATAGGAAAAGAAGAAAACCACAGAGATTGTAAAATCGGACTGAAATGCAGAAGTTCTACATTAGCTGATAATACAAGATGAGAAATCATCATCTGAAATGTTTAAATAGGAACAAGCAAAATACTGGAGGAAACATGGAGGTATGTAAGCACCAACTTTATCCTTCCTGACCCCCAGCTGCTGCCCCAGAAGAGCAGTGGTCTTCCTGCAAAACTTGTGTTGCAACCTCTAGCCTCTTTGGGAACTAAACACCTGAATGTTTCAGATGCCTCAGAGCCTGCTAAGCACTTGTTGCTAGGTATTTACACAGCCAAATCTCTGCCTGGGAGACATAATTTAAAGAGTAAGACTGTATTACCAGTAAAATAAGCAGCTTTAAGTGACTTTCTCACTTGTGATTCATGGATCTGATGTTTCATTTTACCTTCTATCAAAAAAAAAGTGATCACCAGCTGGTCTATATCCATATAAGTTAAAATTCCATCCCTTACCATATAGCAAGTCTTATTTATTTGAAGTATCTTTGTATCTTTGTTATCATATTTTCTACTGTCTTCTACCAATTTAGGCTCTACTGACTTAAATTAATTATGAGAGAGAGAGAGAATAATGATTGTTTATTGATCATTCTCATTCTCAGTAGTTTCTGAGGATTTAGCATCTGAAAAGTCTCATTAAGTTGTCTAACTCAAATGTTTTGTGCCATTAAACACAGTATATAATATCTTACTTTGACTTTAGCTGCAAAAGGTAGCACTCATTCTGTCATTCTGGATGAATATTTTGAGTATCTTAGGTCATACTTTCATAATGTTACTAGCTCTGAGGTTTTTGGGAGGAGACAGCCAAGAAATTTTCCAGTTTAATACATCTGAAGAAAACATCTGAGATTACTATATTAATTTGAAAAAACCCCTCCCAATTACATGCCTGTTTATAGCTATGGTGGGACTAGTGGATGTATGTTCATTTCAAAATACAAATTTGATACAAAATGAACACTGCTTATGTTTTAGAAGAAATAATGCAGATATCATGTTTAAATGACTGGCTTATGTTTTACTTATTTAGCAGTTTTATGGTCAAAAAAGCTTTCAAAATTAGTCTTAATGATAAGTTCTCACAGGATCATCACATTTTTTCATTTCCAAGTTACTGATCAGTTTTCCTCACCCATGCCTGACAGATGGTAGGTAACCCCAGTGAGGGTTGTTGTTTGCAAGCCAACTAGTTGTATATTTTGCAAGCAATATTTTAAAGAAAGAGAATAAAATATCGATTTTTTTCACTAAAAATGGAACTGCAGATTGTCCTTGAATGCAAATTGGTCTCAAGAATTAAATTAGCAATTCAAAAAACCCAAGAAATATTATTTCTGACCTCATTGCAATAACAAAGCTACCTAATTCTTCTACAAGTCTGTATGCCATAATCTAATTTGGCTGTCTTTAATCTTCAAAGATAGAAAGGCTTAATATTTTACTAAACAGCTTATAAATTATATGAGACAAAGAATCTGCGAAGAATTTTACAATACTTTCTGTTGATCTGTCTTCCATGCTTCCCCTCTCAGGATAAATCACTCACAGTGCTTACCACAATGTTTTTTCACTTCAGAAAAAACTACATTTTGGTCTGCTGGGTTTGTAAAATTTTGGAGCAAAACATGATTTCTTTTGAATAAAATTACCCTCTTTCTTTCTTTCTTTCTTTCTTTCTTTCTTTCTTTCTTTCTTTCTTTCTTTCTTTCTTTCTTTCTTTCTCTGTCTATTTCTCTCTTCTTTTCTCTTTTTCTCTCTTTCTTCTTCCCTAGTTACTATTAAGATAATATGTAAGGCTAGAAATGGAGTTTATCTGACTATACTAATTGTACACAATCTTTTTTTTGTGCTCACACTAGATAGACAATCAAGAGATGCCTACTTCAGAGATAACCCTTGAAAACTCTAATCTCTTGAAATACACCCAAATCCTTTCGGAATACATTTGGAAAATTCTTTTATTTACTGCTCCATATTTCTTTAATGCTTGTCTTTAATAGATGTGTTAGAAATGAAATAATGACAACCAGATATTTGCCTGAGTGGCTATGTGAACTGTATCACAAAAGGCATTTAAAAGTTTGGGGACATGGATGCCTACAAGTCACATTGCAAGAACATCTCCTTTGAAATTGAGTTCTGTTTTTTTGCTTGCTCTGTAGTTATTTATTATTTATATTGTAGTTATATTTGTGTTCTTCAGTTAAGCTCTAACTTAGACACTCACTGAATAAAATTTATTTCCAGTAAAAAAATTGTTTACAATAAAATATAAAAATACAGCAACAGTGATATAATTAAAGGAGAACGGGGATTGCAAGAAAGCAATTGTGTTATTAGTTTGCTTACTTGTAATATCTAAGACATAACAATGCACTTTCAAGACAATTGTTAACTTGGGAAAAAGCATGGCAGTTATACATTGACAAGCCCAAGTAATTTACACAAACATCTGTCTATCAAGATCAGTTTTTAGTCCATCTTCAAAAATGCATCTAAATGCTGGAAAGCTCCTAATCTTTGAGTAAGTACAACGAAAAGACAAAGCAGATGATCAGCTAAAATACAGCCCAATATTCCAGATAATAGTTAAAAAAACCAAACCAAACCAAAACAAAACCAAACCCAAATATACTGGGATTTGTTTTGTGCTAAATTGAGTCAATAAGACTTTGTAGGAAATAAATTTTGTTAAGCAGATTTGATGAAATTTTAAAAATGACCAGATATTAGCAATACGTTTAGGAATTCTGTTAATGATAAACAAGACAATCACACGTGTGGTTTTGTTTCTGTATTTGACCCTGAAGAGGCTTATTTTTGAGTATTCCAAATATTCCTGTTGCCTAATCAAGACAAAGCTAATTACAATGATCAATATCTTTACAAGGACATAAGTAGATGTTGATGCAAAAGAACTTTTTTTTTTTTTTGAGAAAGACATAAAACAATCTAGGAATGCTCACTAAAACAAAACAAGAATGTAGGTATATTTTTTAACAAAAAAGAAAAGCATGGAGAACTGTTCAAAGTGGTGGGTTGTCTCTCTATCAAAACACAGTTTTCCAAGATATATACTTTAGCTAAAAATGAGATGTTCAAATCAAAAGCTGGAAAAACAGGATAAACTATAATAAAAATGAGTTAATAATAGTTTCTGAGGTATTAAATATAATCAAACCATGAGAAGCAATGGTATCATCACTATATTAAAATACTTTGAAGAAATTGACTGATTTTTAAGTTAAGCATTTCAGTACAGTGGAATTAAGAGTAGAATTCCTACAAAATACATCCTTAAAAGTAACAACAGGCAAATAAATAAGTAAAAATATTTAAATATTTTTGAAAATTACAAAACAAACACTCAAAAAATAGACTATTTGCTTTGATTCATATATTAGCAACTGAATAATGAGTGCATGATCATTTATGCATCTAGTACAAATATTTTAATTTTAGGTTTTAAAATATTTTTTCTGAAGTAATTGATTTACAGATGAATTTGTCATATGTATTGTATTTTTCTTCAGACACAAAGGCACAAAGTGCACACCAAAACCCATTGAAGGCTATTAGAAACCTTCAATTAGAACAATAGACACTGTACCAAACATAGAAATTAAATAAAGTGACAAATAGTAGGGTAGGAGGAAGCAGTGGAGGAGAAAATTCAGAACAGCTATACAATGGGTTATGTCAGCACAATAGTACAGTACAATTATTATGGGTGTGGAAGTTTCAGTGTTACAGAAGAAGGCTGTTTGTGAAAGACCTATTGTGAATATGACATACATTTTAAACTTCTTTTAATACATCTCTAAAATTAGCTACTAAGGTTGCATAGTCTTTTACAAAGTAATTACATGCCACATGGCATTACAGGTGTCAGAAAGGTGTCTGAATGTGCAATCCCAACAATTTTGAAATGCATAAGAAATAATTATTAAAAGTAGGTGTGAAATAAATCACAGCAATTATTGAGTGAATAGTATTTGGTCAATGTAAATATTTAGGATTAAAATGTGAGACGTGTCAAAATTAACAGTAAGTGCATGAATACCTGAGAATCATTCTTTCTTCCGTCAGGAAAAACTTGATCCCTAAAGCTATAGGAATCATTAAATAGCAAATGTGGACCTATCAATTTCCCATTACAAATAGAGATAGATTTACTATAATCCCTTTAACTTAATTTGAATGAAAATTCTCTCTTCCACTTTTCATACTCATTCCTCCTCTTTTTTTTGCAGTGACTAAGACATGAAGTAGAAAATAGCTGTGTAAATGGATTCTGTTCATTTCCTACTTGGAAAAAGAACATTTCACTGTTCATTCATTCTTTCTTTTTTTTTTTTCTTTCATATTATTTTCTAAAACAAGCAGGAGGAAAAGTAGGACAGTCTTTTGTGAAATGCTTATGCCAAATTAAACAGGCACTAGGCCACTTTGATGACAATTTCCATTATTGGGCAGAATGAATGGATGTGAACAGAAAGCCAAAATCTACTGTCTAATTTTCTGGAAGCCCACTGACTTTCAGTGTCTTACTTCTGTTGCTCTTTTCACTTCCTGTAATTAGGAAGAGATCTATCAACCCCAGCCACACACACCCTGCCCCACCTTTTCTATAGTGCCTCCATCCAGCAGCTGGGTTAACAGCAGGAACTAAAAATGCTCAACAGATAAAAAAATGAAATCACCTTTCTTCAACCTATCCCTGGAGAATGAAGGATGCTGTGATCTCAAGTTATAGGAAACAAAGAGTATGAGGCAAACATAACAAAAGCCCCCCATTCCTTCAGAAGAATGTTTCCTACCATGTAAGCATTCTTGGACTGTGCTTTTGCTTCTGCTGTTGTGGCATTTACAAGCCTAGATTATTGCAAGTAATAAACATGCATACCAGTGGACATATATGCACTTATGAAAGTGATGCTTGCAATTCCAGACACTGGATGGGATGGCAGCAATAAATTCAACATTTAGTAAGAAAATAATGGGAAGACAATACAGATGGAGGATGACTGGTTCATCCC
>JACBWW010000001.1:24239259-24256586 GCA_020086605.1 Lanius collurio | reverse complement strand
ACTGAGCTTGTGGCCCCAGCAGGCACACACATGCAGAGCACATGTATACACCACACACACACGCAGCTGCCCACACAGACCACAGACACACCAAGCACTCCCACAAACACAGCAGCAACAGCCTTATACTGTCCCCATCTCTAGCTGAGCAAGGTGGGGGTTTGCTAGTGAAAATATATTTATGTGCACAAGTAGAAATATATATCTACATATGTATAACATGGACCTTTCTCAGAAGCTGGGCTCCAACACTCAGTTTGTCCAGTAGCAGTGCCCATATCCCAGTTTCTCTGGTTTCTAGCACCTGGGCATACAAGCTCCTGACACTGCAGCCCCTCTCCAGTTGCTGGTGCAGCCCATCTCACTCATACACACATGATCACACTCGAACACCCAGAGCTGGTTGGGACTCCCCTGGTGCCCTGCAGTCAAGTTCCCCTGATTCTCATCCTTACAGACACACACACCAGCAGGTCTTGCCCCTAGAGACTCCAGATCCTATAGTGTCTCTAGAAACTGCCTGCACTCCCCTAGAGACTCCAGATCCTAAAATGTCTCTAGAAACTGCTGGCACTCCCCTGGTTTCCTGAAGCCTGGGAAAGTCCCATTTCCTCCTGTGGTCTCACCCACAGAGATGTCTTTTCTCTCCAGATCCTGAACTATGACCCCTGTGGCTCATCTGACTGAATTTCACCAGTGATCACACACATTCCTACCTAGGTAAACCCTACCAAGGGTAACTCCAGGTGCTGCACTAGGGACACATGGGCCTCTGACTCAAGTCTCACACCAGAACTGGCACTTGGATTTCACTCAGTTTGGTCTCTCTAGTCCAGTTGCTGTCACTCAGGCAAGTGCACCCTCTGACCTGTGGTCCCACACCTATTGCTGGCATTCAGATGCCATCCCACAGACATGGACACAGAAAAGGAAGTTCTTCCCACGGAAAAAAAAAAAAAACAAAAATTGTGCTGCGTAAATACAGGATGAATTATTTTGAGCTGCAAGCTATTTACATGCAACTAGCCTTTTTTATCTCCTTATCCTTATGTTTTCCCAGTTTTGTTCCTACTCAGATCATCTCAATTCCCTTCAACAATTTTGGTTCTTCCCTAAATATTCCGAGTCTTGAACAATCCCCAAATGCTCTTCCCCTGCATCTCACAAAGTGTTCTATATACCTAGGCAGTCACTCCACTCAATCCAAAAGGTTTGACACCCATTACGGTGAGTCAGTTCTGGGATGTGGAAAAAATGATAAAAAGTGGGAATGATAAATGTGGGAAGGGGTCTGAGTGTCAGCAATGGGTGTGGGACCACAGGCTGGTGTGGGCATGTGCCTGCTTGCCAGTAACTGGACTGGTGACATCAGAGTGCCTTCTTGGATAGAATAGTTTCTGAATGACTAGCCTTGATTTTCCATTTTTTTTTATTCAGGACATGGTTATATCATTCACAGGCAGACAGTCTTAGGACCTGTCTCCAATTGGTGAACACTTTGCTAGAAGGGTAAAGAGCAGGTGGTCACAGGATATATCAAGCAAAGCCTGGAATATTCAATGGAGATATTAACTAAATTTAAGAGCGAAATGCTTGGGATTCTTCTTGAATGTGAACAATTGACCAGCAATCAGATAAAGAAAAAAATGGTGGTGGCAGTCTTTTAAGTGTTAAGTAGTTCTGTACAGCTAGAGAGGTAATGGAATTCAGCTGAATTAATCCCTAGATCTTCAAGATTCTTTCAGGTTACATATTATGAGGGAAACTTTCAAAAGTAAGTTCCTTATAGTTACTAATGTCAGCATGTGACTTTTCTTCAGTAGCTCAGCGCTGCTTTTCAGCTCATTGAACAGACAGTTGTAAAATTTCTGTTTATGTAAACAATACTTACCCAGTTAATAGTCTGTTCATAGTAATAACAATTTGCCCAAATTCTACATTTTCCAACTCCATGGAAAGAAATCTAATGAAATAATTCTGATTAGGTCATTCAGTCTTTTGCTAGTATATGCAAAGTATGCCTTAAGTAGTCAACATAAAGAGAAGACATTACGATAACCCCCAAAAATGCTTAGAAAATTATAATTGTCTGTGGTAACCACTCAGGGAATTACATTTTTTTTTTCCAATTAAAGTGGAAAAAATAATACAGTCTAGTTAAGTTTTGGGGTTTTTTTTGCATTGCATTTTTACATAATTGGCATTATACATAGTTTTAAAGGCAGAATAATCGTTCCTGTAACTTGCCTTTACACTGGTTAGATGTAATTCCAAACAATACTTGTTTGGAATTTTAATTGTTGCATAATTTTTCTGCATATGAAACAGAAATATTTATAGTGTGATTAGGACCTAACAGTTAGAGATGGAATCCTCTGAGATCATTGCTTTCATTTCTGAATTCTGCAGATGAATTACATTCGAGCATTTGCTTCTGATGCTCTTCAGGTGGTGAAAATTTATTAATATTTACCAGTGTTGGTGTGCAGCAAAATTATTTAATTTTTATGTGATACTTTGAGATAGTGTCATGGTGTGCACTGTTTAGTAAGTGCTTTAGTTTTTATAAGAGACAAATTATCTTTTATTTTATTTGTGAAATCTGTTCCAGCAGTTTGAGATTTGTACTGGTCCACTTAAAAGAACATGAATACCGACATAGCTGTAGATTTCTATGTACATGTATTTGAAAATTATTATTAATTTCATAAAGGTTACTATAATCAGCAACAGATCTTTCACCTGTACTAGTGTTCTTAACAGAGGCCTTCATTTAATGTTCTCTGTAGAAACAGCAGACTGCAGAGATCTGATTAATAAAGTATCAGTTCAAGTTCCTAGACATTATTATTTAATATTTTGTTATAATCTAATTTACTCCAAGTAATTTAAGAATTCAGAGTATCTAAAAAAGTGACCATTCACTCTTATTTTCACCCCTTTCTCCAGGAAAATCATTCAGCATCAAGTTAAAGAATGAACAGGATGTGAAATAAATAGTAAATTCATCCATGGAAGTTCAAGACAAATTCATCTTTTTAAAATATAATACTTGATTAATCATTGAGTTTAGAAACACTTAAGTAATCTTAACTAAGTACTATTGCTACTCTATGCATGAAGACACTGCTGTTTTTCATACAAAGGACAGTCTAAAATCTAGGTGCTCTATAGGACTCACACAGGATCATAATGAACCTAGGTACTCGAAAAAATATGCCAAAATATCATGCTTTGTTTGCCAGAATAAACCAATATATGCAAAATTGGGAAAAAAAAAAAAAAAAAAGAAGAGACAGGGAGATAAAGAAATTAACTAAGAATTAAATAAAGAAATTAATTTACATTTACTGTCTAAGTTGATGTTAATATTGCCTAGTACTAATAGAAAAAAAAATATTAAGTTTGAAAATAGTGCTAAGCAACAGGAAAGAACATTTTACACATATCAAGACAATTTCACAATTTCATTATTTATGTAAATTAAGCATCTTGCTAAATAAGTTCACAGGACATGAAAGAGTTGATGCAAGACACACAGGAAAAATGATCTGTCATTTTTTTCAGCAGCATAATAATTTTAATAATTACAAAATATCATTAACAAAAAGTTGTTTGATGCTGGTTCCTTTTTTAAATCATTCTGCCAAAGAAATGAAAGGTAATAAATTCTCTACCGAGAAAAAAAAAAAAAAAAAAAAGAAAACCACAAGCTAAAATGTCAGCTGATCCTGACTTGGGGCAGAATCGTTTGACTGAATAACCCTGTGAGGTTCCTCCCAGTCATATTTCATATGAGTACATAATTAGAAATTGGCAAATGTTTTGAAAAATGCTTAGCTGAAGTAAACAGAGCAGTCACGTATCCTCCATTGTGTGTCCCTGGAGCCGGATGCATTTGTGATAGTTCTGTGACACAGAACAGTCTTGCACCTGTCCAGCTTTTTCTCTCTTACTGATGTCAAAGAGCATTATAGAGAGAGCCAAATATATTGTCCTGAGTTCTCAGACTGTGTGACAGAGTCAATTAAAGGTTAATAGAGTTCTCCTGGGTCTGGCAGGATGTAAGTGGCATAAGAATATAACCAAAATTTGATGATTCCCAGTTAAATAGAAGCATATCATACCTAGTGGTGTTCACAGTACTTTGAAAAGAAACCTCCTGTTACATGAACCTCATGCATTCAGTAAGTCACTGGAAAAACATAACTGATGTATTCATATGCCATGCTGGAATATTTAAGTTTGCCCAATCACTGAATGGTTCAGACTGGTCCTTAAATATAATCTACTTCCAGATTTATCAATTTTTTCCAATATTTTTGGAGCTATGCTGAATCCAAAAGATGTCTCAAAAAGGAATAAAGATCACACCACTTCCTTCTAATATTTATTTTTCCATTTTATTATTCCACAGAAAGAAAGAGCTGGAGAGTTCCCCATACTTAAACACAATATGCTTGTGTGTGTATGTGTTGTGGCTTTTTAGTATTATGTTATTTCCATGCATCATAACTAACCCCATCTTTTACTGTGATTTCTTTAGTTAAGTGATACAATCTGCAGGGAGAACTTTCACAGCAGCTGTTCCCCTCCATAAAGCAAGATTCACATCTTAAGGCTTTTCTTCTGCAGATTAAATGGGAAGAGCATGTGAGGCATTTTTCTTATCATAGTTATATATTTGTAGATGCATTTTGGTGGCATGTTTATGCCACAATATATATATATATCTACATATTGAAAGAGCATCCTTATAAAAAGAAGGAAAAGAAAGACAATACAAGATTTTCAGAAGTATTAGCATACTGTTGTGACTGAAATTCTAGTGGTTTTAATGTCGCAAAAATTTTGATGTGCTTTACATCTTGTGACATTCATAATTTCAAAGCCTGTGCAGTGCAAAGTTTGAACACATTCAAAGTCGCTTTTGGCAGGCTGCACACTTTATTTATGTGGGTGTAGCCTCTGTGGACCAAAGCCCCTGATTCCATTTTCTGCCCCACAATGAATATCTCCAAAAGCATGTCTGAGACGTATTGGAGATTACTTAAATTCTAACTCTTAGTTCTTCTGCTGAAATAAAAAAATTGAACTCCTAAAGAATATTAAATTTACATAATTTTGGAGACATGGATGGCTTTTCATCTTTTGATAGAGGCTGAGCATCTCATTGTATGTTTACCCACACAAATAAGCATTTGGGAAACAAAAGAAATTACAAGACCAATAGGAGTTTCCTAAAAATTATAGCTTTTGAAATTTGAACAGCTGGGATGACAGCCTAGAGTCCTTACCAACATCCTTGCTCTGTATGTGGTGGTAGAGTTTAATTTTATTTGAATTTATAATAAAAAGGTTTCACATTCTGTTTTGCTGGGTACAGGAAAGAGCAAATGTAAGCTAATACAAATAGGACATGAACTGCAAACTCTTCATTTCAGACAAGGAAAAATACCAATCAAGTAGGTAGATTTCAGTCAACAACAACCACAAAACTGTAGTAAACAAGCTCTGGGATCTGACAGATGGTGCAAAACATTTTGTATGCCCTGCTTTTTTACTTTTTGAGTTAATTGTAATGCCTTTACTTCTGTGGGGGAAACCTAAACATAACACAAAATATCTAATTTATGGAATAATAATTTTGGATATAAAAGGTTCAAATTCATATTCCTTGTCCATATCAAGCAAAAAAAAGGACTTATCTGTTCCCTTCTGTTTCCCTGCACTTCATCATGCTACTGCTGAATCTTCAGTCCTCAGTCAGACTACTGGCTATTTTAACCCTTCTAATCTAGTTTTGTTCAGAAATTCTGTCTGCAACTCTACACTGTAACTTTCACTAATTCCATTTCTGTTGAAATTATACATTGTGCTTTAATACTATAATCACACTTATTGAACAAACTTTTATGATTGAATCAGATTATACATTTATCTCAAAATAATTTCAATATATTTCTCTCTTGCTCACCTTCTCTTTTTTTACATTATACATTCTGATTTTTAGTCGTACAAAAAAGAATTAACAAATATTACAAGCAGTATAGATGAATGAATAGCATGAAAGTAGAGTTAAAGACTCTTTTTTGCTGAAAACAGAAATAGTTAATGGCTTTGAAACACTCATGAAACAGTGCCAAAAATTCTTCAAAAATTTAACAGGATAATCAAGTAATTATAATAACCTGTGTTAAGAAGAGTCTTGACCATGGCTGTTATGATACAAGCAACATCACAAAATTGCATGTCAACTGTATGTATGTTTGCTTTTATACGTGTGCTTACGTGCATATTATGAAAAAATAATATTACTTCAGAGACAAGAGTTGTTAAATTAAGGAAATATTGAATTAAACAATGGCCAGTCCTTCAATCTCTTTTTAAAGAGAAATTTTACCAAATGGCGAACAATACAATTTGAAGGTCATAACCGTAGTGATGTCTCTGTGAAAAAAAAAGTGTTGCATTTACTTTTCCCTTCTAATAGTGTTTCTAACAGGAAATGATGCTGCAAAGTAATATTTATGATGTCAAACTCTGTCTCTTCTATTCCTTCATTCATTGTTGCCACTCATTCTCATTACTTTTTTCCTCCAGCAGTACTAATCTTGCCTCTGTCTGTAAAAGCACTGACTACTTTAGCTTGTAGACAGTAATGAGTAGTTTCAGTGCACCCTTAGAGTTATACCATTATCCCGCACATATCTCTCATTCTTCTACTTTAATTTTTAAGATATTTGTGTACATTTTTTCTCTTGACATTTTACTTCCAGTACAATAGCATCCCCTACTATAGACTTCTGTCCTGACTGTATCAATGTAACTTTTTCTGAAAAACACTTTTCAATAAATTTCAGCAGATCTAGGTTGCCAAGTCCAGATGATTGATGACTTAAAGCCTGAAATTGCATCAGTGTTGTTTTCTGACAATTTTTTCAGTCTTCTTATCCTTTCTAATCTCTCAAGAAAGAGTATAAAATTTCTTTCCAGAATAACTATCAATTTTTCTGATCACACATAAGAAACTTTGTCCCATAACCACTTACCTTGTTTATGCACTCCTGGCATCTTACTCATTGGTACCACCTTTTCAGTTCCACTGTTTCATTTCTCTGAACTTCCTTTTCTGCCACAAGACATTGAATCATTTTCTACTTTTTAAACCTTATCTTCAAACTTGCTTCCTCTTAGATTTTGTTGTGCTTTATCTGTAGGACTGTTTCATTAAAAATGTCTCTTTTTTTTTCCTTTTTTTCTTTTTCATTGTGCCTGGAAGCACCTAACACTACTGGCCAAAACTGTGCCACCTATCATCGCAGCAAATATTGGGCAAATTTCTCACATAGTCTCCATTCAAAATATATGCAGATACAGCTAAGTCTCCCCCAATTTGTTCAGTATTCTGTAACACATTCTTTTCTGTCGCAACAAATTTGTGCATTTCTTCACAATGATCCTTCAAGATACCTGGATGTATTTTCCTCAGTGTCAACTATTCACTTGTCACTATGAATATTTTTCATCAGGTGTGTACATTTCACTTTGAAAAGCATGTCAAAGCTTGTGAAATTTATTTTTGGATCACGAGCTTTGTCTTTTGCTGTGGCTAAAGTTTATTTAGTGATGCCAACAGAAAATCAAAAAAATAAAATGACAAAAATATCCAGTCATGTTCAAATCACTGTAAGTGATAATTGGTTTTCATCGTGTTCATTTTTCCTTTGAATTTAATTTCTGTGGATGATTACAGCTAAGAATTATGACTTAAATTTCATATATTGGATATTCAACAGCAAGAAACAGATTATATATATAAATTTATCAAATTTAAAATAATTAATAAATACCGACTGAAAACACCTTTCAATCCTGGGTCATTTAGAGGCTAATGGTTGCCTGGAGCCAGTGCTGCAGCCAGTCAAAAGAGAACAGTTGTAGTATAATGTCACCTTCTTTTCTGGCTAGCCACCACTACATGAGCAAACATGTAAAATGTTATGCCAATTGAAGATTATATGTGTTTGTTTCCCTCTTAGGGTTATACTTATCACAGGTGAACCAATTTACCTCTTACTATATGGAGAAATCTGCCCTTACTTGCTACCACTTTTTACCTCAATTTTATGTATTTTACTAAAAATCTGTGCCTTTCCTGACAAAAGTTGACTCAATATAACTACTGTTTATAAAGTTTACTTTTGTGATTTTTATTTTTTTTTCTCCCACTACCTATTTTTTTAAAAGAAAAAATTCAACATTCAAAAAAATCTTTGTTCTTTGGTATCTTTATGCTCCCTGAACTTTATTTCCTCAGTGTTACCCAATTTAAAAGTAGATACTTTACTTCTGAGCTTATGATGTGCCCACTGATATAAAAATAATCCCAATTTAGCACTACGAGTAAACATTTAGCTGATTTCTTCTACTTATATTTTGAAAATCTGTGAGAAACATTGTGAAAAAAACTAAATGACAGGTCTATGAAGAAAATCATCATAAAAATTAGTCTCCTCAAAGATTTATCCAAATGTTTGGTTTGCAGGGTGCAGTACTCAATTGAAACATCACACACATGAGGTGTGCAAAGCACCAGTGTCTTCAGCTGTGAAACAAAGCCCCAAAGCCTTGCTTAGTTAGGATTCATTAAAGTGGTGCTAGCAGAGATTGATTCAATGTGGCTGAAAATTTCTCTGGAGGCTAAAATTTAGCAGGATTTTTTCTATATACTAGTTTGCATTATGATTCTCTTAGAAATATTAAAATTCCAAGTTTTGGGAAACACATTATCCCTCTGTTCAGAGCACTAACCTTGGGCAGACAGCTGTGCTTTCCTTTCTGTGTCATTGAATGATTTCTCTAGGATCCACATGGGCAAGCAACGGACACAAAAATGGCTTGGCTCATTCTGTAGCTTGCAGTATGGAAGACTCCTTGAAAATTGGAGTAGTCAATACCATTTAATAATGTGGTTGAAGCATTTAAATTCTCCCATTCATCTGTTAAAAGTAAGGCTATATAACCTTCAGGGCTTTTGCCTCAGTGTGACAAATGTGCCATGAGTTATATGCTGTGTTTCAGTTGCCTACGTTGCTTTATTTCATTATAGTGCAGCATATGAGAAGAGTTTTTAATCACAGTTATGAACATTTTTATTCTCCCAAATTCCACCTTTCAGATGAATAAGAGAGAAAAGCATATCCCACTTCCGAAAAGGATAGGGGAAGAATATTCTTTCTTCACCCATTCCAAGCCTAATAGATCAAATGTCTTTTCGGCAGGATTCAGGTATCTAATACATTTTTTTCTTAGTGGTCTCGAGTACTACCTCTTTTTTTTTTTTTTTTATTCAAGTTTCTTCAGAACTGCATTTAAGAAATTTAGTATTTTAGGTTTTAAGCTGTAGTGGGTTGACCCTGGCTGCATGTCAGGCACCCACCAAGGCTGCTCTATCACTCCCCTCCACAAGTAGGAAAAAGAGAGAAAATGCAACACAAGTTTCCTGTGTTGACAGAGATCACTCACTGGGTACTGTTGGGCAAAACAGATACAACAACATGAGTCCACCCCATGGGAAACAGTTTTCCACAGACTGCTCCCATGTGGGTCACCCTTCTGTGGGGTGCAGTCCTTCAAGCACAGCCTGCTCCAGTGTGGATTACCCACACAGTAACAGGTCCTGCCAGCAAAACTGCTCCAATGTGGGCTCCTCTCTGCATGGGTCCATGGGTCCCTGTCAGGAGCTTGTTGCAGCACGGATCTTCCACACTTTCACAGCCTCCTGTCAGGCATGGGTCTCCTTCAGGGGCTTCAGGTGGATCTCTGCATTCGCTGGTCCTCCATAGGCTGCAGGGGAATCTCAGCTCTGACACCTGGAGAACCTCCTTCCTGTCCTTCTGCAATGACTTTGGTGTCTGCAGAGCTGTTCCTCTCACCCCATTTTGATTTGGCTGTAATTAAATCTGCAATTAAAGAAATTAAATTAAATTTTTTCCTTCTAAATATGTTATTTCAGAGGTGTTACCACAATTTCTAACCGGCCCAGCCTTGGCCAGTGGCATGTTTGTCCTGAATCTGGTCGGCATTGGCTCTGCTGGACAAGGAGGAAGCTTCTGACAGCTTCTCACAGAAGCCAATGTTAGTTCCCCCTGTAGTTCTTTCTACTACCAAAGCCATGCAAACCCAATACATGAGTCTATTTTCCTACACATAATTTTCTTTTAGAAAGTAATTTCCATGTGATTTTTTTCTTTATGTTCCTTGAGGCCTTTCTATTGCTCTTCATTCTCTTCTCTCTTCTGCATACTTAGTACTTTCATGTTACTTTTTCTTAATAGTAGAAGAGAACTTATTTCAGGAAAGCTTATGTATAATTACTTCTGTTTTCTGTGTAAGGGAAGCATTAATTAAAAAGTGGAAAAATAAAGCTGCTCAGTGAATAATTATGGATATACTATGTGGTTTGTGGTGTGCTCCACAAGTGTGATGCTTTCGTCGTGTGCTCCACAAGTGTGATGTTTTTATTGTCCACTGTTGGGGACCTACCAGAATGAACAGAGCCTCTTTCTTCTTTTCTTAGAAAAAGCAAGGTGCAACACTAAGACTGACATAGCCCAATACAAAGTCTGGATAGCTTATATGGGTGATTTTGAGGTAAAAGTAGAAGGTTCAGATGTGGAATGCTGTGCTATGCACAAAGGAATTTCAGAAGCAGGAGGAGAATAGAATTTTCTGATGCTCAATTGAATCACAGTATCTCGTGTCCAGTTCCTCTTGCCAGTTTTCACCAGCGGAAACTGTTCCTCTATTAGGCAATGTTTGATGAGTTTTATACTGGTAAATTTTTATGTTGTTTGTTAACTAAACAGCCTCCTACAAAAGTCTGTGTAATGCTTTCAAGGCATAGTTTAGCTTTTCATGTTATCACTGTAATGACTCATCCAGTTTTCTAATATAAAACCAATTCTGGCTTGCAACAGATCTCTACTGGATGAGGGGAAATTTAGGAGATTACAACTAAATGAAAGTACTATTTCAAAGTTAGTATTAATGCTGCCTGACCTTGTGCCACTTAATGATTAGTAAGACAAATACATTATTCTATGTGTCCTGGTCCTGAACATATCCTGCTCCTTTTCACATCAAAAAGTGATTTTCCAAATGCCTGTTTTCTGGTATTTACTCTGTAGAATAGATCTGTTCGGTCTGTGGGCCTTTTTTTGTTTTTCCTAATGTTGCTGTGGTTAGGCAGCAAAACACCACACAGCTGCTTCATCATTTCCCTCAGTGGAGTACAGGAAGGAAGGAGAACTAATGCAAACATTCAATAAAAAAAAAAAATCACACCTGAAGGCCAACACTTACCTCTACTCTTTCTCTCTTTCATCCTGAGATCTTAGTGATTCCCATTCTTGATTAAATACATTTTTAATTAAATGAGCTCTCACTTTCTTGCTTAATTCCCTAAGTCAGCTCAAGACAAGAGTGTTTTTCAAATGTTCTTAGAGAAAAAATAATGAACATGATAATAAAAAATTATTTTTCAGAAAAATTCAATGGAATTTTCCAAAAGCAGTCGGTTCAAAACTTTAGTATGTGATGAATCAAGGAAATTAACACCTGTTACAGTAACTGAAGCCAACTGTAGAAAGGTTAAGGTATTTAAAATTAGTGAATAATTTTGTAATCATGGGTAAAAAATAATTTTCTGTTTTCACTGAATTTCTTTTACAAGTTTTTTTCTTCCCTTCTCCAGGTCCTCACCTGATATAATGAAGCTTAAGTATCCTAAGCCCTTAATGGGTTTTATTCAACATAACACGGGACTGTGAGGGAGTAAGCCTTCCAAGTCTGGGACTCCTGCCCTCTAGACTTCATTTTCACTTAAAAATTGAAAATGCAAGGGGCCAGATTTACTGCAACTTTATTCAGAGCAGATGGAAGCAGATGAAACTATAAACAGAAAAGTAGCTGAGCATGGAAGTTAACTAAAACACTTAGTGAAGCTGTTAAATCTGACACAGGGACTAAAGATACACTTCAGAAAACGTTGCTGAATTAAGCAGTGACAGAAAGCAGAAGCAGATTTCATATGACAATGAAAACCAAAAAAAGTTAAGAAAGTTAAAAAAAGATTAAGAAATAATTGGTGTTAACCTAATTTAGAAAAATATCAGATTAGTTGGTCTAATGAGCCTTATAAACTGCTAGTATAATGTGTTCTTGATTTCCATCATAAAAGAAAATGTGTAAATTTTGCCCTTGGTGAGTAAACTACTTTCAAACATGAAGAAATTGTTTCCTTTTAGGGCCCATAAACCTGCCTCTAATTTTATCTGCATAAAACTATAAATCATAAAAAGACCAATTATGAGGAGAGATATTTTCAGAAGCATTTTCAATAATTACAGAATTATTGAATCATAGAATAGTCTGAGTTGGAAGTGACCTTAAAGATCATCTAGTTCCAAACCCTCTATGGACAGGGACACCTTCCACTAGACCAGGTAACTCAAACCCCATCCAAACTGGCCTTAGACACTTCCAGGGTAGGACAGTCACAGCTTCACTGGGCAACCTGTGCCAGTATCTCACCACTCTAGGAGTAAAGCATTTTTTCCTAATATCTAATCTAAATTGACTCTCTTTCTGTTTAAAACCATTCCCCCTTGTCCTGTCACTATGTACCCTTGTGAAAAGTCCCTTTTCTTCTTTCCTGTACTCATCCTTTAGGTACTGGAAGGCAGCAATAAGGTCTTCCTGGAGCCCACTCTTTTCCATCCAGAGCAACCTAGTCTCTCTCTAAAGGTGCTCCAGCCCTCTAATCATCTGTGTGGCCCTCCTCCAGACTCACTCCAGGTCCACACTCACTCCAGGTCCAGACTCACAAGAGCTGTGTATAGGGGCTGAATCACCTCCCTGTTGGCCATGATACTTTTGACAGTGTTTGGCTTTCTGGTCTGCAAGTGCACATTGCCAGGCCTTGTTGAACTTCTCATCAGCCAATACTTGCAAGTCCTTCTCCTCAGGGCTGCTCTCAATCCATTCTCTGCTCAGTTTGTACTTGTGTTTGCGATTGCCCCAACCCATCTGCAGCACTTTGCTCTTGACTTTATTGAACTTCATGAGGTTTGCACAATACGACATCTCAAGGCTGTCCCTCTGGATGGCATCCCATTCCTCCAGCATGACTTCCCCACACAGCTTGGTGTCATCAGCAAACTTGATGAGGGTACACTCAGTCCCACAGCTCATGTCATCAACACAGATATTAAACCACACCAATCCTGATACTGATCCCTGTGGAAAGTCACTCATCACTGTTCTCCCCCTGGAGATTGAATCATTCACCACAACCATCTAAATACAATCATCCAACCAATTCCTTATCCCCTGAGCATTCCATCTGTCCAATCCACATCTCTCCAGTTTAGAGACAGTGATCTCATGTGAGACAGAGTCAAATGCTTTGCACAAGTCCAGGTAGATGGTGTCACTCTCCTGTCATCTACCAAACATGTAACCCCATCATAGAAGGCCACCAAATTTGTCAGACACAATTTGCACTTATTGAAACATTCTTGGCTGTCACCACCTAGTTTCAGACATATTTTAACATAATTCCCAGGAGGATCTACTCCAAGATCTCACTAGACACCAAGATCAGACCGATTGACTTTTAGTTTCCAGGGTTGTCTTTTTTGTCCTCTTTAAAAAATGGGGTTTATTTTTCCCCTTTTTCAATCACTGGGAACTTCACCAAACATCCAAGACCTCTCAAATCAAATGGGTTGTGGTTGAGTCATTTATCCACCAATTCATCTGCTCCCATGGATGCATGTCCTCAAGTCCCATGGACTTATGCAGATTCTTTAGGTGTTCCTGAAACTGATCCCTTCCTACAGCAGGCAGTTTTTTATTCACCCAGTCCCTGCCTTTGCCTTCTGTGACCTGGGTAGTGTGGTTGGAGCATATTCCAGTGAAGACTGAGGATAAAAATTTATCGAATACATCAGACTTCTTCATATCCCATTTAACTAGGTCTTATGTTTCTCCCTAGAGAGGGCCTGCATTTCCCTAGTCTTCATTGTATCACCAATTTAGCTATAGAAGCTTTTCTTGTTGCCCTTGAACTCCCTGTTCAGATTTAATGATATGAATACTTTCCTTTCCTAACATGATCCCTGGTGCTTGGACAACCACTCTGCATGCTTCCCAGGTTACCTGTCCTTGTTTCCACCCTCTTTGGGCTTCCTTTTTATGTTTGAGTTTGTCCGGGTGCTCCTTTGTTCATCCATGCAGGCCTCCTGACATTTTTTTCCTGACTTCTTCTCTGTTGGGATGCATTGCTCCTGAGCTTGGACGAGGTGATCCTTGAATATTAACCACCTTTCTTGGTTTTCTCTTCCCTCCAGGGCTTTTTCCAGTGATGGTCTACCAAGCAGATCCCTGCCTTAAGCTCAGCATAACAAGCTTGCTGTGGCCTCTCTTGACAGTTTCAAACCCCTTCCCTTTGACCAGTAAGACTGATGAAAAAATACCTATGCTCCAGAGACCCTTACTGCATATCCAAGGACTCTCTAATCCTTCTTTGTCCTCTTCAGGCTGCTTCTGTCTATCACTGGTGCCCACGTGGAGCAACAGTAGCAGGGAAGAGTGGACTGTACAAGGCTTGGTATTGTCTCAGCAACATCCCCAATATGAGCCCCCAGGACACAGCACACCCGTCTAGAAAGTGTGTCAGGCCCACAGACTTGTGCCTTCATACCTCTCAGAAGGGAGCTGCCTACTGCAACTACCCATCATCTGTTGTGTGAGCTACCAGCTCCTGGGAGGTATCTGCACTCTCCTGGGGCTTTGCCATTTTGGGACCCACTTCTGTATGCTGAGATCCCCCCCTTCACTGTAGAATGCTCCTGAAGACAAGCTTATCACCCTGAGAAGTGAATTGACCACTAAGATGCCTTTTCCTTTAAGAAGTGTGGGTACTTATTGGCTGCTGTGGTAGTCACAGCTGGCTACAGTCGCTGCCTTAAGTGTGCTAGAGCACAAAGCATGGTTCAGGTACAGTTGGCTTTGCTCCTGGCAGGCTAACTATGATGGTGCAATGCTGGCTGTTTATTTGCACACCCTTCCCTCTGCCTCTCTCTATTTCTGATGGCCAGGTTGATTTCCTGCCTGAATCAAGACTGAAGTAGGTGAAAGCTTCTATAATCTGTCATTAACCTATGGATGCCTTGAATTAGTAATGATGCCTTTTACAGCAGTAAGACATTGCATGGTATGAAAAAAAATTGCCGTCTCAATTGACGTTTTACATATTTATTGTAAGTGTTTTCTATGACTTTTAAAGTGATGGCAGGTGTATTTCAGACATAATTAATAATTGATTTTAATCTGTCATCTGAGTGACTTCATAATTCCTTAAAATGATCATATGTATTGGGTTTGCATGGAAAGGTTTAGGTAGTGAGGGGGCTATAGGTGTGGCTGCTGTAAGAACCTCCTAGAGGCTTCCCCTATGTGCAACAGAGCCAATGCTATCTGGCTCCAAGATGGACCCTCTGCTGGCCAATGTTAAGTCAGTGATGGTGGTAGCACTTCTGGGATAACTTAGTCAAGAAGGAGGAGAAAACCCAAATTGGTAAGCTGCAGACAAAGAGAGAAGTGAGAATACAAGAGAAAACAACTCTGCAGACCCCAAGGTCAATGAAGGAAGGGCAGGAGGTGTTTCAGGTTCAGGAGAAGAGATTCCCCTGTGGCCCGTGGTAAAGACCATGGTGAGGCAGCGGTGCCCCTGCAGCCCATGGAGGTCCATGATGGAGCAACCTCCCTACAGCCCCTGAAGGATCCCACACCAGAGCATGGATCACTGAAGGACATTTTGACCCCATGTAAAGCCCGTACTGGAACAGGTTCTGGGCAGAAACTTGTGGACCTGAGGAGAGAATAGCTCATGCTGGTGACAAGTTTTGGCCCCAGTGAAGGTCACATGCTGGAGCAGTCAGTTCCTGAAGGAATGCAGCCCATGGGAGGCATCCATGCTGGAGAATCTAATGAAGAACTGCAACTTGTGGAAGCATTCATGTTGGGGAATTTTATGCAGGACTGTCTCCTGTGGCAGGGGAAGAGTGTGAGGAGTCCTTCCCCTGCAGACGAAAGAGCAACAGAGACCATGTGTGATGGATTGACCAGAGCCCCCATTTCCTGTACTGCTGTCCTGCTGGTGGAAGAGGATTCAGGAGTGAGGTTGAGCCTGGGAAGAAGGGTGTAGGGGAAGGATTTTTAAGATTTGGTTTTTACTTTTCATTACCCTGTTCTTAGTGGATTAGCAATAAATTAAAGTAATTTCTCTGAGTTGAGCCTATGTTGTCCATAATAGTAGCTGGTGAGTGGTCTCTTCCTGTCCTTGTCTTGAATCACCAGTCTTGTGTCATATTCTCTCTTCTCTGTCCAGATGAGGAGGGGAGTCATAGATGCAGTTTGGTGGACACCTGACATCCACCTAGTGTCAACCCAACACATCATATAATTTTATAAAAATAAAACCCAGGAAAAAGATAAATTGATGTAAATTTTATGAGGTCAATTCTAAATTTCAATAATTCTCTTTGAAATACATGAAATATATTTACACAAAGGTGAGGTCATTTAGAGATAAAGCTTCTTGGCTTTGGAATAGGCATAAAGAAGAGGAAGAAGTTAATTTGATGTATCCCTGCAGTTTCTGTTATGAAAAAATGAGTGTGATGGGGTGACAGTAATTAACATCATCATGTGAAGAAATGACACCATCATTGTTCTCTTTTAGGGAATATAAAATGGATTGGTGATTGTAAGAGGCAGATCAGAGTATGGAGGGAATGGCACTTCTGGTAGAGAAATTTTAAATCCCAGAGATCTCAAAAATAAAAGCCAGCTGAATAGAAACTGCAGATTGTTTAGTCACGGGAACATATGGCATCATGCAAAATACTGAAACTGAATGATTAAACAGACAGACTGAACATTTATATGCATAGTACAGAGCTTGTAGTCTATTTAAAGTCAAAGATAAGTACTAATTCTAAAAGCTAATGAAATCAGACGATCATTTCTGGAAGCAATAGGCACAATTTTATGATTTTGAGTACCTTGATTACCTCAATTAGTTGCATAACATGGATTTACCAGAATTTGCTTGCAAGAGTAATTTTGGCTAGCAGAATGTGCCAAGGTAGTTGAGTGTGTGTCTATGTGCATGTGTCCTTTACATTATGCTCAACAGTATACTTTTAAATATATATATATATATATATATATATATATATATATATATATATATA
>JACBWW010000001.1:24212352-24239249 GCA_020086605.1 Lanius collurio | reverse complement strand
ATATATATATATATATATATATATATATATATATATATATATATATAAGAATAAATCAATTCATTTTGTTTATCCTTGGGGACTGGTGCCTGCAATGCTTGTGTTACAACATGAAAAGTGTCTGATTTCAGCAGATATACTATGAGCCCTATATATAAATTGGAATTTATTTATCTCCATGGTATCTGAATAAATCATACAAGGACCATTATTTTCTGCAATAAATAAGTCACTGAAATACACTGCATGGGACAAGAGGTGCTCTACTATTTAGCACAGACTTGTCAGAAAACTATGAATGTTTTCTAGTCTTTTCCCTAGTCATAATCTGTGATGGGATTATTTTTCCTTTGTTTCCTCCATTTTTTTCCTGTTACTAGGCATGTGAAGTCAAGAAAAACAATAAGTCTGTCTGCTGCAGTATGTGTGAAATGTGTGAAAATTATTATTAATAAAAATATATCAAATTTATTTGCTCTCAGATAAAGATCTGACTCTCCTGAAGCCAAAGAAAATTGATTTTATCCTTTTGGGTTTTTTGTTCAGGTGATGTGTTTACTTAAGAATTTTTAAAGAACATTATTACTTGTACTGCCTTTTGGATAGTTATAAACATTTATAGGTGTATAGACAGATATAGGCTGCTTGTTGCAGTGACTGCTTGCACATATACAATGTGCACTTTATGACACACAGTCCTATGATTTTATGGGGTTTTGTTCATGTTTTCTTTTTGATTTGCTATTCTTTATTTAGTTTGATTACACTTACAGTTTATATAGTCATGACTGTTAACAGGGTGATTTTTACATCAGCACAAGCAAGATAACTTCTTGGGAGGTTTCTAGACAAGTGCCAAGAATAAACTTAAGTAAAATAGATTTTAATATCTATTTGCTATACTCAACATTTTGATGCCTCATCTTTACTTTTTAGCATTAACTGCAAGATGAGCTCCTACTGAACCATTTATCCAATGGTAAATTTTATCTAACTGTGCTTTTCAATTTTCATAGCCTAAATTCTCATACATTTTTCAATTAAAGCATACACAGAAGAATATTTATGGTGCATGAAGTGGCAGGTACACATTACCCTCTAGTTAATTTAATACTTTTGTCACTGCCTCTTAATATTCTTAATTGTTATTTTCAATCAGTAGTTACCCTAGATCCAGATGTTCCAGTCAAATATTTTGCATAAACCTATGAGGAAGTCTATGAACAAATCTATCATACATTTTTCAAGAAAGAGTTGAAAATATTAAGGAGAAAACAAAGACCATTCATTAATGAGACAAATCCGACCTAAACATGTAAAGTGCTGGAAAATAACAGTAGTAGGAAAAAATGTCCCATTTGAATTTCTTTATTCCAATGTCACTCCTTTTTCCTTAAGGGTTGGTAGCATGAATGTATTGTTCCTCTAACAGAAGGATGACATGGATCTAACAGACATAACAATTAAAGAGAAGCTTCATTCTCCACCATCTGTTTGAACTTCACACTTTAGAGCTGGGCAGATAAAAAGGAATATAGCAATGGGTTGGTTTAGTGTAGCTGACCAATTTTGTGTCTTCTTCTATTGATCTTGCTCCCAATCTCTCTACTATAATTAGTTAAGTTGAAAACTGAGCCTTATGCAAGTGATATTTTAGCTGCTGAAAAGATGATGTGTTAAGCTCCTTTAATTCCAGTCACTTTTCCTTGAGCACTGCTCCAAGTGTAATGTATACAAATAATTATCAATGAACCCATAATGCATCTATCCAGTAGATCACAATGATCAGATAATAACAAATTTTTGGCCTACAATGGTAGCTGTTTTTTGAGAAAGTTAATCTTCTTTGTCAGAATCAAAATGTGCTGACCAGAACAACATATCTCATTTGACTCCTTCTGCACTGTTGGGTCAAAATGTTAGAAGGAAAGCTACAATAATTTCCATACTATTGATTTTTTCTCTCAAGTCTGAACCCTTCTCATTCAGATTCAAATACCAAATCAAACCATAGCATAAGCAAACTCAACCTCTCCTCAAATACTTCTATCATTGTGAATTGTGATCAATATTTTCTGTGAAAAGTAGAATTTTGATCGTACCACTTTCACTGCCAACTTTTAGTGATGGCAACACTAGAAATGCAATTCATATGGCCAATAATTGTAAATCCTTTTACTGTTCCCATACTACTCCCCAGACACCTTTTCTGTCAGCAACTAAGCTATTCTATAATACATGAATGACAAAAGAGAAATTAATATTCTTTGTTCAAAATGTATGATTCAATCTTCTAAGTACCTATGTAGATGTGAAATTCAGCAGGGAATTGTTACTTCAAGTGATGAATTATATCTCACTCTATATGGATTTTTTCTGCTATTTAGATCCTTGAATGTGTAGCAATCTATTTGAAACACTGGGAAATTTAAACCTATTTTCCATCCCAATTTGCTACCTGGTGAAGTTCACTAAAAAACTTTGTCACCAAATCTGGTGGTAACTGAATAGAATCCACGATACCTGGGACTGCAATTATAGTAAAAAGAACTGGGAATTTAAAAGTAAACAGTTATTCTTGGTGTTCTTACTATTTTATTCAACTGTCAATCCTTATGGATAAATTTATGTAAACTAGCAGTTAAATCAAACGGCAATTATACTTCCACAATAATTAATAGACATAAGTAGGTTCGTCCAAAAAGCATATTACTGGTTATCTTAGCATGGGTGAGTTACTCTTCAGAGATGTTACTGGTCTTCACTTAGAGTTGAAGTTCTTTAAGACATGGATAGAAAAGGGGAAGACACAAGCTTGAGACCAAAGGAGATTAAAATTATTCAAGTTATGAATAATCAAAGTTATTAAAAGTTTGTACCACTTCAGTAAGACCAAAGTATTTCCAGGGGCAGAGATAGGATGGCTAATGGTAGTGTCAGAATAGAAATGGAAATTACCACTTCTGAGGAGGAAACAGAAGTCAGAGTTTAATGTGCTCTGATCAAGACATTTATTGATTGTCTCTGCAGAATAATGAAAAACTGGCACACTTTTAAATTTTGATGAGTAACTGATTTATCAAATTTGGAATACAAGTATGCCTGTAAAATAATAAATATTGTACTTTATTTAATTGAAAGAAAAACATTACCCTGAGAAAGAGGAACCTGTGTTTTAATTTCAATAGGCATAGAAACTTTTGGAATAAATTAGGAAGAAAGAAATTATAGAAATAGAAATTAATAGAATATCAAAACCATCTTTAAAAAGATAGATAATACCAAGATAACTTGGTATTTTTATTTGATAGAATAATTGATTCCCCAGATATGAGAGAGATGGAAAATATAAAATATCTTTTTATGAAGTGCTGAAAGTACTTAACTATAGAAAAAATATTAAAGTGTTGAAGATATAGAATTAATAAAAAAATTGATATTGATGAAAAGCTAACTAAGGGAACATCTTAAGTCTGCTATCATTTATACATTATATAAAATTTTTAGATTTTGTGACTGTGCTAAATTCTTTGCTTGCAGAAATAAACCCATTTCTGATCTTAAGGTCTTCAGTGTAAATTGTTTTAGGATAGTATTCAGACAGTCAGGAAGAACAATTTAGGTTTGGTGAGTAATAAATAATAGTCATAAAACTTCAGACAAAATGCATTAGAAAGCACAGTGTAAAAGTTATGCATTTTAATTCTGTTAAACCATTTATGTTTCAGGCATACCAAACTTACCAAACTCTTGGCCTAGGCATAGTACTATAATCATTAGGCTCTATTCATAACCAGGGTAAATAGGCATAGCTGCTCTGAAATAAGTGAACATGCACAGATTTACAGTAGCTGAAGTCTGTCAATAACAACTCTGTTCCCTCATGGATAGATATAGTTCATATACACAATACCCTTAAAATATTAACAACCTCCTGGCTTCTTAGAATGGACCCATTTAGAAATACTTTGAAATTATGACAGTCTTGTTCTGCAGAAGAGTTGCACAACTGATTTCATGACTGAACCAAGTATTACTGAAATCAAAGACATCTATGAGAATTGCAATAATTTTTCTTTCATATACATCAAACAAGAATTTTTCTTAAATTTCACTCACTTGTTACGATGTAGGAGCTTTCCTTCATTACCATGAACCAGCTTTCCTTCGTTTCCCTATCAATGCATCTTACTTTTAGGGATGAAACCATTTGTAGTATGTGATAATGTGTACATGTTTGTGTACACATACATACATGTAGAATTAAACGAAGAGTTAGGAATCAGGTTTCACTGTAATGGGTATGTTTAAAAACAGTATAAATCATGCTTATAATGGTAAAATAAAGATATTCTAGACTGGTACTAATTAATTACATATTTCATGCAAATGGTTTGTTCTCATTATTAACCAATACCATTACACACTCAAAGCCACCAGTACCTTGCAATCACACTCAACATTAGCTGTGAGTGCTCAACCACGCAAAGTTGACCTGTGTAATTAGCAGTGATGCCAACAATACTTCACCTCCCCACTCACCACAGTGCGGATGACCAGGCCAAGAGCTCTAAAATAAAAAGAGATTAAGCAAACATCTTTTCACTCTTACCCATCTCCAAGTTCAGGATCTTGTTCTTTTAGGAGGCAGTTGATTTTCAAGTCAATTCCAAGCCCTTGGCTCCCACCCTGAGCTACACATTGCCTGAACCTGGAAAAAAATTATTTTCCAGTCTGCAGCACATGCATCCTATTGCTTGGCTGCTGCTCCCTTGCCTAGAGGAGAAGAAGTCTTCACAGGTGCTTTTTTCTGTGATGAGTAATGGCCTATCAGTACATTGCTAATAAAGCTGTTGGGTGCACAAAAGTTTCTCCAGGTATGATGACATGTTATTTCAAACAGGTTCATGTTGTTTCATTCTTTCTTTCAATACGTGACTTGTCTGTCAGAATATCGAGCAAAACTATAAAGGGTCTTAAAAGAGCAGTTTTAAAACATCATGAGGTTGAAAGCTTTTTATTAAATAAAATATGTCTGGATATTTTTATTTTTACCAGAACCTTCTTTAAGTAGAGATTTTGTAACTTTCAAAATAGCCATGCTATAGCCCTCCCTGATGCAGTGGGGATGGAATTTGTTTATCCAGCTCTGAATCAAATGTGGTAAAATTGTTTCCTGGAACAGGAAATTTACTCTGAAATCTGCTCTTTATACAAATTATTTTCTTTTACACTTTTGTTATCATGGGCCATGTTTTATGAATACTGCTCTGTGACACAAATATATGAAGGAATAGGTTCCCTGATCTATTGAAAGAATGCTTCTATAAAATGCATATTTCTTAATTCTGGCCTTTGTATAAATAGAAGCTGTCAAATTACTAGACTGTCTTCCCTCTACCACAAAGGAATTGACTAGTGATTAAGTCATTGTCTTCCTTCATATTTCATTCCTAGCTTCTAGTTATGCAGCTATTTCACTCAACCCTGATAGACTTCAAATACTTTACTTACTGCTGGTTTAGCCATACACATATCTAATTGTATCAAAAGGTTGTGAAGTCCCAGTTCTTTTAAGTCTTTCACTGAAATGTGTGACTGTAATATTGTGGAGCAATGTCTATTTTTCATTAGTTAATACATTGTATGGATGAATAACAGATTGTCATTTAAATTGATTGTTTCACTTAAAATGTTTAACTGCTGAGGTGGATTGCTTTCGTACACCATTACTCAAAGCAGAGAATATACTTTTTAAAAAGGTTTTAAAATGGAGTATTTAAATTATATGGAAGTATTGTCACTGCCTTACTAAAAGGAAGGCCAAAGTCTTCTGACCATATTTTAAAGTCATTCTATTTTTTTAAATGAATATTCATAGAAGTCAGTATAACATGAATGTTTCCCGTGCCTCAAGGTACATCAGGTAAAAAAAAGACTATGGATTTTTTAGGATTTTATTTTATTTTTTTTTATTATTATTGTTATGGGTACATAATAATACTATGAATTAAAATATATTTATTAGTTTTATGTAAAATGAATTATTGCCTCACCAAAAGCATTATAAAAAGTGAATTTTTTTATATATATACTAGGCATGTTAATAGGTACAATCCATTATAGGAAGCTGCTGCAAATTAAAAATTATATTTGATTTAGCTTTTGTCTTCCTAGATTCTATCCCTCAGAGGCAAAGCAGTGAGGCATTCTGTTGCTCCATCTCCTTGGTACTAAAGAAAAAGAAAAAAGAGAGAAGAGCAATGATGTCAAAATAAGCAATAATGGTAGTGACTTTTATTGAGAATTGAGTCTTGAAATACAGATACAGAGAAATCCATTACCAAAATCAGCAATAAGACAGAAGTTGATGAGCTGGAATTAGACAATTAGAATTTTTCCGCTTTATATATTTCCTCTTTTTTTTTTTTTTTTTTTTTTTTCATTTTTCTGAAAATCATACATTTAGAAATGTTTCAGTTTGTTTAGATTAAAATAGTTTTATGTATGTTTGAACCCTGGGACTTAGTAGTTGAATGGAAAACCTAGATAATAAAATATTGCAAAATACAACATTATAACTGTTTAAGTCAAAGCTTTTATATTCAGTCTAAGCGATCTGCATTTTGAAATGTAGAATTTTCACTTGAAGCAAATACTGCAATGTCTAATGAATGGACTGCTGTCTTGGCATCCTGATTCACAGCACCTTAGCTAAACAGAAAGTCTCCCCGTCCTATCAGTAAATAGGTGACTCTGAAAAACAATTTTAGAAAGTCCAGTGATAGGAACATACATAGAATGATTTAATACTTTCATAGATTGCACAGGGACTTGTCTAGACCCATCAAATAACAAAGCACCAGGTATTGAGTGTTTTAGAATTTGCGTATGTGAGTATGGAGTAAAATATTCCTCCATCAGAATTTACTGATGACCTTGCTTTGCAGAACAGATGCCTAGTAGTTTGCAATGATTTTCCACGGGCCATTACATCAGCATAGAAAATCCAGAGCCTTGACTATCTATCTTTTACTCCCATGTCAAGGAAGGATAGAGGAGAGTTAGCACTACTACTTCATTAATGAGTACACTCAACAGAAGGACAGAAAAAAACAACTTTTACTCTAGTGACAGAACTATATGACTTTTTCTAGGAAGAAAAATGGGCAACATACTTGCAGAAACCTGATGAAAACATTTTGTTGACGGAATAAAATAGTAAGAACTAGCATTTGGCTTAATAATAACTTTATTTTGATTCTGTGCAGTCATCTGTAGTGACTGTAGCAAGATCAATATATTTCCATGCCTTCTGAAAACTGGCCTAAGTAAACACTTCTAAATTGTTGTAAAACTTTTCTGCAGTGGTGTTTCGCAAGACAGATACCATGTACTGAGTTACCAAATCCTTCATGGGATGATCAATAGTTTCTGTGACTCCTTTGATATAGAAAGAAAGAGAGGAAGAAAGAAAAAAAGATAGAAACCCTCCCAGTGTATTTTGACTGTCTCTTTGACTCTCGTAGAAGAGGGGCAAGGAGCTAGAGCAGAACGGTTATGCTGATTTGTCTTGGCTAGAAAATCCTCTGGGGAAGGTGCAGATCAGGCAGGTGTGAAAGCTGCAAAATCAGGATGTGAACCACATTTAACACTGGCAGTGCTCAGTGACAAGATGTTAAAAAAGTGTTTTTATCCATGGTGTATCCAGATTCTTAACAATCAAGTAATATTCAGAGGTCATTCAGTGTCAATATTTCATGTAGGGATAATGCACAGCTTCAAATGTGCACCTTCAAATTTATTTTAAAGCCACTGATTCTACCTATTTATTTACCTGCTTTTAGGCATTTCTCAGCAATTTGCTCTGTAGCATCTGCCACGTAGAAGGGCATCGTGATTTATCTGCAGCTATGAATATATTACTTGTTAACCTTTATGAACACCTAGTGTGACTCATTCCATCTTATCACAGCAGACGTCAGTGGGAGTGAGCATCACTCAACAGGACTACCAGTTAGTACAAGATATAGGTGTGTGTACGAAATGTACCCAGATAAAAGAGTCAGTTGATTTTTACTGTTAAAAATGAACATGAATACAACAGTGCAGTCTGCCCTGGGATATGAGCCATGTGCATTGCTAGTCATAATAAGGAGATCAAGAACCTGACAACAGCCTAAACAATGAACAAGAGAAATTCACTGTCACCTCTAAGTACCTCTAAAAAAAAAAAATTAAAAAAAAAAAAATTAAAAAAAAAAGCAGATTGATTTAGCCATTTATGATTGTTTCCCTTTTCCCAGGAACTCCAGTGTTGTTAAACCAGACACTGCAGATGTCCTGAGCAGTACCTTGTTTACTGTATTACTCTGGCTAATGTTAAATTCCACAGACTTGGGAATTATTGCACTTTAAGGGTTTAACTTTCAATGGTCATGCTGCAATTTCTAAACTTTTTGTGCTCAAAGAGTCAAAATCTTATAAGATCTATACTTAAGTGTGTGTACTGTTGTTTGGCTTGATTTATACTATTAGATTCACAGAGACAACCAGTAGTACTCTCATGAAACCAAATTTCTGGCAATTTACACTAAAATGAGCAAAATAACAAATAAAAGTATATAATCCACGTAATCTGTTGAACCAATTTAAACACAGGCAGCAACCGATCAAAGTTTAGGAAGACTGTTGTCTCTCTCTCTCAAATCAAGATTATTTTATGAGGACAATTGTCTTCAAATTTCACTTCAAAAGAGACTTTGCGAAGGTTTCCCAGGAGTTTTCTTTCTGAAATGGCGGGAATTGTAAGAATGGTCCAAAGCAAGCATCTCCTAGCAACCTGTTCCAGTGCCTCACCATCCTGACAGTAAAAAAATTCCTTTTAATATCTATTCTAAGACTGCTTTCTTTCAGTTTGAAGCTTGGTGTCATCTGCGCATTTGCTGAGGGTGCACTTGATCCTTTCTACTATGTCTAATAATATTATTAATTGTTCCAATATTAGTGAAGATATTAAATAACACTGGTTCCAACATGGATTCCCTGAGGGACACCACTTGTCATCAATGTCCATTGGGATTCTGAATGATGAATGGCTATCCTCTGGATGTATCTAAACAATTCTTCATTCACCCAACAGTCTGCCCATCGAATCCTGTCTCCAGTTTAGAGAGAAGGATGTGGTGGGGAGCCATGGCAAAGGCTTTACAGAAGTCCAGATAAATGACATCTGTGGCCCTTCCCTTGTCCACCAATGGAGTCAGTCCATCACAGAAGGCCACGGGGTTGGTCAGGCTGGACTTGTCCTTGGTGAAGCTGTGCTGGCTGTCCCAAATCACCTCCCTCTCCTCCATGTGCCTTAGCATGGCTTCTAAGAGGCGCTTCTCCATGATCTTCCCCAGACATAGGATTTTGGGTGGTTTTTTTGAAGTATATAGATTTTGACCTGGACAAATTAACTGCAAATATTAAATTTGCAATGTACTCAGCTCCCACTGTCTCAAAATAAGGTCTTTAAAGCCATACAGAAAGCCATTTTTGTTAGAAATATGAAAAACGCCATGTGTTTGAATAAGATTGTTCCTATATACTACAGTATTTCACCTCAGTAAAGTCTAGTAAATGTGCTATTAGAAAGACTTCCTCCACAACCAACAACTACAACAGATATTAGGAAATGCTTAAACATCTATCTAGGTGGCTGAATTAGGGGTCTATGAAAGACATTAAGTTACTAAGGTTTTAGATTTCTAGACCAATTTTTGAAGCCTTAGAGAATCTTTAAACAGGCTGTAGGTACTTAAAAATAGCAGCCAAAGTTAAATGCCCCAGACAAGGCTGGATGAATCTTCTCTTGGTTTATTAATGCAAGTCTCTGCACATTTGGCTATGCACAATTGCTCAGCTTTAAAAAAAAAAAAAAAAAAAATCTTTCCTATTGTTGCATTGTTGATCCTGAGAATTTTCCATGTGTGAAAAATTTGTGATATCTCAATGTTATATTTTACTGTTTTATTGTAGCTAGTTTGTTTGTGAAAAGAAAATTCTACTCCATCCGTGCAAGGGTAGTCTGAGGCATGACTTACAATATTGCCCTCATGAAGCTGAGGCTTTCAAGATTAGAAGAGACCTTTGCAATCCATAGCTAACATGGCTTTTCAGCATTGAAAATTTTAGATAATGAAGTTGTCATAGATTGGATTACCTTGGTAATGATGTATCTGCTTCTGACATAGAATGTCAGGTTGCAGCATTTACTTAAACTTACTTTGTGCTTTGTACTCTGGCATGGTGTGACTCACATAGCTTCACTTGATATGTCTTAAACTGACACCTTGCCATAGATATGCAAATTATCCCATTTTCTGAAAAGAGCAATTAATATACTCTTGATAAACCAAGAGTTCTACAGAAAAATACTGATATTTTTCCACATTGCCAGGATATAAATGGTGTGATACAGAGCTTGCTAGCATCCTTTAGCATTTCTTTAAATGTACAGAAGTACTTCTGCAACAACAATGAAGTGACAGTGTTCTGAAAGCTATATTTTGTATAAGATTGTAAAAATGCTGGTAAACAGTAATGGTAATTGATAATACACTTCACACATATTTTTGTAGCTATAACACATACACATAGAAACATAAATCTATAATAAATTAAACATATTGTATTTGCTTCCCAATACCCATTTTTCTTTTTTGCTGTTGGTTTCTGTTGTACATACAGGAATGCATAAGCTCAGTTGTTGTTTATCCTTTTCAAGACCAAACTCATGTTATTAAATGCCTTTTATAACTTGTTAGCATCATTTATTGACTTCTTTTATTTCTAAGGTTATCCAAAGTCCTGATTTTTCAAACTCTTTGAACTTAGTGTCCCTCTTTGTAATAGTCTAAATATTTAAGTTCCCCCTAGAAAATGTTCCAGATGAACAATATGAAAGCTGGAGGTAAACATTGTCAATCAAAGGGATTTAAAGGTAGAAAATATTTCCACTGCAAAGGTTTTTGAATAATTCAAGCTATAGTTTAAAGTGTGTTTGTGGTTTATACCTAGCAGGGTGAAGTCAATAATCCTATTTAAGTTTATAAATTATCAATGTTGTATTTATTACAAGCCAACTACTATACGTTCTTAGGCCTAATATTTAGCTGGTTAATCCTCCTTGGAATAATCAGAATGGGATCCAAAACATATGTCTCTCCCCTAAAGAAAGTCTCTTAAGGCTCATTTGCTCACATTTTCACTTTTGTGTAAAGATGAGTAAATGCTGTCTGAGGTACATTAGGGCACCTTAAGCATTCAGGTGTCATTGGCAGGCAGGACACCTGTGTCATTTTGTGATCTTCTGGAGTAGTAGCTGGGGACCAGATAGGACACACTAAAGTAAGTTGGATACCATGAGCTATAGCATGTCTATGTATGAGTTCAGTCCTTAAATCAGGGTATACAGGCAACTGTCAGTGACTATCCAGGAAGAAAACAAGGAGAAGAGATGGTAAATATAAGGGAAGTATTTTAAAATCTGCTTTTCCCATAAGCTCTGTCAGGTGCAGCACAGAGCCAGTATCCAGGCATACGTATGCTTGTGTTTACTAGGTCTTGGCTACTTGATTTTTGATTTCCTCTTGCATTGTCCTCTTCTCTTTCTGCATTTCTTTTACCATTTAAAGACAGCATAGAGGAATGATTGTGAGTTTAATTTCAATGGCTGAGGCAAGATGGGAGAGGTGAGGCAGGTCACCAAGATGGCCCAATAGGTATTTGAGATGCATCCTTAGTGCACTTAGGACTCACAGCTCTGTAGTTTATATCACAGCTCTTTTTATATCAGAGAAATTGCAGTACTCCCAGGTCAGCTCTGCATGGCAAAAGAGTCATGGCATGAATTCATATTGTAGTTTTGTAACTATATTGCTGTTGATTTATTTTCTGTAGTACAACTACTGAAGAAGAGATCCAGCGCTACTTGAAGAGCATTTCAAGTGTCTGTGTGCTCTGACACTCCCTCATTCCATCGAGATTATCACTGCTGCTTAGTTTACACCTGAGATATATTTTTCTTCCTCATGCACGATCCTATTTATGTGTAAATTGAAGAATTTTTAATTCACCCTCATAATAAGTGTGGCACATATTCATCACATAGCACTGTTATTAAAGGGCAAAGTATTTATTTTTAACTGGGCAAATGTTTTAAAGCATCTGTCTCATATCCATTGATAAAATTAGGTTTGCTACTACAGTAGTATTATTTTTTTATTAACAGAACAATTGCTGCCTGAATATGTATTTTTTTATTATGATCTGCTTGCTAAAACCTTTACTCAGAAATTGGTAGACAAACACTTTCCTTACTGAAGAGCAACAAAACTAATATATTTTGTGCCCTAAATACCCCCTCCTAACTACTGTCTCTCTTACTCATATGATGTGGAATAAACTCCATTTATTCCAACTGAATATGAAGCTATGTCAATATACCACAAGAAATGCAAATACATCTTGTCAGAGAACAAACAGAAAGAATCAAGAGAAAAACCTGAAGACTACCAGTTAGGTCATACCAGTTTTGGACAGGAAGGACAATGTCACTGGATGTTTGAAGGTCATCTTCTATGGTTGGATAGATCTGTACTCCAAGAAATACATTAGGATTGAGATGGTAATAGCAGTGTTGAACCTGATACCAGTCGAGTGAGAGTTCCTATGCCCTGTGCTCTGACTTACTAAAAGGCAAATTTTGCTGTGTAATGAAAAAAACTCTCAGACCAGAGATTTATATTATCAATGAAGTAATCTAACTACTAAGTGAGAGAGGACAGATGTCCCAATGGAGAAACAGAAAACACAGAGTAATCCTGTCACTGACAAATGCTCTTGCAAAGGTAAAAAGTATGTGAGTCTACTGAATCTTAGGTCTGCTCTCTTTGCACATGGTGTGTATGTGAAATACAGGCATTACTATCTGAGTTGTTCAGTGGAAGAACACCCAGTTGTGGTGTTTTATGGATGATTTGTGTTACATATTCAGTGTGGGTTTGGGGGGTTTTGTTTCAGTGTGTTCTTTTGGTGAAATATGGAAATATGATTTTGTGGCAATTGTATAGGAGGCTGGAATTTCTTCTCTGCAACTAGGTAAGGCAAAAGAGAAGAGTGCTTACAAAATCCATTATCTGGGAAAAGGATTAGGTCTCTGGGTTTAGGCAATATGATATCTCTAAGTAAGACAGAAAACTGTGAATGAATATTTGTAGTGGACTTTATAAATATCTTAATTTTCTTTTCTCTTTTAAACAATAAGCCTCAAGAAAAATCTCTGTTTCATGGATCAGTTTAAGTTCAGTGGGTCAGAGTTACAATTTTAACTCCTATTGTGTTACTTCTCACTGTGACCATGTTTATAAATCTCTGTTTCCTGGCAGAACTAGATATATGTATGTGTCACTTCTCATATATCCCAAATTATATGGAATCGAAATATGTCATGAAAAAGTAAAACTTTTGAATTTTCTTCACTTCAATATTTATTAATGACAGAACTGCTGACTCAAAATTAATATATTTTGTTTACACAAAATCTATTTTTCTTTATGTCAAACATTCTAGATAAAGGTTTTCTTTATGCAAATTTACAGCTGCTGATGTCAAGTATAATTTATTAAGGTTAATACAATTTTGTATTGAATACAGATAGATTATGCTAATATTAAAAATACTTTGAGAATTAAATCATTATCCTCATCATACTGGCATCATTCTGAATTTACAACTGTGTTACAGTATTTATATGTCATTGAAGAAGGACTGTTCGTGTTCCCAGAAGGATTGTGTAAGAAGCACTCCTTAAATGGATGATGCATGAAAGAGATGCTGAAGTGTCTTGGTGCTCTCAGCACAACCCCTGCTGTAAACTCTGCTTTGAGTTGCAGCTCCTCTGATGGTGGGGATCCTCTCTTTTGCAGAGGAAGAAATGAGGGCAATTAACTTTTATTTTCATCTCTGCCGTAGGTGCCCCGGGCAGCGCAGATGCCAGAACAGGTAGGAAGGGAAAAAAATCTCTGCCAGGTAAATGTCCAGCTCCCATTATTCTCTTACCTGGAACAAGGCAAAATTGAAGTTTACCTTGTTATTCCTTGAATGGAAGTTCAGTTCCTTGTCAGGTAAAATTCAGACAACGGACATAACCTAGCCCTTTATCAAGGCAATTTATTCATTTGAAGTCTTTCAGAGGGTAATAATTCAGAACTTTCTGCAGAGAATAAGTATCTTTGTATCATTAAGGGCTTCTAACCTGCTCTTTCCCAGATTTTGAAGAAAATAGCCAAGAGCAGCAAAGAGATAGACAGAGATAAATATTCCACAGGTCCAAAAGCTGCCTTCAGAAACTGGAACAAAATAAACAAACAAATAAATAAAATGAGAGAAGTACAGAAAACTCTTTAGTAAGAGTAGGAGGGCAAGATATCAAATAAAGGAAAAATAGTTTGAAGCCCTAACTGCATAAGGAGCTATTATATAGAATTAATTTTTCAAACATGAAATGAGTGTTTGATCTAAGCTAGTGAATAGTGATGCTTCTGCTCTGCTGGCCTCAGTAAAATAATATCTGCTAATAGAAAAACTGGTAATCATAAAAGATGGACTTCACTCTTAATTAAAGGGTCAGGACACTGAGGTATGTTGAGTTAGCATAATGATGATCTTGTAGTATAAGAAGTTTCCTAAAAAAATTAAATTTGAAAAGAACTTAGCTAGTGGATGCTTTCTGTATACTGAAATTAAAAAAAAAAAAAAAAAAAAAAAAAAAAAAAAGGGAAAATTATATTTTCAGAGATAAATACATTGTAAATGCAAAAAAAAAAATCACTGACATGGTGTATATCCACTATTTTGTGTAACAAGATAAGGACTGAAAATTCAATGTTTTTTGGTTTAGCTTATCAATTAAAAATGAAAAATGGATACTCATCACAATACATAGATTAGAAGATAAATTTAAAATATATAAATAAAAGATTTGAAAATTAGTTCAATAGAAACTAGGGAGTTTTAACACCAAATTAAATATTTAACTTGAAAATAATGAAAGAGAAGCATCCAAAAACCTTTCATCTGCTGAGAGTGAGGCTAAAAGAAACCTTAAAAATCTTCAAATAAAGTTTTTTTCTCCAAAATATGCTCCAAGATATACCTGTTTAGATGAAATAAGTTCCTATAAATCCCTCTAAACTTAATATATTCATATCCATGTAGCTGCTATTTTGAATGGAATAGCAGAAGAGTCACAGCTCAACAAGATACCAAGCTGCCCTTTCAGTCTCTGAAAAATGATGCGCAATATTTATATGAAAAATTTGTAAACATATTATTTAACATTATTTTTATTTTAAATTATCATTAATTGCACTACGTGTTATCTAATGTAAAGTTAATTTTAATACAGCAAATGTAGTAATTGGTCCTTACATGAAAGCACTTCTGAAAAAATAATTATATTAAAGAAAAGTACCAATTTTAAAAATAAGAAACTCTAACTGAAGGTTCAAGTAGGATAAACTGTTCTTAGACTAGGAAAAATCCATAACAGATTGAACATTCTAAAAGAAAAAAATTGCAAGTGCACAACACTAGTTATCTTTCAGATATAAGAAACTCTAAGATATGTATTAAAAAGGGGTAAGATTAAAATAGATTGGTTGCTATAAAATTAAAGCTAAATTATTCCATCAGGAAAAATAAATAGACATCCAGATTATGAGTCATTCAAAAGAATTTGGAAATATATTTTCTCCAAGAGCAGTTATAGCTGAGCCCAAAAGCTTAGCGTGCTTCCGGAGTGAAATCACTAAAGCTTAAAGTTGCAGATCTAGATGCTTTATGTATCTGCAATGCAAAACAATATCTGCACCCAAGAAATATAAACAGCTTTGAATAGACTTAAGGTTTGGTAAGACTTCCACAAATAACTGTCAGAATGATTAGTGTTCTTTAACATGAAGATACCATGCTTCACATTGAAGGAGCAATATAACTGTGTGGAGTTGTGGAGTTTTTTTCCTGATGGGTTTGAAAATAGAAGTAAACTTATGCTTGGGATCACTCATGCTTTATTGAAGAAAGTAACTTCCAAATAACAATCAATAAATTGATTGTGACTATCTCGAGTAGGACACAAAGCAATTTGTTCCTAAGCTGCTAAAAGATAAGCAATTATTGTCATTTTGATGAAGTTTGCCATGTCTTGTCTGTTCCTGGAAAGCTTGTTATACCCACTGTGTTTTTAACTTAGTCCTGATAGAGAAATATCAAAAGACATTCCAATAGAGACTGGATGAGTCAAAGTGAATGCGAAAGATCACAGCACTGTTTTGTAAATGCCAGATTCAATGAGAAAGGCAGGTATCTTCCTTAAGCACTTGAATAACTAAAGTCAAAGAAAGCCTTTGACTGTGTAGAGTAGGAATTTCTTAAAACAGTTCTGTGAAATTTCACTGATAGTTTGAAAATGACCGAAAATATTTACTGGGATCTTGGGGCCACAGTAAAATCAGAGTGGAATCCACCTCTATTCAGACTCCTGTAAAAAAACATGTCATTTATGTTAGAATAAATGGCAATAGAATTGTAAAGTAAAAGGGGTGTAATGGGTTAGCTTAATTAGGATACAATAAATACCAATAAAGACTCAATATTGTTTCTTTCATAAAAGAGGGTAAGAGGGCATGATGGTTGCATAGTCAAGGTTCCATCTGAACCTTCATTTAAAGCTTGCTTTTCCTTCTTTTTTTCAAATTACATTCTAAACCCTCAAAATGCTTCTGGGTACAGAACTTTGCAGGAGTTGATATTCTAAAATGTTTACAATATCTTTTTTTTTTTTTTTTTTTTACTGTAGGCTCCAAAGTACAGAATCTGCTACTTATGGACCTTTGTAAGGAAACTAATATAGCCCCAAAGGAATGGAACTGAACACTGCCATGGCTGTGCACCACAGACATGAATCAGAAGGCACAATGTCAACAAAACTCTCTGTATTGGCTATAGAAGGAAACTCAAGGACTTGTGCTGACTTCCTAAAATTTGACAGTATGAAAGATAATAGATTGTCCAATAAGTTCTTACATTATGTATCAGATAACTTTGTTTCAGAAAGTAGAATAATTAGCTGAAATGAAAGGCAGAACAGATTAGACTATAATTTGAAGATATTTTACCCGGAATTGATCTAGAAGAAATACACCAGCAAATACTACAGATTAATAAAATAAAAAAGTTTCAGAAACTTGAAAACTTATAAAAGTGTGTTGACATGGAAGAAGGCCAACGAGAAACTAAATGGTACATTAAGACCTCTTAATGATCCGTAATTAAGGAGAAAGCAAGGATTACTATAAAGAGTAATACAGGGAGGGGTGAGAGGGGAAGACTAAAAAGACTTACGAAAGCCAAAGACATAAAAAGCAATGAAAGGGAAAAATGCACAATACAATGGTAAAATAAAAAGGGAGGACTACCTAGGCAGATGGTCTTAAGGCAGAAAAGAACTGTGTGTTTCAATGGACTGCAAACTTATTGTAAATTAGCAATGTTATTTATGCTTTGCACAAATAAATCAGGAATAATTCCTTTATAGAGGAAAATGCTGCAGTGCATTACAAAAGTACATAATGACATTATTGCAGCTGTGATAATCTAAATTACATTCATGGGGCTAATAAAACATTTTACCTTTCCCTACAACCTCTGCTTCATTAAGCGGAATAATGCTTGTAAGACACAGAAGGTAATTATGATGCTTTGTTTGGCATGGAAGACATCTGGCATAATGCCTCTAGGATTGGGCAGTGGACTTAAAAAAAAAAAAAGGACTAATAGGAGACACTTCAGAGGACAAGAATATAAATTATTAGGCATGTGAAATAAAGACATTCAGGGAAAGAAGAAACTGAGGCAGCAGTGATATTTGGTTTGAAAAACTACATGAAATGTAAAGGAAATGACAGGGTGATTAAGTATACTTTATGACTACTAATGGTAGAACAAGAAATAATATATTTCTTCTGAAAAAAAAATATTATTTTGTTTAGTATTAGCAATTATCAAAGTATCTAGATGACTACCTAGGGAGGTCATAGGGTCTCAATGCCAAGAGACAAGAACAAGAAATGAGATAGTAGATCTTCAAATCAAGCAGAGAAATCACACATCACAGAAAAGGACAGCATTTTCCTCGGAGCTTGACTATTCATTAGGCATCCTGTGGGTCTGTCATGCATCTCTGTCATCACAGTGTAGTTTCAGGAAGTTACTGTGATTCCCATAGCACCACCCAGCTGACTTGGCATCTGCATCAACCATTGACAGCTTCTGGTATCTGGGCAGTTTTGGTGTGTTAACTGTCAGATGCCCACCCAGGAACTTGCTCACTTTCCCTCCTTAAACAGGATGGAAGGAGAAAATGAGATGGAAAAAAGTTTTTTGGTTAACCTAAGGGCAGAGTGATTACTTACCAGTTACTGTCACAGGAAAAGCATACTTGACTTGGTCAAAATTAATTTAATTTATTGCCCATTCAAATATATATCAATGATATGAAATGTGAGTAGACAAAAATCTCAAACCTGCTCTTCATTCTCCTATTCTCAGGCTCATTTCTGGCTTGTCCCTCCACCATGCAGCACTGGAGGATTTGCATTGGGGTTTGTGGTGAGTTCATAATAGCTCCTGTCCACCACTTCTTCCTCTTGCTTTTCCACTGCTCCAGCATGGGATCTCCACCCCTGCCACCACTAGCACTTTGATGCCTAAGCCCAAAATAGTAGACAAGACAGTCCTGGCCTGTAATAACTGCCAGTTTTGTAGTATCTTAAGAGCAGGGTAGCTACAGGTCATCAGCAATGTGTGTCAATCTGCAGTAATAAAGGCAAGATTACATTGCCAGTCTCTCCTGGAGAGAAACACAAGTTGATAAATTTCAGGTGCAAGATAAGAACTCTAAATTACAACTGTACAGATACATCTCTGTAAGTTTCTGTCTCTCTAAAAAGTTAATTAACATACCACTAGAATCTTCTTTTTCGTGAGTACTATTAATTACATCTGTTCTCATTGCATATCTGTTCAGTTCTTTAAGGGCCTTTCAGCAAATTTACATCCTCCAGCAGAAAAGTTTATATCAATCAGATAAAATCAGACATTGGTGACTGAATCACTGACCCAGACCAGCAGGGAATCTGAATCATTTCTTCAAAGGAGTGAGTTGGTTCTACAGACTTTTCTAAGGCACAGGATTTCCTTATATGGCCTGACCTATCCCATGTTGCCACATCCACAACACACGTTCTCAGTGTCCTTCTATGGGGTGGTCACTCGCTGTTCACCGTCTGTCAGCTCCCGGCAGGCTCCTCTCTGTAGGGTCTGCCCTGTGACACCTCCTCGCCCCAGGGCCCAGTGGAGACAAACCTGTGTGCCCCCATGTGCTCCTTTGTGCCCCCATGTGCTCCTTTGTGCCCCCATGTGCCTCTGCAGGCAGGCTTTACAGCTCACAACCCAATTCAACCTTCTAATTCCCCATAATCAGATAATCAGAAAAAAAAAAAAAAAAAAAAAATTAATCTATTTTAGACAATCATTGATAATGAAAGCAAAGGGTGTGTTTTTTGTGGAACAGATATGGAAATTTAAGATGTCTCAGATATCTAGGGAAACAAATTTTGCATATTTTGCCAGCATAGTTCAGTTCCTGATTGTGATATTCTGTGCCAGGTCTTCAAGATAAACACATTGTTTACTGAAAACTTAGTTATCATAATAAATTTAGTAATTTCAACTGAATTATTATTGTTTATAATTTTCCTAGGATCTACATATATTCAAGTACATATGAAGAAGTTTATCATACTTAGATATGTGACCATAAATCATGAATAACTCTACTTTTTGCTGACTTCCTATAAATTGTATGAAGATTAATTTTTTTCCCTGTAATATGCATGTGTATATACCAAGTGAGACATTCATATATATATTCATATGTATTATATACATAGGAAGTATTTAATTCCTGGACAGAACAGAGAAATTAAAAATTAAACTTAAAACCAAGATTTCTGTTTGGCCCATTTGTTGTTTTTGTAAATAAACATAGCCATTAAAAAAGAACATTTCTTGACTGGTTATTTAGAATAGGTAGATTAGGATTATATGTTGGGTTTACCTTACCTTCCTCTATATTCTTTCCTTTTTTTTTTTTTTTGGTAAGAGCTGTTTTTCAAACAAAACTTGAATATCCTTTATCTATTGTGCTTTGTGTACTTAGTAAACTTATACAGAGACTTTATGACGTGAAAATTTCAGCTATTTTAAACCCTGTTCTCATAAAACACTTTCTGTATACAGGCATTATAGAGAAAAGTAGCACTTCTGATCCCAGCACCCAGCTATTAATTCTTACACTCTATTACACTGTAGATGATTTAAGGTGAAGGGCTCAACTCTGCTGCAATGAGTCACTTAGCAGGTTAAGCAAACAAAACTCTAGAGTAAACATCATCACACTTCAGAAGGAACAAAAATTTTTCTTTCTTTTTCTCTGTATCAGAGTATCCATTTCTCATTCTAAATGCTTACTTCAAAAAACACTTTACTTCATTAGTCAATTGCTTCCTATGGAGCCCTCCCTGTATTTTTATTGCTTGATTTTGTAAGTCTTTTACTGAAGAGGCATGAGCAGGGGAAGTTGCTAGGGAAGGAGTGAGAAGAGTCTCTATATTTAGTATCACAATCTCTCAACACCATTCTAAACAACAGCACATTTCAGTGGCCATCATAATGGGCATTTTTAAATCCATATTTTTCCTATACTCTCTGTGTTCTCCCTTCTCAGATAGGTCTTTTGAGTGTGGTAGATACAGGAACACTGCAGTGGTGGTAGACACATCTTAAAAAACTGATCCAGCTTCTCAACACAGGTTTGGAAAACACAATATTTCTCAGTGATATGGCAGAGATAGTGGGCTTGAAAAAGTCTGTTATAGAGCAGCTGCTTACTTTCATATGTACTTTATAATTTGCACCCTTCCATCTGCATTGCATGAACAACTTAAACTCTGAAAATTATTTCGAAAGATGCATTATGAGGATAAAGCCACTTATTGATAGTCCTCCTGTAGCTTGATATTCTTCCTACATATAGCTGCAGAGAGCAAACAGTAAGTTACATGTCAGATGGAAATGGAAATGTTTGCAAAACTCAATTTTTAACTAAACCTCAGAACTTTCTGAGATTTGTTACTATCTCCTTTGGTATTATACAACTATGCATTTGTAATCTAAATTTTCAATGCACATGGATACAGAATTATGACCCTATTAGACAAGAGTTCAAACACTTCTCTCAAGGTCAGGGGAAATGGGATGAAATTAATACTGCTGAAATAATACTTAGCATTTTCATAAACCCTTGAACTGTTTTTGGTAAAGGAACAATTATTTTAAAGTACTTTGTGATGTCTTCTTGGATAACAGTGTATTTCATAGATAGAGTATATTAACAAGCTTTAGTATTTTTTTCTTTTTAAATCTGCTTAATAGTTCAGACTGCCAGAGGAGTATGTATTATGAGCTAAGCTACACTTTGATTAGGTGAATAATTCCATTCATTTCACTAGCACAGTTCTTGAAGTACAGGACAGTGTAATGAAACCACAGCATTTGCACTGGTTTATACTACATGCACTTCCTATTTTGAGAATAATTTTCTATTACTTCCAGGTGATATTGCAAGCAGTATCTTCAGAATAAAATATATGTCATTCAGGCTATCAAATGTGTCAGTCTTCCATCTTCACACCCTTTTTGTTTTCGGGGCCCTTTTCACTTTGATTTGGTATCACACTTAATATTCCATTTCATTATGGATTTAATTTAATGGCAATACATTAGGAGTGAAAAATATTGTCATCTGAAATTTGCATTCAGGATATATTTTATTGTCATTGACCATAAGGAATCAAATTTATGCAAATTTGAACCACTACTAATGAAGGTTTAGTATCAGTTGATCAAGTGCCTGTTGGGGCGTTATCCCTGGCTGGACGTCAGGTGCCCACCGACATCATTCTATCGCTCCCCATCTCAGCTGGATGGGGGAGAGAAAATATAACAAAGGGCTCATGGCCTGAGATAAGGACAGGGGAAGATCACTCAGCAGTTAGCATCACAGGAAAATAGGCTCGATTTGAGGAAGAAATTAATTAATACAACTTATTGCAAATTTGTCCCCACTTTTCTTGTAGGTCCCCTTTAAGTATGAAAGGTCACCGTAAGGTTGCCTCTCTTCTCCCCTCCCTCTGTGTTTTTTAATAGAATTTTCCTCACCTCTTAACACAAAACTGTTATGCTTTAGCACTGCTAACTCCTGTTGATATATTCAGGAAGTTTAGAACCTATGACTTGATGAACCAACTTTGTAAGCGCATATGTGCATGTATCTGTCTAACAGACAGAATGGACGTGGAGAGAAAACAATAAAAATAGTATCTCATAAAGAAATATTTCTTTATTGGAAAATAACATCTGAAAATATTCGTTGACTCTCAGGTTGGGCTTGTCTTTCTTGCTCTTTAAACGTAACATCCACGCTAATTTTTCTTAAGCAGCAATAGGAGGAAATTAAGCAGTCATGAATTAATAAATATTACAGAATTAAAGTATATTTATGGTATACATTACTTACTTTGTTAGCACATCAGCAAACATGATTATGCATTGTTTCAGCTTATACTCCTCTCTTTTTTAATTTGTCATGAGGAAAAACAAACAAAACACAAGATATTCCAGCTCCTTCATCTTTTCATGTTTACTTCTCTTTTGCTCCAAGATTCCTTTTAAATGTAAAGATCAAACCACTTCTGCAAGAATAATGTGGTAAGTACATGATTTGCTTTTTATACAATCAAAAAATCTGGAAATGCTGAATATTTGGAAGCTTTTTACAGAAGAAAAAGCAAAAACTTCAACTTATTTTAAGAAACACTGAGTTAAATGTACTGTATAACATATGTTCACTGGTATTTTGGCTTCTTCAGAAGCCAGAATGCCTGTAATATAACATTTTTTGTTAAAAGAAAGAAAAAAAAAAGAGGGATGAAAATTACTGTCTAGAAAATCTGAACAGAAGGATTTTTGTTTGAGAGTTCATCTTCCAGCCGAACTGAAAAGGAAGAAAAAGGGAATGAGCATAAAGAGAACCATATGGGAGACAGTCACTAAGCTATTGAGCAAAGAACTATAGTTCTCTCCCTTTTAAGCTTCATCCATGCATGAATTTGTCACTCTCATTTAAGAATTATCTATTTTATTTACCAGAGATTCAGTTCCCTTCAGAAACCAGTACAAAATGTGCCGTGCAGAAAGGCAATGCTTTAAGTCTCTGAAAATCCCTCTGCTCTGTTTTCTTGTCCATAAAACTGTTTCCTGGACCCAGCCAATCTCCTAAGCAGCAGATTTAGGACCTGATTAGATTCCTATTACATGTCAATGAAATTTTGACACTTGAGAGTAGGACTAGGTCTGCAATCCTGGGGTAATTATGATTAAGAGGTCTTAAAAAAACAGCTTCCCATTGAGTATTACAGTCATCAGTGTTTGAAAGTAACCATTTCATAACTAACTCTTTCATTTTTCAAAAAACAGCCTTTAAGTAATACTTTATAGGAAAGTTGCAATGAACTTTTGGGAATAAAGCTGGTTGCATCATGTCTTGCTGAATTACAGACTGAAGCAGCAATTGGATTCCAAAGCATCAAATGTATAATAGACTGAGGAGCCAAACCTCAGAGAGTATTTGAATTTTATATACTTATATACCACCTTTTCAAAGCCTCTGCAAATAGGGCATGCATTTTTGTAATCATAAATGTTGTCTACATATATTTTTTATTAACATCTTAATGGAAAAATCCTTGAATTCACATTGGAAAATTGCACTGACTTTATCTACAAATGTTTTGAAAATAATAGTGGTGTTGGAACCTGAGGTTTTTAGGATCACAAAATTGTGTAAAACATATTACTAACAAAAGAATTTATGTCAAAAATGCAAAGAATGTGCTCTGCTGTCATACCATGGTACATAACTTGTCCTTAAAAAAAGGTGTTGGTGGAATCAGTTGCATTACAATCAGACCCTTGAAAAACTATACTTTTAGTTTCAGCAGAAGGTTTTTTTTGGTAGTACTCAGGCTAATCCTGGGATTGGGCAGCTCTTTGAGTACGGTTTATTCATCTAAAGTCGTATTTATTATTCCATTTTCTGATATTACATTCTCTTGGTATTAAAGCACATCTTCACAAACCAAATGACTGTGGCACCTTGGGATTTAGAAGTGCAATTATAGTGAGAGCAAAGTAAACACTGTTTCAATTACCATCATTAGTGAAATATGTGGGGTTTTTTTCAGTGTTATTATAATTAAACTTTTGTCTAAGTTAGCTTTGTTATTACTTGTTATCAGAGGACTGTAAATCTACACTAAACACTGAGAAATTTCTGAACAAGTTTTCCTTTGATTCATAAGCAATTTTCTACTAAAGTATACAAATAATGTTTTACCCACTCAGTTATTTGATGTACAAATGATGTGGAAAGGGAAATTTTATACTTTTTCCCTGGAAAAATACCTTTTTGAAGAAAGTTAGTGGGAGAGGCAATGCCCCCTTCTTATTAAAACTTTGGAAAATAGCTGGAAAAATCATTGTTGTAGTATATATGTTTGGTGTTTTTTTTGTGAGGGACACAAAAATATCATGTCCTGAGTACAGAGTGGGAGCTATACATTTTGTCATCCATCCTACCCCTACTATGACTATGACCACTTTACTTTTCTTGAAGGTGGACCATGTGTGAAGCAGGGTGCAAGCTCATGCCATCTCTGGATCATAGATAGGCAGACTCAGAGCTCTTGAAGTAGTTCAGTCTTCCAGGATGAAAAGGGGTATTCCTGGAAAGGACCTCTGAGGGACTGCCAATCCTTCAGTGATCCAACTGGCATACATTAAAGTATTGCTTGAATTTCTGGAATAATAGAGTTTATTTATTAGTTCAATAGAGTTGTAGCACTCATGAAGTTGACAAAACCACTCTGGCTTTATTCTGATATCACTGAAGGTAGACAGTGGCCCTTTGCTCCTTACATTGTTTCCTTTAAATAATAAACTTTAAATTACTCCTTGTTTGTTTACTTAATATATTTAGTCAGTTTCAGAGATACTTTGCTAACAAACATCTTGTCACCATGAATTTATTTCACATGCATAGCAAAGGAATTGATCGGACTGAACTAATTTTGCGTTAATGCTGCTTCCACCTGTACCTCTTTGTATCTTCTGCTTTAATTGAAAACTAGTTATGAATTGGTAGACATTTTTTTTTTACAAAATTGTTTTAGGATTTCAGGCCGCAGACATCCATTGGGTCACTTTAGGCCAAGTTTGTGTCTTTGTGCATAGAGTTCTATCATTGAGAAATGAAAGTTACTGTTATTAGCTACAGTAGCCATATCTATCAATGGGATGAGGATTGACTACATGATATATTTTACTTTTTAAATAGTTTAGACAGAGGGGGGGAAAGGGGGAAGAGAGGTGGATGTACCTATGTGGTACAAATTAAACTTTTAAGTCCCTAATTTAGAACTTTAAAATTATCACTGAGGTTCTCTCTAGATCTAAACGATGCCAAACTGGACATATGCTAAATTCAGAGCACCAGGGTGTTTGACTCTGTCCTGTCCACAAAGCAGCCTTCCCAGAGCCTAGACTGTCCATGTGGCAGGGACTCTGACCCATGCCTCTGTCTGCCAGCTGACTGTTCTAAGGAAATAAGAAATAATTCACATTTGCTCTATTTGTATGGCTGAAAGATTATTTAATTACTTCATGCAAAGTGGAGCACATTCAGTGGGCAGAATTAAAAGTATATTGATGGGCTAGATGACCTTTAAAGGTCCTTTCCAACCCAAAGTATTCTCTGATTCTATAATCCAGTCAAATTTGTGACTGAATCTTGTGTATATATGTTGAGATAGATTTTTTCATTGGTACATGTACTAGTTATAGTCTTGTCTAGTAGCAAATAACTCATCATAAGATAGTTACCGAAAAAACAAATGCTTCCCACTAAAAGTCTGTGAAATTTCATTTTACTTTGCTATATTTATAACAATTGATATCTGGGTTATCTGATTGGAAGTTAGAAATTGTGTCTGCAAGGGCTTCATCTTGCATTTATTTGTAGAGAGTATTGAAACAGAATTATTTGATCCATAGAAATCAGAACAGGTAGAGGCAAAACTTGACAAGAAACACTCTTTCTCATCCATATTTTCTGCAGATTCACAGCTTTATAATCAGGGCATTCATTTTTATGTATCACAGTTTTAGATGCCATCACAGAGTGTGCTTAGCTGTAAGCTTTTAAGTGAATATGTCTATGTAATATATATATATATATATATTTACACATGCTTCAAGAATAATTTCAAAGTTATGCTCCTGTACAGAATCCTCTTAAAATCCTTGTAAATTTGTTAATCTTTTTCCAGCACTTTAGAAAAAAGTAGAAACAGACTGTAGAGAGAAAAGTTCCTGCCTGGTACCCAGTGAAACTGGACACTGTTTATGCAGCCCAACAACAGACTCCGTGCCAGTCCACTATGAATTTTGTATATGAAATTCTGAAATATAATAGCAGTGCAAGTTTTATTTGATTTTCCATTATTGGGCCCCTCTAGAAATGATCATTAGCTGCATCTCTAGAGGCAGAAGAGCTAAAATATGTTTGACTTGGGTGATAAGATATAAACTCCTTTCAAATAAGGAAATTA
>JACBWW010000001.1:24091635-24211953 GCA_020086605.1 Lanius collurio | reverse complement strand
AAGTCACTGTTATGTGTGATTGTGCTGGTTTTAGCAACCAGCTGAAAAATAAACTCCAAATATGCTACTGCCTTCCCCTTGCTCCTTCCAATAATGGAGGGCCATTAAGGAGAGATTTTAAATTGAAAATTAAAAAAAACAAACAGACTAAAATCATATAACCACAACAATAAGTACACAAATCATAGCAAAAAGTACAGAAAAAGAAGGTGTCCTACCCACAAAAGGGCACTCGCCACTGTGAACAGAGCAAAACATTTCTTTAAGACAGTGCCCAGTGTGGTCTCCAAACAGAGGCAATATGGTGGGGAGAGCTTCTGTGGCTTAATGTTTTCCCCCACCCAGCTCCCCAGCCCAAAACCACTGGAAAATTGGAACAAAAGAAAACCTAGAAGCTAATTCATCCAAATAAAGGGCTCTGCTGGCTCAGCTCAGTCCTCTGCAATTGCTTGAACTGCCACCTTCAAACTCTCTGCCACTCAGAGCTGTCTGCTTCTTAACTCCATAGCAGTGCTCTGGAGGAAAAATGGGAAGAGATAAACAAGCCAGCAGGCAACAGAAGGGCCCAAACTCACTGGGGTTTAAGGGGATAGACCACTCCACTTCAGTGACCTAGGCAATAATGACAAGCTTCCGATTTCTGGTCCCAGCTTTTCCTGCCAAAACCAGGCTCTCCAGCAATGACATGGGCTGAATAAACACCATTAAAAGCTCCACTCCCTTTTCTCTGTAACCAGAGCCTCTGGTGATGGAGCCTTGTTTTCCTGGATATGGCTGAATGCCTCCTTGCCCATTGGAAGGGGTGAGTGAATTCCCTGTTTTGTTTTGTTTGCATGCATGGCTTTAGGTTTACCTGTTAAACTGTCTTTATCTCAACCCATGAGTTTTCTCACTTTTACTCTTCTGATCTCTCCCTCTTCTCACCAGAGGGACATGAGCACCCAGCTGTGTGGAGTGTAGTTTTCAGGTCAATCTAAACCATGACAAAATTTAAGGCAACAATATGCCTTCAATTAAGTAAGCAGCTTTTAGATCTTTGTCTTAATGCTAGTATGAAGATATATGGTACAATTTAGTTTATTTCTTGCCTTATATTAAATTGAAACACCAACTTCCATTATATTTGACTGTGGTACTTCAGTATAGTAAAAAGTCTGAAAATAATGCTAACCAGGAAGCAACTCAATTAATAAGGAATTTTTACTTACACAGCAAGATTTTGTTAATAGAGGAGCTAAAGGCTTGCCTTCTGTTAGAAGCTGCTAAAGGCTTTCTCTATGTCTGATAGAGTCAATGTGAGCTGACTTTTAGATGGACCCAATGCTGGCCAAGGCTGAGCTCTCCAGTGACAGTGGTAGTGCCTCTGGGATAACATATTTGGGAAGTGGGAAAGAAACCTGTGCAACTGCAACAGAAAAGAAAGAATATATGACAAAAACAGCTCTTCAGACACCAAGGTCAGTGAAGAAGGATGGGGAAGAGATGCTTCAGGCATCAGTGCAGAGATTCCTCTGCAGCCCATGGTGAAGATGATGAGACAGACCATGTCGCACAATAGTGAGACAGACCATGGAGGACTACCCACTGAACAGGGGGATGCTCAAAGGAGGTTGTGATCCTGTGGGAAGCCTGTGCTGGAGCAGACTGGTCAGGAATTGTGACCCCTTGAGGGAACCATGCCTGAGCAGTTTGTTGCTGAAAGAGAGCACCCTGTTGAAGAGACCCATGCTGGAGCAGTGGCAAGGAATGGTAAAAATGAAAGTAAAAAGGTCTGCAAAAACTTAAAAAATTGTATTAGTAAATGATGCACTTGGCATGAAATGTTAATTTGGTAAGAGTTAATTTCCTTATCTTGTAGTATAAATGCATGGTGGTGGGTTTTAAATAAGGGATGGGGTGCAAGAGAAGAGAGAGCAAAGAGAGGGACAAGGAAAGGAAAGGAAGAGGCAGCAGGCCAGTTCTGGCTGCAGTATTGATCCAGCTGGTGGGGTGTCCAGGGTCCTGGGGGGTCTGCCCAGGCTTTCTGAGGGTACCTTTTTATAGATAAGTTCCTCCACCCTGAAGTCAATTTTGTCATTTTCTATGCAAATTAATTCTCATGCACAGTTTATTCTAGGCCTTTCTGGAAAATGTTGGAGCTCTTTGGGGATCTTTGGTAGTCTTGATTTCCCCCCTACTGGGTCAGTCTCTGCTTGAAAGTCCATATCTGCTTCTCAACTTCATTGCAGTGCTTGAGCTGTACTGTGTTGTGCTTATCTCCAGTAGCCAGAACAAGGATATTTGTCCCAGAAAAATGCTTTCCTACCTCCATATGGCCCTCCTCCCACCACATCCAGTTGTTTCTTATAGTGTGTTCTTACCAACAGTCCATGTTTGGCTCCATGGTTATCCAGCTATTGTATTGAGACATAAACATTAACCCCTTATCTTCTGGACTTCTAAACTGTCCCCTTGTGCTGATGAAGCAGGGAGAAGGTAGAGTAAATCAGGACAGGTAGGGGGAAAGTGGCTTTAAGGTTTTATTTTATTTCTTCTTGCCCCATTCTGATTTTATTGGTAATAAATAATTTTCCCTGAGTTGCATCTGGTTTACCTTTGACAGGAATTGGTGAGTGCTCTCCTCTTTCCTTCTCTTGATTCTCTAGGCTTTCACTATATTTTCTCTTCTCTGTCCAGCTGAGGAGAAGAGTGATAGAGCAATTTTGGTGAGCACCTGGTGTCCAGCTAGAGCCAAACCACCACACATTCTGTACCTGAAGTAAATTGTGTGTTTGTGATCCATGTGAACTATTAAAATAATATAATTTGAAATTATAAGTAGGCAGTCGGAGAGAGAGGATGAAATTAAGGATGCTACTGAAGGTGAAGGCTTAATACTGAAATGAGAGAAATTAGGAGCATTGCTAGAGAAGTTATATAGATTTTCAAGATGAAAAATTATATTTCACATCACTAGATAGTCTTAGGATTTCTGTTCTTCCATGTCTACTAGTAACAATATTCCTGTCAATATTAATAAAAAAATGTAAAAACAGGTTAGGTGGAAAAATGTAAAATAGTGCTTACTTTGTTTTTCATATACAGAAAAAGGACCTTCTTACTGTATTTTTTTCTCACTTGAAGAGTGTCTTTACACTGTTACTGCAACTTTTCAAAATCCTAATGATTCAGGTGTCCCCATGATTTCTCAGTTTCGTGTCTGAAAATGGAAGCACCTAAAATCATTGATTCACTTAAAAATTAGATTGTCATATGTATATATTATTTTGTATTCTTACAGTATTTGAGAATGATCACTAAAATTATTATTATCATATATATTGTTAAGGAAGTTCTTTGTGACTATGATTTGGCAAAAACATTTCCATAAAATTTGAGAAATACATAGCTTCAATTTTATTGCATTTCCCTGCAGAGTTAGCAGTGAAAAATCTTGCAAAATTGCAGTATTACATCAGAAGCAGAACTGAAAGGCTTTTAGAAATAAACCAGTCTGATTTACCTGTCTAAGTAAGATGAAATGGAAAGAATAAACTCTATACAGTGACAAGAAATGTAGATTAAAAGAAATTATTTGGCATCTAAAATGTCATTTAAAACATAGATGAGGAGAGATTTTTACAAATTATGGTAGGAGAGAACTCGTGTGAATTGGCAGAGCTCCATTGATTGCATTGGAACTTTGCCTATTACATTAGCTGAAGATCTGAGTTTATATGAGTTTTAACTTCACAGCATCTCTTAAATCATCAGGAATAAGATGCCTTAGTGACTCAGTAAATCAAGGCAGGATCAAATAATTATTAAAAAATAAATGAGAACTGTTCTTTAGTGCAATACAATTTTATTTTGAATAGCACTTCATAAAAATGCATCCCAAGATACTTTACACGAAAAGCTATAAATAATAAAATTATGTGGTTTAATAATAAATAATAGATTAAAAACTGTTAAGGATGTTGGAGAAACAGTTTCACCTTATGTTCAGAATAGAGCAAAGATTTTGTGGGATGAAACAGGGAAAGGATGCTAGTTTAATCAGAGAGGAAGAGATATTCATCTTATAATATGAATGAAAGGGCAAGAGGAAAATAAAAACTTTTCATGGCTGAAGTCTTATATGCAAATAAATCTATATTTCCTTACTCTCTGGAGAGTAGTTCAATCTCCAGACAACAGCCTAGTCGGGAATTGGGAACATTTGCATGCCTTCTCAAAACTGAGCTGTTTTGCCTTGCAGAAAGAGAGCACAACGTGAGCAAGTTTCATCATACTGAACCTTGTGCATAGCTTTATATGGAGAAGAGAGGCAGTGTCCAAAGCCTCCAGTCCTCTCTCCAGGTGAGAGGCTCTTTAAAAGAATGAGCCAGACAAAGTATTTTTTTGTTTCTGTGTTAAAAATATAGGGTGAGGGAGAAAGAAGTACTGCCAGTGGAAGAGGGAAGCCTAATTTTCCTTTTCACTTTTTCTCAGTCTTGACTTCCAGCACAACATTGTTTTTTTTCTAGTTGCTACGGGCTACATGCCTCCACACATGACTCAAGGCTGGTGATTCCGATGCTGGGGGAAGATACTGGTGGTTAGGCATTACAACAGCATTGCAGTGACCAAGCTGCTAATGTATATATCTTTAAGCTAAAAATTATGTCCTTTAATTCTCATATATTTATCCTCTCTACTGTGTATGTGTCTGTCTTTTAACTTTTTTTTTTAATCTTTATTCCAGTAGGAAATTTTTCAGACATACAGCGCAAAGATTGGTGGAGGTAAGAGATTAACAGTGTAAGGGTGATGTGCTGCTGGGTAGCTCCTAGAAATTGACTGGAGAAGGAATGATGAAAATATGTCTAAGACATGACGAAGGGAAGGAATTGAAGGGGTATTCAGAAGGAAGAAGGAATCAGAGTCAAAGGGAAATAGGGAAACAGTCATAGCAGTGGGAAACACACAACCACTCCTGAATGAGATGCAAAATTAGTGGAGTCTCCTGCTATTCCTTCTCTTAGCTTAGTCTCTTAGCTTTATACTCTGGGCCCACAGTAACTGGCAGCATACCTAACATATCTCCTAATCCATTTTGAATAATATTTGGGTAATAAATTCTTTCCTTTCTCCTTATTTTCACACTCAGTGTGTTCTCCTGGAAGATGGGACTTGTGGGTAGAAGTGCACAGCTTCTTAACAATCTTTATAAAGTATTGCCAAACTTCACAATGACTTAAGAAGCCCACAAGTTTGGAAATATTCTATGAATCAGGCCAGCTACTGTGCAGGATCACCATTTCCTTTCTCCAAGGCAAGGAAACTGGGTAAAATAAAATAATTTCTTAAATCCTTTCATATGGGATTCCAGACAGCTTTTTGAAGTCTTCTGAAATAGTGTAAGTTACTAAGTAACTACATCAAAGAAAATAAGCCCCCCATGACTAGAATGAAGTAAACTTTAATCTATTATATTCAGATTTTGGTGATGTATGCACACATTCACTTTACAAAAAATATATACTTTACCTATAGCCATATGCTATAGATAGATACATTTCTGGTCTCATGCTGGGCCTTTTCATTTTTATCCATGTTGTTCCAGACAAAGGTTAGAATGGAGTTCTTCAAAAGATGGCATGAATCAGATATGGCATTTTTTTACTTGGGCTCTGCAAGCTTAAGGGTGTCTTAGCCTCATGTTGAACAAATTGCACAGCTACATTAGAAATAACAGTCTTCTGCTGCCCTTGAGAGCTCAGTTTCCCTTCAAGACAGTCTTCATGGCACTTCTGTCTTCTTTATATGTATTTATATTTACCATCAAATTTAATTTTAAAATTGTTATAATCTATCATGGAACAGAATACTTTGGCAGGCCATGACAAAGGATGTTATTACTGTTTATACCATCCAATGCAAAATTTGTAATAACAATGTCTTCTTGCTATTTGGAATTATTTTTCTTCTTAAAGGTGCAAAAACCAACAATAGAAAAGTACATTTTTAATGTTAAAATACTGTACAAAAGGATTTTACATGTAACTGCGGTAACAAAAGCTTTTTTCCTGGTGTTAAAGACCCATTTCCCACACCTGACAAACATCATGTCCATGTACTCGTTATTCCAGTGATTAGTTGGGTGACTGTGAGAATTATTTGCATCTTTCTTCCCTGCTACAGCATTGCTGCCTGGGGAGAGTGGGAAACCTTGGTTAATATTAATGAAATATTTTGGGACACGGAGCAGAGCACTAACTTCTGCTGCCTGGGCAGTAATATTACTCCTCATTAAAGCTTGTGGAAGTTCATCTCACATTCAATTACAGATGCCTGAAAACTGTTTTCCCAGCAATATATGCTCCTTAGACAAGAGAAAAGGGGGAGGAAAGGATCTGTTCCCCTCCTGGGATTTGCTGCTCTCTTTGCATATACTACCGCCGACAGCTGGAAGATTTTGTTAAGTGACTTGTTGGTCAGAGAGATGTCATATTCAGAGGTGATGAATGACTCTGGGCTTCTGCTCGAAGACCTAGCAGAAAGAATGCAGTAGTCTCAAAGGAATATTGAAAATTTTATCTGTAACAGCTTCAGAAAAGCAGCCACATTTAATATGTTCTAAATTGTAGACAAGTAAAAGCCTTGCAGTTTTGAATTTTGGGGATTTTTTTGAGGGGCATAACATTTTGTACACTGTTAACCCTTTAGAATATAAATCTAATGGGGTTGCCTTTGTTCAGTGACAGACTTCAGGGTTTGGAAGTTCAAGAGGAAGAGAGGAAGCAGAGAGGTCATTCAACACTTATGCCACTTACTGGTTTTTGTCTCAGCTTTTATTGTAAGCTTTTTCTCTAATCAGTATAAAAATACATGATTCTTTTGTAAACATGCAGTTCAGAACCACATCACAAAGTCAATTCTTATGGATTATAAAAAGAGGAGACAGCTGATGGAAATAATAAACTATTTCAAAGCTGAAATTGAATTGTTTTTTGGGTGAGGTACTTTGTTTTTCAAAACCTGTAAAATTTGACATCATATATTTTTCCCTAAATCTCTCTTTCAGCCTCACTGAAGACAATACATTCAGTCTTAAGGAACTGGCTAGAAGGTCACACTCAAAGACTTGAGGTTAACGGCTTGGTGTCCCAGTAGAGATCAGTGAAATGTGTCATTCCTCAGGAGTTGGCTTTGGGACCGGGACTTTCTATCATCTTCGTTGGTGGCATGGACAGTGGGAGAGCACCCTGAGCAAGTTTGCCAGTAATGCTGAGCTGAGTAGTGTGGTTGACACTCTGGAGGAAAGGGATACCATCCAGAGGGACCTTGACAGCCTTGAGAGATGGGCTTGTGTGAACTTCGTGGAGTTCAGCAGTGTATAAGGTCCTGCATGTGGATTGGGGTTATTCCAAGAACACCTGCATGCTGAGTGGAGAATGGATTTAGAGCAGCTCTCAGGAGAAGGACTCGGGTGTGTTGGTTGATGAGAAGCTCAACATGAGCCAGCAATGTGCACTTGTTATTCAGAAAGCCAAACACAACCTGGGCTGCATCAAAAGCAGTGTGGCCAGCAGGTTGAAGGAGGTGGCTCTGTCCCTCTACTCCACTCTGGTGAGTGCCCACCTGTAGTACTGCATCCATTCCTGGGGCCCACAACATAAAAACATGGACATTTTAGAGCAACTCCACAGCAGGCCGACAAAGATAAGAGGGCTGGAGTGGGGAAGGGCTGAAAAGCTTTGGGGTGAATTGAGGCTTTTCAGTACCTAAACAGAGCCTACAAGAAAGCTGGAGAAGGGCTTTTTACAAGGGCATGTAGTAATAGGAAAAGGGGAAATGGTTTTATAGGGAAAGAAAGTAGGTTTAGACTAGATATTAGAAAGAAATTCCTTACTGTGAAGGTGGGGAGATGCTGGCACAGGTTGCCCAGAGATGCTGTGGCTCCATTATCCCTGTGTGGAAGGGTTTAAGGCTAGGTTAGATGGAGCTCTGACTAACGTGGTCTAATGGAAAGTGTCCCTGTCTATGGCAAGAGGTTTGGAAGTACATGATCTTTAAGGTCCTTTCCAACCCAAGCCATTCTATAATTCCATAATTTTCTGTTATATATTCTGAGAAAACTTTTGTTTGCAATATAAAACATAATTTCATAGTTTTTTTTGGTAGTGCATGTATTTGTTAGTTAGAAACCAGATTCCATCTGAAGCTGAAGAATCAACACATGCAGGACAAGACAATTACTATGTATTTTCTGGTGTTTAATGCTCTTTCCTTCATGTCCTTTTTATTAGGAGGGGAAAAAGTATCTGAACCCAATTGCCGTGAAAGCATTCTAAAATAATATATGCTGACACTTGGGAATATTAATTAAAATTCTGGACAGTAACTGATTTTTCTGACAGAACAGGAAATTTGCTATACTGTGATATAACTTAGACCAGTTTCCCTTAGAAAGTTTTGCTGAAATATATGTTTTAAAAGAGAAACCTTAACTCTGAAATTGGAAATTATCATTACGTGCAATATGATTTACACATTCTGTTTCCCTATTTTATACTGAAATATTTTCTTTGAAGGATAACCTTCACTGCTTTGAAGTGAGGCATTATTTCTACTTGAAATGCTGTTCTGTTCCTTTTATTAAGATTTCCCAAATGTTTATCAACTCTAAGGCATCTCTCATGTACTTTAAGTTTCCACTGTTGAATCTGATCATGACTTTATTTGCAGGCTTAGGAAACAATATAGAGCTACAATGTGCTCAGTGTGCTAATGACAACCAGCTCCATACCCACAAACCCTGGCAAAGTCTGAGGATGTGCTTCTACTTTGGTAATAATTTATTATTATTATTATTATTATTATTATTATTATTATTATTATTATTATTATTATTTTACTTAATAGGATTTTAAAAAGGTTTCTAGATTATTTTTGTTTTACTTGTAGAGGGATTTTTTTTAATTATACCATTATTTTAGTTTTTAGAACATTCATTTTTAATGGTTCATTTGCAGTGTTCTAAGTGCTTATGATATTTAAAACAAAATAAAAAACTATTAGCTGAAAGTTTAAAAACAATATGCTCAGCACACAGGCAATGATTTCAATGACTTTTTTGGTGGAGCTGGAACAGAGAGGCTGAATACACACTCTCAATGGTTGGATTCAAATAACATACCATAATTGTTCCAGAGGAACTGTTACAATCTACCCAGTCAATGATCCATGAACAAAGAAGGATTTAGTCAATTTGAAACCAATACCTTCTAACATGTTAGAAATAAACAAGCAAACTGTCCTATGCTCTGCTGATCCACACAGAAATTTCCTCTGTTACTCACAAGTAATGCACCTATCTTTTGCCTCATCCTCATAGTTCTTTCCACTCTGTCTTCTGAAATATTTGAAGGACTGAAAATGAAAAAAAAGTTTTAGTCTGCTTTGATATTACTGTCAATGGTATTTTCAAGTCTTGGGAAGAAGGGTGGAACATTTGCAAATCAATATACTGTTGTGCTTTAACCCCAGCCTGCAACTAAGCCGTACACAGCTACCCACTCATCCCCCTGCAGTGGGATGAGGGAGAGAATCAGAAGGTGAGAAGTGAGAAAAGTGAGAAAACTCAATGGGTTGACATTTTAAATGCAAAAACTTTGCACGGAAGCAAAACAAAACAAGGAATTGATTCACCACTTCCCATCAGCAGACAGGTGTTCAGCCATCTCCAGGAAGGCAGGGCTCCCTCAAGTATAACAGTGACTTGGGAAGACAAACACCTTCTAGCCCCTCTCCTTCTTCTTCCACCAGCTTTATATGCTGAGCATGACCCCACATGGTATGGGATGTCCCTTTGGTGTCACCTTTCCTGACTGTGTCCCCTTCCAAGTCCTTGTGCCACCCCAGCCTCCCCGCTGGTGGGGTGGCATGAGGAGCAGAAAAGGCCTCGACTCTGTTATCAACACTGTTTCCAACACAAATCCAAAACACATCCACATACCAGCTACTCTGAAGAAAGTAACTCTATCCCAGCCAAAACTAACACAAATAGGTTTTGATAGTGGCTTTAGGAAAATGAGTTTGCATACCCAGCTTAACGACAGATGTGAATGCAGCTTTAGACTAATTATGTATTTTACCCAGTATTTGAGCTTGTTGTTTGAAAAAGTGGATTTAGTAACTGCTCCTTGTTTAAACAGCAGTTCAATTCTACAAATGTCTTTGATACAGATCATAAAGTCATCCTTGATAAAGATGAGACAGTGATAAGTATCAAAGACATTTGTATTTTGAATTTATGGAAAACAATCCTGTGGAAAATCCCTAGGAATCCAACATGTAAATGGATAATAATAGACTTACTTTTTTATATGACAGTAAGTCTGTCTTCTTCTTTTTTTTAATGGCATGACACTATGAATTTTCTAAAATAGCTAAACAGGTGTGATATCATAATTTATTATTTAGGGTTCATTGACTGAATAGTAACAACCTCAAAGCATGCCAAATTTTGCAAAATATATTTACCCTGAAGATGGAATTCCCATTATGTAGAGGTGAGAGGGTTAGTAACCTAGACTAAATGCCTAAATTTTATGTGATAAAATGTAGGTGTTACACCTAAAAAACCTGGAGTGCCTAAGATTCTTTTTGTTTAATTTTTCTTTTACCAATTATGTTTTTAACTGTAATAGTCCAAATAATTTGTACAATCATAATAAAAACACAATGAATTTTAGGTCTGATTTCTACTGCTTGTTGAAGGGGATCTGGAACATGTATTTAACCTGTAGAGCGTAAACAACTTGTATATATGTATTTAGAAAGGGAAAAAAAGCTGAAATACCAAAATTGCTTACCTGATATCTGTACAATCTCCACAAACATATAAATGTTGACAGAACATTGCATAATCACCACCAGAAAACATACGTCCTTCCTATAAATACTTTGTAAATATAACAGAACTGGAGGATCATAAAATCATCAAAGTTGGAAGAGACCTTTAAGATCATCCAGTCCAACCACCCAGCCTGCACTGCCACTGGGACCCCTAAACCACCAAACTGTATCACCCAACAGCAGATCCAGACACCCATTGGAAACCTCCAGGGATGGTGAATCCACAACCTCCAAGGGCAACCTATTCCAGTGCCTGACCTCCCTAGCAGTGAAAAAAATTATTGGGGGTTGCTCAGATGACATTGAACAGATAAGAAATTGAGATAGGAAATTGATAAATGCTTAGGAACCCTAACCAAAGTGCATAAAAAATTACCAGCTGAGCAATACAGTCATAGAAGAGTGAATGTCACTATCCTAGCATTTCTGCTAATTCTTATGTTTTAAATTTAAAAAAAAAGGAACATAAAACTAGTTATTAGCTTAAACCCAACATATGGAGCTGCAGCACATATGGTAATAGTCCATAATTCTTCAGAAATAAACAGTCCATAGTTCTTTAGAAAAATATTCAATTTCTTCTACTATGTCTTGAAGCTTTAGGTGTTTTATATGGAATGTTACAGAGAGAGAACTGAGAGGAACATTAAAATTATTCCAACTCATAAGTTATCTGATGTTTGTTTACTAGAATCTGGAGTCAGAGTAAACTAATACTCATTCCTGAACAGGTTGACAGTTTCAATTAAGTACTTGACTTAAAATGAACTTCTAAAATCTATGATGCTGAACTTTATATCATATATAAAAAGGGAAAAGGCAAGATCAATTTACTGAAGTAGTTTTGGAATTCATATATGACTTGATAAAAAAAAAATTGAGCATATTAATAAAAAATATGTAATATAAAATAGGGGTATTCTCCCTAAAAAAAAGAATTCTAGTACATTTGCATTGAAGAGATGTTCACTATTATGAATTATTTATTCTTTAAAATTATTACCACCTTTTATTCAATAGGAAAAAATCCACAGAAATTCTATATGCTACCTAATATCTAAGAAAAATATATGTTTTAAAGTATGATCACACTTTTTCAAATTTTAACTAAAAATATCACAAGAATAGTGGTAATTTTTAAAAGGACCTATTTATACTTTTTTGTCAGAGCCCCATTTATTGAATTGAATAAAATTCTTAGATAATATCCACTTTTGTATGTAACTTTCACATGTAATATATGTTACATGAAACATGCTATTGCTATACAAGTATTATGTTTTACTTTATAAAAACACACACACACCTGCACATAGAAATATACATCTACCCATCCATTCACACACCCAAATGCCTGTGTATGGAAGAAATTAATTTATCAAGCATGTATCCATCAAAAGTGATGGAAATTCTGCACTAAATTAAGCAAAAGTAATAGGTATGTGTTCTCGGCCCTAATTAATCATTATTCTGTATTGGAAAAAAACCATAATCCTCAATCTAAACAATACCAATAAAATATAACAATGATAACATCTGATGCAAGTTGTCATAAACCCAGCAAGTTCAATTTAATGCCTCTATGTTGCACAGGTTTAGCTACTAGACCTTTGAATATTTACAAGTATTTGAATATATATGAATATTCACTCAGTATATGCACTTTATATCTGGTCTTGGGATTTGAGTACTCATAGCTTTGTTTATTGTTTTGAAGGTTATGAAGTCAAATATCTCATTTTTTTGTGTGATATAACCTAAAATATAATATTATCCAATTCTACACTTCTCTAAGAACCTTCGTAATTTCTGTAGAAGATGTAGATCTTCAGGGTAATTTCTTCTCTCAGTGTTTGATACTAGACTTCTGCAAAATCTTACTTAGTTTTTGCTGCTTTGATTGAGTTTCTTTTCAGTCCATCTCTCTCCTATTCTGCTGCCATTCTTTTATACTCAGCTGGATTTTGTGACTTTAGTTTCAGGTAAACAAAAGTCAGTACATTTCTGGATGCTGGTATAGATAACTCCTGATCTCAACTTCTGTCTCACGGAAATATTATATTTCTAACAATCAAGTGAATTTTTCTGCTTATCAGAAGATTTCTTGAGCGACTGTAGATGAAGCCGAGGTTATCTCTGTACTTTCCATAGGTGGAATCAGCCTTAAGAAGTTGAGTATCAGCACAATTTCTTTACTGTAGATGTACAGGGTTACAGCATGATATAACTCTTCATGTAATAATTCAATAATAGGGATAAAGTTGTGTGATCTCAACAACATCAAAATAAGTTTTATGCAGTAATTTAGTTGCCACAGCCTGAGACATTTCTGGATCTTCTGCATAAAGTGTGAAAGCTCATCAAATTTTTTATATTTTTAAAATAAGTAGGGCAATAGCCATAGAAATCTTGAAAATGTCACAAACATTTTTTTTTCTCTTTCTTTCTTGTTATGAGGTGACTTTGCTCACAGAAGCATAGAATTACAGAATCATTAAGGCTGTAAAAGACCCTTAAGATCATCAAGTTCAATCATTCCACTAACACTGCCAACTCTACCACTAAACCATGTCCCTAAGTGCCACATCTATATCTCCAGGGATGGTGACTCAAAGCACCTTCTCTCACTTGTGTGCATATGGCATGAGTAGTGAGATGTACACTTAGGTTAAATGAGTGTAATATTAATAAACAGTTATGAAAATGAAGCACTGAAGCTAGCTGTTACAGCAGTGAAAGGCCATGAAGTTGCCTTGTACCTATGTAGCTCATTACATTTTAGGTAAAAATCAACTCATATTCAAAATTTTCCAAGAGAACTCTGAGATGCAAAATACTGTTTTAAAATGTAATTAACCTTTAGTACTTTTATAGAATAGGCAGGAAATTATTCAGCATTTTTCAAAATTTTTTTCTCTCAAATTATAGAATCCCTGAGGGGAAATAAATGCCTCCTTGCTTTGAAATTGCATTTGCAACTGATCTGATGGACTTTTTCAAAATGACTTGCGAAAAATAATAATCTTTTTTTGAGCAATTAACATTCTATACGATATGAAACAGTATGTATACATGATAGAGGTATATATAGATTCTGTGTAAAAAAAAAGTGTTATTAAAGATAAAATTGGTGATATTTCATTTAGGCTGCTGAGTGTAGATTTCAAAATCCTTACAAGAACTCAGCAGATGCCACAGAGTTTTACAGAAGAGTCTATAAACATATCAGCATGAACTGCAGTATGTTCTCCTGTTCTAAAAACAAGTTTGTGTGTGGCATTTCAATGCCTTTTTTCTTTTTATATTTTATTCTTTCTTGTTGGTTTTTTTTTCTATTTTCATGTAAATGTACAACTTTAAACTTAAACATATTGTGACTGTCTTACATTTATTAAAATTGAAATAATGTTGAAATTCCACTATAATGAAGTTCAAAATAATGTTTGGGGGTTTATGAAAGAAGTGATAAGACAAAACAATACAAGAAATGATGTTCCACAGGAATGGTGATAGAGCAGCAGATAGCAAAGTTCAGCTTGCAAACTGGTTTCCTAAACTCTTGGATTTCATAATGCTGCTTGGGCTATAGTATAGAAATAAACTGCATGCTTTTATAAAGGACTATTCCCATAAGAGAAAAGTAGTAGAGCTAAGACTTTCTTTGATGCCTTTACTGCTCTGAAGGAGATTTCCTAAAGCAACTCAAAGAGCCAAAAGACCAAGCATGTAAGTTTTTCATGACTATAAAAGGAGATGGCATAAGGTGTCCCACTTTTTGACTTTGAAAATCTGTTCCCTGTGCAGCTGATGGCAGGGTGACTATTCTGTTACACGGTGACTTCTGAGATTCTGAAGTTTCCTTTTGTTCTCTGCTGCAAGGAAAACAGAGGTCTTTCTGGAGCACAATATTAAATTGGTATTCAGGGCAAATACAAGAATTTCAGTGTGAGGTGAGTGCTCTTGGCCCCTTGTATCTGAGGGGTTTTGAGTTGTTTTGAATTGAGCAGGATAAGAACTTGATCCTCAGCCTTCCATGTGTTTGTATCTTAGTCATCAGACATGATAGTCTTGTAACTTCTCTTTTTCCACTGACACTGCACCTTGGCTTAGTGAAACCTTTACCATGAAAAAGTGCATTTCTGGGAAATACACTAGAGATGTTGAAGTTATTATTCAACACAACTGTTCTGGTGAATTCTGATATTTGCTTCATTAAAGGAAAATAAACACTTCCTGATACTTTGGGTGCCTCTTTTTGGTTTTCAGCCCAAATGCAAGCAGGGAAAAGATATGCAGTAGAGAAAAATGGATTAATAATTTCATACATGTGAACTTATTTGTCTTTATTGTCTTTTTTTAACTACCTATTGTATTTCTTTCCATTATGAGCAGTAGGATGGCATGTGGTTTAGTTCTGAAATGATTAATTTTTTAGTATACAATGTTACATACTTTCCTTATATGCTGGATTTCCTTTGTGGCATTTCCTTTGTGGAAAAACAAAACCTTCAAATGAAGAATTATCAGTCTTGCCATTCCATAGAAAATCAATAATCTTTCTGGTTTCTTCTTCTGCATACTTAGACTTTGTCAAATGTATAATATGCACCTGAAAGCCCTTCTGGTGTTCAATTATTGTTTTACTGCAAGCACAATAAATAAAATATAATATGCTTTTATTTAGCAAATGAAAAATGAGAACCTGGGCATTAATTATAATGCACTGAAAATGTGAATCATGAGAGGATTTTTCAGTATTTCTGGGATTTTTACCTTTTTTTTTAAGAGAAATAGAAGCAAAATATCTATTTAAAGGCAAAGAGGGGCTTCTTTTCCCATTGGGTAAAATCATGCCTAGTGCAAATGTTTGTTCACTCTGATTTTCAAATACTAGCAAATGTAATACTAATTCTAAAGAAAAAGTGCAAAATTCTAATGAAGAAAATACTTCTACCAGCCAACAAAAAGAGTACTGCTACAATTAACTTACACCAATTAGGTTCATTGTGTTAAATACTCAGTTTCAGAGCTGGCTTTTTTTCTCTGTCTCTTTACCCAACTTACTTACTGTGTTTTGAGTTGTAACACCATATGGTTATGGAAAGCTGCTTTAAGGTAAGGAAATGAAAAAAATTCTGACCTCGTGCCAAAGCAAATTTAAGTTCTCCTAAGCCAGTACATACAAGTACTTATATGGCATTTTGAAATAAAAACAAATCATATTTTAATGTTACTACTCTACAACTCATAAAAGAATTAGATTGTTTATTTTATGTATACAATGGGAGATGACAGTACTGCTACACAAAATAATAAAAATACACAGAGGCAAATTGGATATTTATTCTTGCAGAGTATGAACAAAAGAGTACTCTCACAGGAAATGAAAAGCAATAAATGTAAAATTTATAAAATAAAACAGGATTTTTGCTTGCTTCTTGTTTTTCACAAAATGTCTAATCAGACTTTGGAAGTCATTTGATCAAGTAAACTGCTATCAATATCAGCCTTTTTTTTGTTTTAAGTGAATGCATATAACAGTGCTGAAAATTCCTACATAAGATAAGATAAATTTATGACCCTACTTTTCTTACCTTAGAACATTGAAAAAGTAGTAATTTTGCATTTTAATAAGAAATTTCTAGTTTGTTTTTTGGGGGTTTTTTTGTGTTTTTTTTTTAATGCTTTTTATATCATATATAAACAAATACCTAGATTAGTTGGCTTTCTTCTCTATTATATTTTTTTCTTATGGTGTTATAAAAAGATCTTACTTTCCTTTCCTTTTTAACATTCAGTTTCCAGAAAAAAAATACAAACGTTTATAGAAACTATTTTAGCATATTCTGAATTCAATGGCAGCATAATTAAACAAAATCAAAATTGTTAATTTCTTTCCACTTAATAAAACTGAACTTTCCAAATCCCTGTGATTTTAGTAGTGAAATATACATTGGGAAAAGAAAAATTTGCATGTTCATAAAAAAACCAAAACCAACAAACAAAACAAGCCTATTTCAGCATTTTGCTGTAAAAATTTTAACCCAGAGTAGATCTTCAAGATTTATAATGGCATGTTTTGTTTCAATTTGTAGATTTTGTAATTTTTCTGAAAGAAAAATACTGTAATTAATCAGAAAAATCAAAAGAATGTTCCACAATATGTTTCATACTCCAAGGTTATTGGAAGTAATTTGTGTGATTTGGCTTTTTCATTATGAGCAAGTCACACTGGTGCACAAAAAATGTATTGCAATGATGGTATGAATTTTTCAAACTTCAGTCAAGAAATTATTTTCCACCGTATTTTTTATGTTACAAAAATTTCTTAAATATTCCAGAGGAATTAATGATCCCTTATGTATCTCTGGTGATAAAAGCTGTAAATGTGGGGCATGATTTCCTTTTTTTATGCCTGGGTCTCACAAAAGGCTACTCATGGATGTCAGTACACCACAGATAAGACTAGTTCACAGAAGAATAGGTTTAGAAGGGATTCTAAGTTGCTATACTGCCCCTCCCCATATCACAATATGAGTTAAATATAATTTTTCTTATCACATAGTCATAAAAATCTTCATTCATGGAGAGTCATGCCCTTTTCAGGCAATCTGTTCTAATAGGTTTGTGAGTAGCGAGCTTAGTGAGGCTCACAGACATTTTTACATGTTCAGTCTGAAGTGCTACTCCATTGGTTTACCTACCAAACACAACCAGCTCTGAGGGCGGCTCTGTGACAGTGAAATACTATTCAGCTGCTTTCTTGGCTTACACAGCTGAGAAAAGCCTCAGAGATTGTTGCATGTCAGTTTGAAAAATAACCATGATTTCAAATATATTTTCAGCATCTACTTTCTTAATTTCTTTTTTTTGAGTGCAACTTCTGCTTTTAATTATACAATCAAAATAAATCTTTGTGTCTTGGTAAAGTAAAAAGTGTTGGTTGCATTTAATTTTTTTATTGGCATTACCAATGCATTGCCCATGCTTTAGAAATCATATTTGTTTCACTGTAACAATAAAACAAAATAAAGTAGGGTGGAAGACAAATCCTTTGGTAAAAACAGATTTGAGTATTTTATTGATCAAGTATTCCACAAAGCTGCAATTTAGATCAGAGGTTGATAGTAACCTTGTGCCAGAAAAATGAAAGAAATGTGTTTTTTACAGTCATTCTCCAAGGCCTGTTTGGCAAAGGGCAAGCAGTGGTGACATAACTCACATATTTTCATCTCATTACCTTTGTTCCAGCCACAACATTTGTCCCCTCTTTTTCCTAGATGACATTTCCAGCAGGTACCATAGACATTCTATCACATATTCCTGTGTTTGACAGTGGCTTGTGTTCTTGAAACTTGGGAAATGATTACAGGAACATTGATAATTTTCACATTGCCGATCAACCTATAGATCTGGCAGTTTCTGAGCTGATGTTTCAATTCAACAATGCCTGGTGATGTAAAAGCTGGATTTAGCTACAGCAAGTCAGGAGATTACTAAAATCATGTGCTCACTTGTGACTGGGACCAGGATAATATCAGGAGTGAGAAGTGGCCATTGTATTATGGCTGTAGTGAGACTCACAGATACTTGGTGCTTTATTTTCTAGTGATGTGAACAGTCTGTCATTATCCAGTAGAACAGGGGAACTGCTGAGCAGATTTCAGATGCCTCAAGGGCTGTGGAAGAAACAGCTTCAGTTGATGAGAAGAAAATGATAAAATTTTACCTAAATGATTCAATTTAAATTTTCTAGGCTTAAACAAGCTCAAAGCTAATTCCTTTTTTTTAAAAAAAAAAAGCTAAAATAAAGTAGGCAGAGTTCAGAGGTTGGGAAGGTGACACCTAAGTTTTCTAGGCCTCAGCCCAGACTCCAACAACTTCATGTTTATTTGCACTTTTGTCCTATTTTTCATCAGCATGGATTTTTTTTACGGTTAATAAAAAAAAAAAAAAAAATAAAAAAATTAGTTGATGCTGAAAATTGCTATAGGGTCAGCTTTACAACAGAGGAAGCAGGAATGGCTTCCATACCAAGGTACATAACCAACTTGTAAAATTGTTGCCTGCAGATTGAGGGAGGTGCCTTTGCCTCTGCTCGGCACTTGTGACACACATCTGGAGTGCTGTCCAGTTCTGAAGCCACCAGTACAAGGGAGGTGTGAAATAAGAGTCCAAGAGAATAGAAAGAATCCAGCAAACTGGAGCTAAAATATTGAAGGGCTGGAGTACCTGACATAGGAGTGTAGAGGTGGGACTATTCGTCTTAGAGAAAAGAAGGTTCAGGAGAACATTATAAATGTGTAAAAATAACTGATGGGAGGAATAAAGAAGACAAACTCTCTTCACAGGTGGCCAGTGACAGAACAAGAGGCAATGGATCCAAACTGAAATATAGACATTCTGATCAAACATAAGAAAAAATCTTTTCCATAACTGTGGCTGAACACTGGAACAGGTTCTCCCAAAAGGCTGAGGGTTCACCACCTGTGTACATTCTCAAAACCCAACCAGACATGATTCTTGGCAGCCTGCTGTACCTGACCACACTTGAGCAAAAGACTTGGATTAGATGGTCTCCAGAGATTCTGTCCAACCTCAGCCATTCTGTGAGTCTCCTTCCCATTATAGGACATGCCTTCAGAAATGTTATTTCAGTTGTGTTGTGTTGAAAATGACAGACTGCTTCAGTTCTTGTGAATATGTCAAAATCTCTTGACAGTCTCAATGTTTTACAGAAGTACTGCAGTAATTGTGGTTGTTTGGGGCTGTAACACATGTGGGTTTTGAGATTTTTCATGTTTCTATATGACACAGGTGTGACAAACATGTCTGACTCTTCAGAAGGAGAGTAACCAAGATGGTTTAAAATTATGACAAAGCACACTGAATTTATCCTGTATATGAGAAGTTGAGCATTTCTACTCCTCCATAGCTCTTCAAGCATGATGTTGCAGATAAATGTGCCAGTGAAAATCCTAAAAAAATTTTAAGGTGATAGTTTTTGATTTTTGCTTTGGATTTCTCTATGGCCTGAAAAAATTTCTAGAGAATGAATCTGTGCTAAATACAATATTTTATTTTACTTAAAAATATCTAAACAATTTATAGACAAGCTGAATTTTCAGGTCTAGATTAATCTCTTTCTTTGATAAAAGATTAGGAGCATCATTTCAAAGATGAGAATATGTTCTTTTTTTTTTCCTTTTTAGTACATGACAATTTTTTTTTTTAATCAGGAAGAGAAAATACCCATTAAAATTTATGAATACTGAGTGGACAGCCTAGGTAGTTCATGTTTGGATGAGTTTATTTAGGCAGTGTTTCCTGAGAGTGACATTTATAGCCATCAGCACTTAGATTCCACTTTCAAGCCAAACTTGAGTGTCAGTAATTGGTGTACCATACTGCCATGTAGTAGTTCGTAAAGCAGAGCTGGCTAAAAAGCAGTATTACAATTTCCAGATTTTTTTTTTAAGAGGTTTTGTTCTGAATCAGCCCAAAATGAACAAATTAAGAAAAAAAAAAAATATCTAGAATTTCCTGTGAGCTGGAAGCTTCCCAATTTTTGCAGCTGCTCAGAGAAATGAGCTCTGAGCTGTGATATTGGCAAAAATGCAAAATCTGTCAAACTGCATGCACTGATTGTAAGATGCACAGTGTTGAGTCCCTTCTCATAATTGCCTCATGTATTTCTAGTGTTGTACCTCGGCCTTTCTCCTTTTTCATAACTTCACATGTCAGACAGTTAGCTGGTGGTGTGTTAATGTGGTAACCAGCTGCTCCTTGCACACGGGTCAAGGGATGGACAAGAAACCAGGGCTTTGCAGAACAGCTGGAGCAGTGCTTTTCGGGGAAACATTTATGCTGAAAAGATCCCTGTAGAAGACATATTATTTGGTTGCCATGTGTCCTTTAAAAACCTCTGTTATCATGTAATCCCATGTGGCTCTCCAGTTGTGCTACATCATCTGCTATTCTAATTGCTTTCTCAACACATAACTTGATATAGCATACCCTCACAAGCTAGGGAAAGTAAAATTTAACCAGCTGAAAATACATGTTTAGCTGAGGAGGTGAGGAAGATCTCCATTTTGAGTTATTCTCATCTGTTGTACTAAACTTTGAAATGAAGGTGGGGATAGTTTCTTGGTCTGAGGTATTGCCACTGTAATACAGCAATAAATTATTAATTTCTGGTAAAATTTTGTTTCCTTAGAAAACATATCTATCTGCACTACTGAAATTTAAAGAGATTCAAAGGAAGAAGATGCTAATAGTGTCAGTGACACATGTAGGAAGATGTCAATCTGTCCAGAGGAGGAATTAGTATTGTTCAGAGGTTTTGGAATCACAGGGAAAAGATAAGCAGCATCTTTAAGACAGCACCATCTCATATTTATCATATGTACATATCTTGATCCTACCATTAAAATTAATTATATTATTTTGTGTTTTTTTAACTGAAGAAATATTTAGAAAGCCATCTTTAGGAGCACTTTTATCAAGAAAATATACTGGCTAAGGGAACTAAAATTTAGGAACTATGAGTGACAAAACTAGAACCATGACCTAAAAACCACAGTGAACTTATTAATGTAAAAGAAATAGAATAGAAGTCAAGCCTGGCTTCATGGGAAAAGAAGGAGGAGAAAAACACAATGAAACACATCAGACAGGCAGCCTGAGGTACCTGGTGGGGTGATCTGAATGAAGGGGAGAAAAAATTGAGCTTGATACAAAGGGCAGAGGAAGCATAGAAGGAGCTAAGGGAAAGAAAAAACAACAAAAGGCATGAAAGCACTTTCCTTTATTCTGTTAAACTATGCTTTATAGATTTTCCTAAAAGTTAGTATCAGTTGCAGAGCTGAAAAATATGCAGTAGTTAATTGGCAAATTGAAACACATAAGAGTTACAAAATTAATTTCTATATTGCTCAATTTTCTATTATACACATTTTAACACATTGTGTGGGTTTAAAACCCAGCAGGAAAATTAAATCTACTCAAGATGTCTCTTCATCCCTTCCGATAGTGGAGGAAACACTAGGAGAGATTTTTAGATGGAATCAAAATTTACGAAAAAATCACAATAACCACAGTGATATTAATGAAAGAGATAGTATTTTACCCAAAAAAGACCACTCAACAAAGGAAAACATTTCCTAAAGAGAGCTCTAGGTGTGGTTTTCCCAGACAAAGGGAAAATATCAACTAGCTCCAGGCTAAGCCATGTGGTATACAGGAAAACGGAAGCAGTAAGTCAGGGAGGCTCATGGTTTAACTTCCCTCCCCCAACCTCCAGTCCAAACACAATGGAAATACAGGGACAAGACAAAACTTGGTAGGACCTGACAGGGCTCTGAAACGCATCAGGGGAGCCTTTCCTGGACTTTAGAGGAGTGGGATTGGAGCACTTGATGCTTCCAACTGAGGCTTGGGCTCCAGCTGCAGCTCCAGTGGCTGCTGTGGTGACCACAGCTGCAGCGTGGGGTCCACATGGTTCAGCTGGGCTCTGTTCACTCTCTCTTTTCTTTTTTCTCAGAGCAGCATCTTGGGCTTACTGGCACTGTCCAGCACCAAAGCTGGAAAGCTGCAGCTCGTAGGAATGGGAAAGGGACTGCCAGTGGCAGAGAGTGGCTAGCTCTTGAAACCTGTACACCCTGTCCCTTGAACCCTGTGAAAGACTGTGCCCCTTCTGCTTCCAACTCCAGCTTCTTCCTGCTTAAACCACACCTCTGCCATGGATAGTACAGAGGTAGTATGGAATTAAACAGTACTAAAAACTCCTCCCCTTTTAATAACAATGGTATTATCCACCTCTTTTTCTATATGATCAACACCATGCCCAGATCTTATACCTTTCAACTATATACTCATACATACATATGTATATATACATGTACAGAGCCATATAACTATACACAGGTGTTGTAGTGCAGGGAATCCTTACAACATGTATATAAGACAGCGATGGACTTGGAAGGAAAGGTGAAGTGATATTTCTTGTAGATGTTCAGGGATTATTTTATTCCTGCAGCTGCATGGCTGGAGTTCCTAGGCAGCCTCCCGTCACCAGACCCTCTTTCTTTATTTCAGGCCCCAGGCACACACACCACCCAATCAGGAACAGGTATGGAGCACACGTGACATGGGGACAGGGACAGAGGCAGACCCATACCCTGCAGGGTTCCTCCCCCCAGGACTTCGGGGGAGAGGCACCTCCACACACAGGCACGGGTATTATTTCAATAGTCACTGGCCATCCACCCAAAATGTTTGTTGAATTAATTTAATCCATGACTGGTGTAACTGGAACCATCCATATTCATTGTCCATGTTATTTACGATGTACAATGGCAGTTATTCAGCAACCGATATTACATATGCAATTAAATATTTCAGGCTGTTCTCAACCAAAAATCAAATCCCCTTGAGTTATGAATCACATTTTCCCATCCCTCTGCATGCATGCACCTAGTGCACCTCAGTTTTTGAGTAAAAAAGGTCCCATGGATGGTTTTGCCCTTGCTTGAGGCAGGACTAATCTAAACCGTCTTCCCTAATACTCTTCTAATAGGCAGTATGGGGACTTTATCTCCTTCTGCGGTACGGAGGGGTTGTCATTGGGCAGGCCCAGCTTGATTGGTAGAGCCTCCAGTGTTAACTAACAGGTGGCCTTCACTAAATGTAGATCCCAGTGTCTGAAGGTCCCACCATCCATTGCTTTCAATGTGCTTTTTAACAGTCTGTTGTACCATTCCACTTTTCCAGTGCCTGGTGAGTATGATTGGGAATATAATACACCCACTCAATACTGTGCTCTCTGGCCCAGATATCTATGAGACTATTTTTGAAATGAGTCCCTTTGTGTGACTTAAGTGTTTTTTGGGTGCTGGATTTGCTTTTCAAGGCCCAGGATGGTGTTACAGGCAGTCGTGTGATGCACTAGGTAGGTCTCCAGACATCCCATGGTTGTCTCCACCACTGTCAGCACGTAACACTTACCTTGGCAGGTTTGCAGGAGTGTGATATAATCAATCTGGCAGCCGTCCCTATTTATATATTTTGACCCCTGTATCAAAGAGGCTTCACCCAAATGCTTGATCACAACACAAGTTTCGCAGTTATGAATAATTTGGGAGATAGTATTCATGGTCAAATCCATCCCTCGATCACAAGCCCATTGCATCTCTTGCCTGATGGCCTGCAGCATCGTGGGCTTACTGAGCCACGAATAGCTCACCCGTGTTTTGCCAGTCCAGATCCACCTGAGACACTCTAATCTTGACACCTTGATTCACCTGTCCATTGTTGCAATGCTCTTCAGTAGCCCAACTCTTGGGCACTGTACATGTGCATCTACATGATGTACTTTCACAGTCAACTTCTCTATCCAGGCAGGGATGTCTTGCTACAATTCAACAACTCAGATGGCTTTTCCTCTGTGCTGCCCATTGGCCTTTTTCCATTGGTCTAGCCACAGTGCATTTTCTACCATCCACAAGTAGGTGTAGAGGTAGAGTGTTGGCCATTTTTCTCATTCAGCGATATCTAAAGCCAGCTGGATGGCTTTCAGCTCTGTGATCAGACTGGATCTACCTTGTGCCCCAATAGCTTCTGAGACTCTCTGCCTTGTGTCCCAATAGCTTCTGAGACTTACCATGCAGGACTCCATACAGCAGCTTTCCATTTTCAATTTGTCCCTACAGTATGGCAGGAACCATCAGTGAAGAGAGCACGTTGCTTTTCATTTTCAAGCAACTGATTATGTGGTGGAGTGTCCTCAGCATGTGTCACTTGCTCCTCATCCTCTTCTGATGATAGTACAAAGTTTTCACCTTCAGGCCAATTTGTGATGATCTCCAAGAGACCTGGGTGATTGGGATTTCCTATTTGAGCTCACTGTGTGATCAGAGTGATCCACTTTATCCACATGGCATCAGTGGCATGATATGTAGACAGGACTTTCCCCTGACAGTCAGGGTGCCAGGAGAAGCTGTGCTTCCGTGCCAATCACTCCTGAAGCAGCTCAAATTCTTTCAAAAGTTGGTAAGATCTCTTTTTCAGGCCTCATTTTCTTTGTTTCCCAAAATCCAGTACCTTAGTGGCTGTCCTCAAGTCTCCCTGGGTACATTTTGCTAGAATCTCAAGGAAGGACCATTCTCCTCTTCTGCAGTGTAGAACATCTTCCTTCACATCATGTTCTGACTGGACCAAGAGTGACTGTATGGACAGTCTCCTATTCAATTTGTTCAAAAGCTTGTTTTTTGGGACCCCACTTGAAGCCATTTCTCTTCTGTTTCATAAGGTAGAGAGGGCTTACAATCTGTCTATTCTCTGGGATATGCATTCTCCAAAACCCCATTGTGCCTAGGAAAAAGCCTTCTTGTGGTTGGTGGGAATATAGCTGCTATTTTTTTAACCGCAACCACTGGAATCTGATGACATCCATCTTGCCATTTTACTGTTAAAAACTGAATTTTCTGGGCAGGTCGCTTGATCTTACTTTGTTTTATGACAGAAAAGCTTTCAGGAGGATCTGTATTATCTTCTATCTTTTCTCAAAGCTGTCCTCTGCTGTGTTCCTCCATACAATGATGTCATCTACATACTGTTGTTCCAGAGTCTCACCTTTTCCCAGTTCTCACTCTTTCCCAGTGCATTTTGGATCACTCCATGGCAAATAGTGGGGCTGTATTTCCATCCCTCGGGCAGTAGGTTCCAGGTGTACTGCACACTCCTCCAGGTAAAGTCAAACGGTAGCCTCCACTCTGCTGATAGAGGAATGGAGAAGAATGATTTATCAATGTCCGTGGTGACACCACTTTGTTGCCCTGAACTCTGGTTTGTACTGAGGCTCCAGCAAGTCCAGCACAGCAGCACTCAGTTGATGCCTTAGGTTTCAACTTTTGCATTTTTCGGATTCTGTACTGCTTAGTGTGTAGCTCTGAAGTTTCTTGTTGCCTGTTAATTTCTGCTCTCGTGCTAGGCAGACATAACAAAGCCTCTCTGGACCTGCTCTCTAAGGACACTCAGACCATCCTAGGCCTAAAAGTATAAAATAAAAAGCCTCTAAAGGGGGGGGTAAGCTGAGGGAAATTACATCATTAAACTGAAGCTTTAATTGGAGAATTAACCCCAATATGCAAATGAATCAAACCTATAAAAGTGTGAAGAACTAATGACCTGTCGTCCATCTTGGGGTCCATTTTGAGAATACCTTCAGGCTCTCCAGCATGTACCTTTGAAGGCCTTTCAAATAAATATCTACTTTTATTCCTTTACTGCTGTCTAGTCTCTGTTTCTAGGAGGCCTCTCAAGGTATCACAGTGATGGTGTTACCTCTTTCAGGTGACAATAGCCCGCTGTCAATCTCCCCTCTCCATTGGACTTAAGCACTGGCCATATCAGATTATTAAAGCGTGAACCAGTCTTACTGGTCACTCTCATGTCCTTGTAACCATGACAAACTTCAGCTATTAAATATTTCTTTATACATCTAGCTTGAATTTTTCTGTTCTGATAACTGTATTTTTTAAAATTCATGCAATAACTAGTCCCTTTTCTGATACGCCAGACTGAAACTCTTCACTTTTCAAAATGCAGTCTTGCACCTTTAACATCCTTAATGCCTCCCTTATTGTCCATTCATCATAGTATTGCTAGAAAGTTTTGAATGAAAGTAGTTTGATAGTAGACTGGCACAATAATTCTATTTAAATATTACTTTTTTCTTTCATACCAGATGTGGCCTATGTTTTACAATCTATCATTAAAATTCAGAAATGTTACTCCAGAAAGATTTATTAGAATAAACTCTAAAGATTTTTTTTTGTTTTAAGTCCAGGATATACCACGGTGCTCTTAAACAGCACAGAAACAAAACACAAATAAATTAGTGATCTTGTCCTGTTGTTCAGCTATCTGATTAGAACCTGTTTCTAACAGGAGATATTTTTTGCTGGCCTAAAATATTCTATTAACTTCTGAGCACTTGCTTCAAAATCTCTATCATTCCCTACTTTTTTTTTTTCTGAGGTAGCAAAAAAGTATCCATTAAGTTAGACCACCTAAAGAACAACAACAAGGCGTCTGAGAAGCATCCATAATTTCCAAGACAGTTATATGCAATTTAAAATTGTCAGATTTGCAGCTCAAATCAGCCCAACAGATACTGAATGCCAAGAATAGTCAAACATACACACAAGATGCACTTTCTAAAATTACTTTTGTATCATATAAAGCTGTCAATCTGTTTGCATAATCAGAAATAAGATTTTGGCATTGCCTTATGGAGCCTTACATTCTGGAATACAGAGTATTAAGTCCACTCATTACAGATTCAGAGCATTATAAATATAAGATCCAAGTTAAAATTGCAATCATTAATTTTATCCCCATGCCTATTGCGTCTTGTAGCTTTGATCCTTGTTTACTGTTTTGATCTTGGACAAAACGTCAGTCTTTGGTATAAGGTACACTAAAAACTGATGGAGTCCTTTCACTTGCAGTTCCTTTAGACTTCTGTAGTGATCATGAGGACATTGGCAATCTGTAATCACGATATTTTCTGTATAGCTGTGTTTAATCAGTACTTAATCTTTTCTTTGGTAAATGTGATTAGCTACTGAAACCAGTTTAAAGTAATCCATATGAAAAACAAACAAACAAACAAACAAACAAGACCTCAAACCCAAGATAAAAAACCAAACCTCAACAACCACAAATCCTCTGAACAAGAACAAATGGCACTTATCCTTAAGAATTCTTATGTCTGCATTCAAGGGGTAACCTTCACCTGTGTTTGGTTCTCCCCATTATGCCTGTTTGGGAAGAAATTACTAGAATTAGGCAAGTCTTTGATGCTTATTATATTTGCAAAAAATATCAACAAAATCCTGTTTCTTTTTATATAAGAAGAATCAAGCAGCTGGAGACTATTTCATTGCTCAGATTCCAAGACACATTCTTGCCAGCACTTATCCCAAAGGTCTTTTCTCAGGATATTATTCAAATCCGCGTGTGTTCATATCCAGCATGTCTATCAATGTGTGTCCTTTGTTCTTATGTCATTATTTTTACAAACAGGAACAGTTTCAGCAGATAGCATTCAGCATTTCAAAGCTAACCACCATTTCCATAAGCTTCCCACTCTGCTTTTAGCCTCAGTGACAGGCAGTCAGTACTCTCACCAGTTTCAATATATATAAAACCCAGTTCCAAGCATCAAAGAAAGAATACACTTATATGTGCAGGTTGCTTTTTATGAGGAAAATATTAACAAGAATTTATGATAGATGGTCACATATTTAGCAGAACAAGAGGGATAATGTCAAAATAAATAACTACAGTCTTTTAGTTTAAGAGATACAGTGAAACTTAAGGTAATAACTGCAGTCAGTTGAGAGACAAATTACAACCATTTCCTGAAAACACGAATTTTCTTGCACAGATAATAAACTGTAGGAAGAGGAAATGCAGAGTTCTCTTTGTGAAAACAGTCTTCAGGAACAGTTGCAATATAAACTCCTTATCGATTTTACTTAGAAACAAATTATTAGGGTGGAGCATGGCTAGAAACCCATAAAAAGAACAGAGGAGTTTTATGAAGTTCAGCTGGTAAACAGCTGTTAATCGGCTGCTCCTACAGGAACAATCCAAGCCTATTTCTCAATTCACTCTTTCAGTGAGATATTTTTCTGAACAGTGTTGAGCAACCTTTCCTAAATCAGATTCCACGCTGTTGTAGCAACACATAAGCAGCAAGAAGTGGCAGGAGTGGAATGATCCTCTCAGTAGCACAGAAACTCAGATATATCTGCTCCTTTAATCTGGTACTTCAGACAATACAACTTTCAAGTGGAATGCTTAATTCTAGTACGTAAGTCTATCATATATATCATATAAATTCTGAACCTACTATGGCCACTGGCATCTAACAGATGTCTTTGTTGTGGCTTTTCTTTCTTCAGACTTCTTACTGACATGCTTTAAATGAAAATATGAAAATTAATAAATTTAAAAGGAAATAATAATCTCCTCTACAAAAGCAACAACAATAATAATCTCAAACTAACCCTCCTATAGCCAAAAATTATTGATAGTTTAGGTCTCTATCTTATACCTTATTCTCTTTTATTTTGTTCAACAATGTATGCATGGTAACACAATCTGGAAGACTCTAATAGTAGTGATGCACTCAAGAAGATCATCATAATCCTAATATGGTCTGTATAAATTGAACTTGATCCAAAGCTGCACTATGAGAAATTGTTTCTCCTCTTGCCTTAACACTACCTAGTGAAGACTATCAGTCAAGGAGCAAGGAATAGCCAGAATCAAGTTCTTAACTGAGATCTAGAACAATGGAGAACAGAAGTAACTGAAGCTTCAATTTTAAACAATTCTAATTAGGAAAGAAAAAAATATTCTTGTCTTGGTAAACTGGAAACCAATTTATTGTTCCTGATATGGTGTCTTTGAATCTTCTTTCTCTACAGGTATAAATATGTAGGGTACACAGCAACATATATACCAGAACTGTTTATTAATTGTAGCTTACAATCAAATGAGAAGTTGGAGAAAACACTGCCTTTTGAGAGGGAGCTAAACAGAACAAATGTGTTTTCCTACCTAATTTTGCTTTGAGACTCTCCAGTACTGCAGCACCGTCTCTGTAAGACTCAGAAGCACAGGTCTTCCTGTGTACTTCTCTCCAGAGGAGTGTCTGAAAGTAGCTTCAGTCCTTGTTCTTGCAATAGGTGAAATGTTTCTTTTGCTAGTGATGGGAGTCATCTAAAAAATATCATTATTACAATGATATTTTTTTGTGAATGTCCTTCCTACAGAAAAAAAAATGCTTTTGACTAGAAGGGAGAACAAAGAATGATTAATATGGTCCTAGAGGCAAACTCAGTGATTCAGAAGTCAAAGAGAAGGCTGTGACTGCAGATGGGTGCACTTTGGAATGCACCTGTATGTCCATCTAGGTATGTGAAGATTCACAGATATTTAAATATACTCATTTCCTTTGCATGTCCAATAATGACAAATGACTTTGTGTCAGTGAAACAGAATTTAATTATTTCCACCCTCAATGACCTACTCTTTGCCCTGCACATATACCACATATACAGTTTTATTGTTTCATAGTATTCAGTGTAGAGGAGAATGCATTCGTTATTATTACTTACACTCAGCCTTTGCTGTTAAAATCACAGATATTATTCACAGTATTAATTTAATCCTTGCAGGTTTTACTTTGTTTTGACCCACACTCTTAATCTGATGTTTATATCAGCTTTTACAGTTCAAATGTGGACACAATGAGATGCAGAACATATCAGAGATGCAGGCAAAGGGAAATAATAGAGGAAAGATAAGAAACCATGCCAAGATTCTTCAAATTATAACACACAGAGTTAAGAAATGCCTTGAGACATTCTCAACAAACAGCAACCATGTTTCATTTCATTTCACATGAGTAAGGAAGACCAAGCCTGAAAGTGGAACATACACATTTTGTCAGAAAAACACATCTGATATCTTGACTGAGAACATAAAAAAAATGTTTCACCGTTTAGCAGTGTCTGCTAGACGCACAGTCTTTGTGGTTTACAGGTTTCTTTTTCTCATGTGTTGTCTTTAAACAGATTTTTTCACTCATCTCAACTTCTTTTCTTTACAAATAATTCTATTTGGATTTCTAGGAACCTAGAAGAGGCTATGCCATTTTGTATTTTTGCAGTAAGTGTTAAAGACTTTGCAACAACCTCTTTTGTCATTATCACATTCCATAAAGTCCTGAAAAAAATAATAAGCATCTGCCTGTTAATTCTGTAAATGGCAAACTGAACATCTAGAAGAATATCACCTGAACTGAAAGAAAATCAGTATGTGAGCTGTGATAGGCCATGATCAAGAGGAATAAAGACAGTCTGTGACTGACCCCCACCACAGAAAATGTTAGGATATAAAGTCTTCCTCATGGTTCATATGATAATATAAAAAAAAAAGTTCAATTTTACACACACGTTTTCAATTTTCTGAAATAAAATACCCCACAAAAATCCTCCAAAGCAAAGAAAATAAAATACAGTGCAATGGGCTGTGAAAAGGCTTTTGCAGGTGAAAGAAAATTTTGCTAAAAATGGTGGTTAGAAATCCAGATTTTATAATTTCTCATCCAAACACAGGGTTTGGACAGATGTGTTGAGGCAGCATTAAGTTTGGCATTTGAAGAAGATAAGTATCTTTTTTATGGTAGTAAGAAAGTAGTAGTAAGAAAGAAGCCTTTAACAGATAAGAAAATTCTGCTACTGTGGAAGGAATGAGGAGTTCTAAAATATTCCTTGCAACAACTAAATTATTGTTTATCATGTGAAACTTTGCAGTCATAAATGATCATGGATCTTAGCCATAGTCATTTCCTGTAGGGGTTTGACAGGCCCCGGTCTTGTTTAGATAAAGACAGCTGCAACATCTCCAGATACGGGGTCTGACATCTCCCTGCCCTGGCAGGGAGGCCTGGAGATAAGGAGGTAGCACTGTCCCCCTCCAGGCCCCTCTTGGGAAACAAAGAGCCTTTTTAGTTAGAAAAGATAGATCTAAGATCCTCTAGGAAACTGTATGTAAAATACCCTACTACCCATTGGTTTCTTACCCTTGTACGCCCACCTCTGTACCCCATAAAAGAGACCCCTCTGCCCCGAGTCGGGGAGGATATCGTCTCTGGTCACCCCTTCGTGGAAGATAGAAGAATAAAGCTGCTTCTGCGGAACCACNAAACTAAGACCAAAACAGAAGCCCCAAACTTTTATATTGCAGATGACACTTTATGTAAGAAAAAGGTTAATGATATGCATGGGGATATCAGCAGTTATCAGCAGTTGGTCATGGACAAAAACGGTATAGTAAGAAATGTTTATCTTAACCAAGGGCAAGATGCAACTACAATATAAAAGTATTGAGATTTTTATTTTCTTTAAAATAATCTGTTTATACATTTGTGGAAAGTCCGCAATAGTATGTGTTTTAAGATATCTTGTAGTCAGTATGTCTAAAGCTTAATATATAAAGCTGTCCATACAATTTTTTACTTAAATGCTCTTTTGTTTGAAGGTGCAGGTTCTCTTCTTTTTTTTAAGGCAAATAAGAAAACCTGAAACAGTGATATAAAATATGAGAATTTTGGACAGTGTTCACAAACAAGTACTGAACATCTCTCCCCTAAGTCTGTTAAATTATTTCCCTCATCCTATATGATTTTCAGAATTATTTTTCTTTTAAACCTGGAAATATGGCAAGGTCCTGTGGAATTTTTGACAGAGCTGATTTATTTAGTCTTCTCCTTGAGTGGAATTTCTGAAGATAATTTAGTAGATTATGATTTTAAATCTCAAAGGCAAGCATAGAGTACTTCTGCATAAATAAAATTGAACTCAGAATTTTCTGGTTTTTATATAAAGATGTCTGAAAATCTCTGAAGCCTTTACAAGAGCTATATTTAATTCAGGCACTGAGTGCTTATTTGAATGTTTAGAAAGAGGTTATAAATAAGTTTAAGTAGTTTAGTGGTGTACATTTTTTCTTAGAAAATATCTCTTAAAAAGTGTTTTATTGACTTCAATAAGTGTGAAATGATTGAAGCTATAATGAACAGTTTATGCTTGAGCATACAAGGACCCTAGGTATTTATAAATGACAGGTCTACAGAATACCTATGAATGAAAATGACCCCAGGTAACTGAACCCTGCTTTTGCAGCAGGTTTATACACAGCCAAATAATGAAATGAAACCCACAGAGGACTCTCAAGATATTTGACATGAAGTAATTTATGATTACTCCTGGAGTAGAGAAAGTGACATTAAGATTTCCTGCAGATCTGTTACAGGCTACAGAAAAACTTGTATCTAAAGCAAGGCAATAGAATGCTATTTTTAATGTATAACATATAATGTACACAGTGTGTAAAATTAGGTATGTACAGCAGTGCGAGTATTAGGTTGTCTACCAGGTTCATAAGTTTACTTGACACAGAGCATGGTATAACACAAACCTTTTTTTTTCTACTACAAATATTCAGACACACTGATAAGTAGTCATGACTCATTCATGTGACCTGACATCCAATGGATTCTTATTCAGAGACTGTATTACATATGTGTGCTCAGCCTGTCAGCCTGCTGGGCAGAATCACTACTACGAGAATGATTAAATTTTCTTTTTAATAACTCAGCATTGTAACATTCTCCAAAGGCAGAAAATATTCTCTTCTCTCCCAAAAAAATAGCTCTGAACAGAATATAGAAACTAAAAAGCCTTCCCTTTAGGCTTCACCTACCTAGCTTTCTCTACTCTTTTCCCATTATGAGAATTCTTTCATATTTTCTCTTTTTTAGACTGAACATAGTGCTGATTGTCACTCTCACTGAACTCCTTGCTGTGACTGTGCAGCAGCAGAGATAGCAGGCAGTGATCTTAGCTAAATGAAGACTAATACCCAGATTCAGGCTAGACAGCTCAGGTCAATATTCTGGTAGAAGACATGTGAGTTTAATGTCTCTGAGCCCGCAGAGAACTGCAGGGAATTCCCTGAGAATCAAGCAGTTTTATACAGCTGGATCAAGGACACAATCATAATGAGACAATTCAGCCACTGAGTGTTCTACACTTACATACTTCTTTTTCTTCTTTTTGCCTTTTTTTCTAGAAGAAAGATTTTTCTTTTTCTGTTTTCATTTAAATTCTCTTATCACAAGCTCTTCAATACTGCAAATGTTTGGGCTGCCAAAATCTCAGATTTTTTTCTAATTGTGATATAAGTGCATGATGCAGAATGTGCCTTGCATAGAAACATATGGCCTTTCTAATATGAAAGCTGTTGCTTCTCCTTTCAGCATCTTGCAGGGACCTCTCTGCTTACTACTCTAAAGCCTAGCTGTTCACAGACTCGTCAATGGCAAATAATTCTGGGGTCCTTCTAATCTCTTTCAGGAACCCCAAAGTATTCAGTCACCAGACCATTTCCATGCTGGCCTCATCACCCAGGCTTCTTTATTTAGGCAGTATTATAAGTAGAAAATGAAGCAAAATCAGGTGAAACCAATCCAACCCTGTTCCTGTTGACCAGGCAGCCACCCATTACAGAGTAGGAACCATCTAGTGCTCTCCATATATTAGAAAGGGTTATTTATATTGTGCTTATTTATTATTAACTTCCCACCTGGCATTTATAGGACATTTATGCTGTCCAAGTGGTTGCACTTGCTAATCAGCTATTACAGCTTCCAGGATGCAGTAAGAGCAGGCAGCTTCTACCACGGTAGGTGATGGTAGTGGCAGGCAGTGGCAGCAGTACAGGGGACACGTGGGATGGACACATGAAAGCAGCTCTGCAGCGGTCATTAAGTTCAGCCAAGAGTCCAGAACATCAGGTAGATCCATAGTGATGAGGCAAGTCCAACATCAAGCTAAGAAGCCATAAAGTCACCTGCAAGCTGACCTGTGGGCTGGGGTTAGGGAGGCACAGAACTCGGATACCAGAGAGATATCAAGGGAGAGAGCCTGAGGTTAAAAGCCTCTCCCAGGTGCACTGGGTTAAGTCACTGCTGGGATTTCTCACAGCCAGAGAGAAGCATCATCAAAGTTTTCCCTGAGTCTGTGCAGCTGAACCCTGGGGGCTATAGAGAAGGCACTTAGGGCCCTTAAAACATCTAAGGCTTTCAAGAACTGGATATAAGAAAGCATTAAAGCAGATCATATATAAGTAGGTCAACCATGCTTGGCTCTTTTTTCCTGGTTGTACATGTACCTTTTATTTGGCAGGCCACTGAGCTGCAGCCTCCTTGTTTCCTTTTTACTCTACTAGCAGCTAAACCTAAACTTGTTCCCAGGCTCACAATACTGTTCCTTACACATACTGCTGTCATTGCTGATAAGTCACTTGTGACTCACATCTGCCTGTAAACGTGCTATTTTCTTCCTTCCATGAGTAAATGTAAGTCAGTGTTTCTTCAGAAAACAGGAATAGACAGGTAAGTGAAAAGAATGGGTATATGCATGTGTGCACACACTTGTGGCTATATGAGCATGTGAATATCTGTTTTCAATTACTTTAAACTCCCCAGTAAATTCTTATATCTGAGGAACTGAACTTTCATAAGGTGTAAGCTGTGTTGGTACCACTAAGTTCTTGTGCTGACATCACAATCTTTATCAGATACAAAACTTTTACAAATCATAATTCATTATAGTACTTATTCTTCATTCTGAAATTGTTTGGTATATGTGTTTAAGTCTTTCTGAAGAACTCTCTCTTTTTTATCTTTTTTTTTCTTTTGTTTTTTGTTTTTGGAAGGAAACAAAGAGCTATCTCATATTGGGTGTCTGTAAAGACATAGTCAGTGGGGTCATCACCTTCATGGTATTGTTGTATTGCAGTGCAGGGAGGCAGCAAGGGCAATGTCTGATGATACAAGCTCATGGCAAAAGAGGCGTGTGAAACTGGGGACTGAAGATTGCCTGCTTCCCATTCAGCTTCTGATTACATTGTAATATTTAATTTCTTATCAAGTTTGGGACACAAACCTCATGATGCAAGAAGAATGAAGACTGAGTGTAGACAGGATATATTCTTACATCCACAGATTTGAGCAAAGCATCATGGGATAACAGTTCAGTTATCTGAAGAAACTGACACATATTTTGTTTTACTTTCCCTTAGGTACCAGAATTAAGAGTTATACTACTTTCCTTTGTTATACCTTGCTTGCTTCTTCATTCAGATTCTGTAATGACGTTTAAATGAAAAAAAAATACTATCGAAGACACTTAAGGCTTATTTATAACTCAAGTAAAGGTCATGAACTCTGGACTTTTCTTTGGTTTTGGCTTTAATGTTTTTTTTTAACCTGTTGCCTTTGGATGTGTAAAAGAATGAGTGGAACCTTTGTATAAATATTTATATGCAGTAGGCTGAATGCACAGATAAATATTGTTTCATAATAAGATTCAAGGTTTACAACTCAGCCAAATAACTGAGGAAAAATATCACAGAGGAAAACCTGACTAAAATAAATTATTTTCAGTGCACACAAGAAGATAGAATCAAATTATCAATGGAAATTGAAAGCATCTCTTTAGAGAGGGAAAGGATTGGAGAACAGAGGAGAAATTTCAAGTGCATGGGTTAGAAAAGATGCTAAGGCCTAGAACTATACTAAAATTTGTGGACAGATGGAAGTTGACATAAGACAGAAAAAACAAGAATGATTTTTGAGTGTAGCTCATTCAAGGTGTTCTTCTAAAACAAAAGTAGGGAAGAAGCTGAGAAAGGAAAGTTAACCTGAAGACTAAATCTCTCTTTACTTCTGTGAGCAGTAAAGACAGAAACTGGAGCTCAGGAAAAAGTCATATCTTTATCAGTTTTGTGGACCTTCCTGTGGACTTAGCAATGGCTCTTATTTGCAGTCTTTGTTTTGCCAAAGGTTCTTCCCATATGTAACTATCTTAAAATGGCCAATTTGAACAACATGTGATGCTATTTTAAAGGGCCCAAGGCACTGAGATAATTGAACTAAATTATTACACATCAGAAATTCTGCTATATTTTTGCACTTAACATCTTACCTATTCTTAAAAATTACAGGACATTTCCATTCAAAAAATACTATGTTTCTCTACCATTATGTTAATTATCCTTTGTTCTTGATGTACCTGGGATAATATATAATGACTTAATTTTTGTCTCTTGTGTATTCTTGTAAGCTAGAATTCTTAAGAATAAATAAATCTGTAACCATATATTAATTTGAACATTTTAAAGAGCAAGATCTGTTACCTAGAGGACCTTCTGGGCTAAAATAAGGGCAGCTTCTGACCATGGAGATCCTGAAATATTACAAACCTGATTCAAGAGGAACTGCAATCTAATTGACATGCTCTATAATTGAAGTCTGGTTATGTATCAGTGGATAAATGAAGCTTAAAAATTAATCAAGCAAACAATAAGTGAAAAAAAAATCCATTTGTCTTGCTTGGAAGAGAAAGTCTCTGATGATAATGGCTTGTGTTACAGAAGGTGCAAGGTGCCAGGATGAGGCGAACCTGCTGCCTGCCAAACATGCCCAGGGATAGCTTATTTTCCCAAGATGTCTGGCAGAGCTTGAGTGTCCAGAGACTTCAGATTTTGTGTGGTCCTTTCTTTACTACTGCTGACATTGAATAACATGGTACATTAACAATTCCCATGGCAGCAGCAGGAATTTTTGGACACAGGAATGAAATCCACTGCACTATACTGTCAGGTTCCAAACCTAAAAATGCCTCTCAGTAGTGTTGTTTTTTAAGAAGGAATGGTTAAGTGTAAAAAACTGGCTGAAAGGGAGTCACTGTTATCTTTTATGTTCTTATGTACATTACAAATTACATATATAATATAGTACTACAAAGATCTCCCAAGTGAAAAAAAAAAAAAGAATACTGTGTACTGTGGAGGATTTTATTTGGTCTCACAAACACAGACTGTAGTCATCATCTAGAGCACAACAAAACAAAGAAGTTTGAATGAAGTTTAGCAGGTACAAGAATAGTTTGTCAGGACAGGGGCAATAGTGGGTTTAGAGAAGTTATTTTTTTTTTTTTTTCTGAGAGATAAAGTAGGTCGAGATACAAAAAAACCCCTAAAGCCTTCTGCGTCTTTTATGAAGAGATTTCATGCACTGCTACAGTATTTACTTACAAGGGAAATAAACCAAGGTTGTAGCTAGCAGCTATAAGGATACACAAGTGAAAGCAATCCTTCTTTTCTGGTAGCAGCCCTAAAATTCCCTTTGACATCGATTGGACATGGCACCTTGCACAGTAAACGATGCTACAATTACTTATCTTTTCTTGAAGAAACAAACCAAATTCCCTATGGTATTTTTAAGGCAACCTTAGGCCCATTCTGGTTCTACTGTAATAACTATTTTTTGGGGCAGACTTCACTTATCATATTTGAAGGCTGAAATAGAGGAAACAACCTGATCGTGACAATGACAATTTGGAAAGAATGGGTAAAGATAGGGAGATATTGATTCCTTTCCTGTCTTGCAGAAACTTTCAGAAGAATGAAACAAAGGAATTTTGCAACCAGTGGAAAATATGTCATCTATAGGGTTTTGACATTCTTTGGAAATGCATTAAAGATTAACCTGTCACTCCTATATGGAACTTTGAAACAAAAACATATAATTTCTACTGCTTTACTTACATTGCCTATTAAATTTGGCCATTTCAGTGCTTACTAAAAGCATCATCTGGTGGTGTGAGGGAAAATAGTTTTACACATCTCTAAGTTTTAGTCTGTGTTAAGAGCTTAAGTGTTGAAACAGCTTCATCTGGACATAATTTTCTTTGAAGCCAAATCTTAAATCCCTGCTGATAGAATCTGAAAGAGAAGTTTAGTCCTTGAGACTATGTGTGGTGAGAAAGGCACAAAGGTGAAAAAAGACATGGCAGAAAATCACAGCATCAAAGACAGAGGGTCTGTCACAAAGGATGAGGGTGAGTAGTTGAGAGAAGCAGTCAAGCATTGAGAATAATCAGTGAACAGCTGGAAAGGCCAAGAGAGACCCTGGAAGTCAGGGAGCATTAGAGAGAGTTTAAGTGTGTCAAAGCCCAGGATACTGCTTCTTGAGATTCGCAGAAAAAAAAGCGAGAGTCAAGATTTTCTCAAATGATTTATAGCTTTAGGGGAACTTCACTCTCCAAAAATCTCAGAGGTCCATATTTCCCACTGGTGCATCTTCTGGATTTTTTTAATTTGGACCTAAGGCTTGTGTCCATCTGTCCTAGAGAAAATATTTAAAAAATGCTTCTTGGTCTGCAGATAAATTACAAGTTTTCTGTGTGAATGTAGTAACACTGTCACTGCAATATCAGGGAGTAACACCTGGAGGTTGCTCATCCTGAACACCTGGGCATGCTTGGTGAATGACCTACAGTGAGAAGCACTCCTGAGCTCCCACAAAACACACCCACCGCAGCAAACTGCACAGCACTTAAGCTGCAACAATATGTCCTCATGCTTCATCTCAGTACTGGTGAAGTTATGTACACTGCATGACTTTATCTCCACGATAAAACAGCAGACACAGCTTTTTAGTTTTCCAGGCTTCAGACCCAGTAGGAGCAGGCCCGTGGACTTCCTAGGCAGTTTGCCCCCCTTGCCACAGCAGAATGCGCCTTCACCAGGACAGCGCTGAGACTACACCTGTACCACCCACCCTTTCTGTGGTTCTTAATTCTAAATATGTTTTACTCCACCTCAGCAAAAATTCAATTTTTGTTGGAGATCAGCACAGCTATGCTACAGAAAATCTCCTAGGAAGCTTACTTGGTAAAAGATGGCACTAACTACTTATAGTGTGGCATTCTACCTTCAATCCTTAGGTTTTGAGGTTCATCATTCATAATGAATGAGTTAAGTGAGATGCATACACTTTTCTCTCTGGACAGTGAAACCAGGAGATATTGGCAGAATCAATTCAACTTTATTGACCAGTGGGGAAACTGTTTATGAATGCTCTTCTAAGGTTTTCCTTAAATCTTCTGGAAAAAAAAAAAAAGTATTTGCTATAAATGAATCTTATATTCCTACAGCTTATTCTGCAACAAACCTTTTCTAGTATCATTTCTGAAATTCTGAATATTGTTAACAAATATTTATTCTAATATTTTTTTTTTTTAATCAGACTTAGTCACTTATTGTTTTTAATCTCTGAAGTGCAGGATGTGGAAATTTTATATCAGCTCATATATTTGCACATTATTTCCTTCTTTTTCATTTTCCAATTTATAGGACTGTACACTCTTTGAACTGAATCTCTGTATGCCTTTCTGCAACAATTATCATGACTGAAATGTCTGAGCTTGGCCTTTAAAATACGTAAGCAAAAACCAAAGAATATTTGCAAAAAGCAAAGAGGGAAATAAAGCCAGTCTTGCAACATCCTTTATGATATGTTAATCAGCAGCAAGTGAAGATTAGTCTGCCCTGCTTATTTTCTGAACAAGTTCCTGCTTGTGTCATAAAATTGTTCTCCCCTTGTCTATTAGAGAAAATAGAATTGCCCTCTCTGGCCCTGGTCTTGCAGACAACTATATCTTCCACTAACAGTTCCATTAACTTCGTTTAAACTACCTGAGTGAACTGACTCAGCTGGGTATGCAAGTGACTGGGAAATTGCAACCTTTGTCCTTAGGCAGTTTCTGGATGATTTTTTTGACTACGTTTTTCTTCTCTCCAAACCATCCATCACTGTTGGATCATGCAGCTATTTAACAAAATGGTTTGCATTGCTCATTTTCCAGTCTGTCTAATTTGATGTTGCTACTGCTAATAATTTCTCATATTGTAAAACTTAATTTTTCCTGATAGCTGCAGCCATTCTAGAAATGCAAATTATTTAAAAGCTCAAATTTATGTAAAAAAGAATTCCTTAGAACATCTAGAAAATTTGCTTCTCTAAGAAGAAACGCCATAAATATTTATAACAAAATAGATCAAAATAAATTTAAACTATTTTTGAAACGAAGATAATCTACTTATTTGCTATTCTCAAACATATTTAAAGTTATGAATAAGATAACCTTTTTCCTTATTCTTTCATCTACTTGTCTTGCATCTTCTGTATTCACAGAGCATATGATCTGCTTTTGAAGGTCCTGTGTCCTCCATACAAAAATCAGCAGCATACTGCTGAGGAAAGTTGCATCCAAGAGCACCTATTAGGAGCAGGGAAAATGACCTGTTGCCCATGGAGAGGAGAAATGGTTACATATTTTTAACTGATTCCTGAAAGCACTAGTGGATCTAGTAATGTAGAAACTGCAGTTCTTTTGGATCAAGGGAGGATGTACTATTCTGACCAAAAGCAGACATTTCCGTGTATGAACCAGTCACACAGAACTCCTATTGCGTGAGTGGAGAGAGCCAGCAGAAAAAAAAAGAGAAAATTAATCTTAATCAAAAGCGGAGATTAAAGTGTTTTGTTGCAACTTTGTTTGTTTGTTTGTTTGTTTGTTTACTAACTGTTAAACAATGGCTAATTTTGAAATATGACTTGACAGTATAAACATCTACAGTCAAATGAGAGAAATCCCATTCATAATGCCTTTGGGGAGAGAGAGAGAGAGAGAGAGAGAGAGGAACAGTACTACAAAGGTAGAAAATTCACAGGGATTTGAGATCTTGAAAAGGTAAGTTGTCATCAAACCCTTCTTCCAATACTTGTTTTGCATCTCTGGTTATAAAACGATTTTGTTCAAGAAAAGGTGCATTGTTTTTGTTCTGTGATTAATTAAACTAAGTAGAATAAAAACTTTCTAATTCTGAAATAGTGTTTCTACATACTGTAGTGCTGAGAAAGCAACTCATCAGAAATTCTGTAAATCAGGAAAATATAGTAACTCTGGCTGTATAAAAATCACTGCAAAATGTAATTAAAAAAAAAATCAATGGAATATCAACAGTTAAACTACCTGTGATTTACTCATGGAATGCGTAGTTTATTTGAGTTATTTTTTGTATAATGTTAACTACAAATAATAGGGTTTTTTCAAAAAAGTTTGAAAAATTTGGCATATGGGCGTCAATGGAAACTTGGAATCTAATAATGCTACTATTAAAAGTCTCAGCAGCCTGTAGTGTCAATTGCTGCTGGATGTTTTGAGAATACCATTTGGATAACACAATCGTATTTTATAAAATCTATACTGAGTCTACTCCCTTGCCAGATTTTCAGTTGTCCAGCTTTCAAAAAGCATTCTTATGCAATTCTTCCTTTCCAACAGAAAACCTATAGACTAGTGGTCTGTAAATATAAATTATAATCAGCAAACTGTAAATATGAACTGAATACAAATATAGTGAATTGAATGTCAAAATAAATGGCTTGGTTTCTGTAATAGATGTATCAATTCATTGCACAGCAGATTTATTAAAACACAAGACCACTCCTAACCTTCTGCTCTCTTCTTTTTAAAAGAAAATAATACTGGAGTTTTCAATTATTTTAGAAAACTGGTGTTGAGTCTACAATTGAGCCAAACAAGGTCCAGCTTACTCCAGAGGATGTAAAGCTTAAATTTCATGTTTTAATGAGTGAAAAAAATATCATTATCACAGACTTATAGATCGTGTAGCTTCTACTACTCTCTTGACTGTTGGTTTGACTGATTTTCTCAGCAAAACAGTCAAGAATTTTTTTAGAATTATTTCCCAGTGTACATTTTACCTACTTTTAGATCATTATTTTTCAACATCATTTAGAATTTCAATATTTTAAAATATAAATAAAAGCAAATATTTTTAAAAAACTGAAACCTCCAAACTCCTTTTTTATGCCTCCTTCAATGACAAAGATCAAAAAGGAAATGTGTTTTCTTTCCATGAACAACTTCACTGTTTCTATAAATATAATTATATTCATTCATATGTCCTGAAACCACTTTTTTTTTTCNGATGAATAAAGAACTCCTGTTATTACTCAAGTATAAGCAAGAAAGATGCAGGAGATGGAAGCGGGCTTGGGCCACTTGGAATAAATGTAGAGAGGTTATCAGAGTAAGTAGAAATGAGACAAGGACAAAGGCCATCTGGAGTTAGATCTTGCCAAGAAGTTAAAGGAGAACAAGAAAGCTTTTCAAGTACATCAATAACAAAAGAGAAACAAACAATGTGTGGACCTGTTACTAAATGGAGGGGAGACTGGTATCGCAGAACACAGAGAAGGAGGAGTTACTGAACGCCTTCTTTGCATTGGTCTTCATGGACAAGACCAGCCCTTGGGCATATCTGACTCAGAAAACCAGGGTAAAGGAATGTTGGAAGGAATACTTTTCCCTGGACAAGGAGGAATGGGTTAGAGAACACCTGAAAGTCCATAGGTCCTGATGAGTTCATAGGCAACCACAAGCTGAGAGATCTGGTGGGCACCCTAGCAAGGACACTCACCATCATCTTTGAAAGGTCATGGGGATCAGGAAAGGTGCCTGAAGACTGGAAGAAAGCAAATATTATCCTGGTCTTCAAAAAGGGCAAGAAGGATGACCCAAGAAATTATTTGCTGAACAACTTGACCTCGATCCCTGGAAAGATGAAGAAGAGCCTTATTCTGAAGGTCTTCTGTATTCACATGGATGACAAAAAGATGATCAAGAGTAGTCAGCATGGATTCATTAAAGGAAATCATGCTTGACCAACCTGATTTCCTTCTATGATGAAACAACTATTGGATTGATAGGGGGAGAGGGGTGGATATTGTCTACTGCAACTTCAGCATGGCTTTTGACACTTTCTGGCACAATATCCTCATGGGCAAACTCAGGAAGTGTGGACAATGAGGTGGACTGAGAAATGGCTGAATGACAATTCCCAGAGGTCATAATCAGTGGAACTGATCAGGATCTAGTTGGAGGCCTGTCACTACTGATGTCTCCCAAGATTCAGTACTGGTCACAGTATTGTTTAAATTATTTCTCAGTGATTTGGATGAAGGAGCAGAGACCTCCTCAGAAAGTTCACTGATGACACAAAACTGGAGTGGCTGATACCCCAGAGGGCTGTGCAGCCCTTCAGAGGGACCTTGGCAGGCTGAAGAGATGGGCAGAGAACTGTCTGAAACTCAACAGAGGCAAATGCAGGGTCCTGCACCTGGGGAGGAATAACCCCATGCACCAGCATAGGCTGGTACTCTGTGGAGAAGAGCCGGGGGGTCCTAGTGGACAACAAGCTCTCCATGAGCCAACAGTGCCCTTGTTGCCAAGGACAATGGGATCCTGAGCTGCATTAGGAAGAGCATTGCCAGCAGGGAGAGGAAGGTAATCCTGCCCCTTTACTCAGCCCTGGTGAGGCCACGTCTGGAGTGCTGTATCCAGTTCTGAGCTCCTCAGTAAAACAGAGACATGGAGCTCCTGGAGTGGGTCCAGTGGTGGGCAACAAATATGATGAAGGGATTGGAGCACCTCTCTTATGAGGAAAGACTGAGGGGCCTGGGCCTGTTCAGCCTTGAGAAGAGATGACTGAAAGGGGACCTCATCAATGTCTATCTGAAGGGAGGGTGACAGGAGGATATTTCAGGCACTTGGTGGTGTCATCCAACAGGAAAAGAGGCAAAGGGCAGAAACTGATGCACAGGAAGTTCCATCTGAATATGAGGAAGAACTTCTTTACTGTGTGGGTGACCTTGCACTAGAGCAGATTGCCCAGAGAGGTTTTTGAGTCTCCCTCACTGGAGATATTCAAGAACTCTCTAGACACGATCTGGTGCAATGTGCTCTGGGATGACCCTGACTGAGCAGAGAAGTTGGATCCCATTACCCACTGTGGCCCCTTTCAGCCTTACCAATTCCGTGATTCTGTGAATCTGCAATTCTGTGAATTTGACAGGATCTTTCATGAGTGCTCATTTCCACAGTAATTTTTAATATTCCAACATCAATCATATTCAGTCACATCTAATACCAGATGAGCATCACCAGGCTCTTAACAGACCTATGTTCCATGTCCATGACGGACTGAATCATACTGAGAAATCTCTGAAATCTTATTACCACACACATTGCAATTCGTGCTATTTTTCAGTGACCTATTGCTAAACAGAATTTTCAAGAACACTGTAATTTAATGAATTTGCATGCATTTCCCAAAAATATGCACTTCAGTCAGAGTATACACCACATCAGTGTCTAGGTGCAAATACGTAGAAAGTTTCAGCTGATTTTCTGCTAAGTAAATGATGGACAGATTCTGAGAGAAAATCACAGAAATTCTTTGTAGATTTGTGAAAAGCTATAATTTAAATTCAAATAAGGACAAGAGAATCAAGTAGCATAAGAGCCATTTTGAGCAACTGGGTCTCTCAGTGGTATCAGAATACTCTGCACATGGATATGGTTTTTTCCACATAATTCATTTCATTTTGAAATATTCTTAATCACCACATTACATGTTTTGTAGACAACTGCCTCTGAAATACAGGGAGATATATTTTACTATTCAGTAGTGTATATTAAGAAAGATGGACAATTCTACATTTTTTATAGTATCTCTGTTCTATGCAACCCCCTTTTTTTTTTTTGGACTGTTTGAATTATAATAGACAAACAATGAGAAAATGTTCACTAAGGAATGATCCACTGAGGTCGAGGGCTAGAGTTAATTTAAAATATCTTTTCCATATTTGAATTCTTTCATTAATACTTGAGGATACTACAAGCTGGAAATAATAGCTCTTCCTTATTCAGCTTAAGGTGCTTAATGCAGAAAAGACATTGAAAGTTAAAACCACATCTTTTCATTTGTTTGCAGTGTGGACACCCTCTCAGGCAGGGTGAAATAGTCAAAAGAAGATTAAGAATCCCTGTCTCTGAATATGTTATAAACTATTAAAGTAAGAGGTATTATTCTGAGAGGGCATATGAAAAACAAACAGGTGGAAAAGGCCTTGCAAAGATTACAACAATTTTGGGTTTTTTTTAATAAGAAAACGGCATTGATTTGTATTCCTTCTGGATTTGTTCTGTTTGAAGAATAAATTGGATCTTGAAACAAAGGCCCTGAAGATTCTAGAATAAAACTGTTTCCATCTTGGGATGCTGGAATGGCCCAAAAGCATGCATATAGTCTTTTACACTATTTGAGTTATTAATAGAAAAAATAATATCATTTTTTTTCTCATTTATAAACTTTGACTTAGTTTGTGGCATATACCACAATGAAGAGGCCTGTTCTCAGATAAAACCCTGCTTTTGAATGTATGCCATTTGACCGAGTGTGCTTTTGATACACACAACTTTTGCTAATGTTCCCTGTTAAACCTTTATTCTATTGTTATAGATATATTTTCACAGAATCTCTATGTGGAAATGAAAAATCTAAAAATCTTCAATTTTATTAGTCTTTCTCATTATATATATTTTTTTAATATGTGAAAAGATTCCCTGGTATGGAAAGATGAAGGGGGATGTTTCGTGCATTTTATTTTCCAATTCTTAATTCAACATTTGGTGAACAAAGCTTAGATTCTGAGGAGTTGAAATCCCTATATGACTACATAAGGTATTATGACAGAGAGTCAAGTTCTGTATTTATGTTCTTTTCTTCTTTAAGTTTTCTTATTGACATTTAGAGGTTTAGTGTTATTGCATTGTGCTTACATCTGACTCAACTTTTCATAAAACTGACAAGACTGAGTTTGTTGCTTTGCACTCTGTGACGAAGTACTTGACAGAGTATCATCTTCCATTGTTTTCACGCCTGTGTGCTTCCTGAAACAACCTCAACTATGTCACGTGTGGGATCTTTAAGGTCCTTTTACCCTTTCTTTGAGATTTATAAAATCTTGAGGTTTTTAAGGTTAAAGGGACAATTAGAATATCTAGTTTGATATCCTCTGTACTAAAGGCAATAGCCCATTTCTTGTAATATTGTTCTTTATCACAATATCTGTAACTAGTTTTTAGTTGTCATTATTTAATTTGATTATGAAGTTTTAAAAGGGTAACCATCTAATAACATAGATAAAAAAGCCTGATTAAAAAAAAGAGTAAAGGTTCCAAATAGAATTTAATATAATTTGCTTCAAAATATTTATTCGGTAATATTTTACACTGCAAAGATTCCTTCTGGGTACAAATTCATATTAAAACATGTAGTTTGTCTTTCTTGCCTAGCTGTTGACATTTTAACAAAATGATATTTACTGAAACTGCTTGCTTATCACATTAATTTCTAATGTCATCACAATATTTCTTTTGAAAAGTTTTAACACCTTGGAAAGCCACTGACATTTCATCTGTCTGAGTGGAGTAAGATATTTCTGAATTCAAAATAAACTGTAAACTGACAGTGGTTTCATCTGTGAATTTTTTTCCAAGGGTTCAGTTATCATAACATGCATTTTGTTATGGATAGGATTATTCCTGCCAATGTAAAAGTAGCATTAGTAAGTTCAATGAACTCTTAATGAACATTTGTTATCATCTACTTATCAAAGAATGCTTCATTTCTGATATATGCATGCCATCTCATTTTTTAAGAAATATCCCTGATAATGTTAAGAGGACAACTTCTGTATTCTAATTCTGAGAAAGTTCACTTGTGAAATTTTATTTGCTTTTCACCAGTGACTTTGACATGTCAAGGACATATTCTGCTTATGAATAAATCAGTGAAAAAAACTCTGGCCTCTCTATTTGAAGAACAACTTTTGTTTGCTGAGTACAAGTATTTTAAAGAGCCAGCTGATATCCAGCCAATAGGCTACAACTCATTGTAACTATCCTGTTTTCTTTTTTCTTGGACTTAAAACACCATCAGGTATCTGTGCGGTTCTTAAGGAATTTATAAGTTTCACATCACTATGTAGAAGCATTTTGTGCTTCTCAAAATCAGCTCAGCCTTGTGACTTGGCTACAAAGCTGCAGTGTGTTGATCCCATTAAGCAGCTAAGGCCCCACAGAGCAGTTGGTACACCTCTGCCCCAGCAGGATGGAGATGGAATCAGAAGAGCAAAAGTGAGTTAAATCTTGTGTCTTGACAAAACGACAGTTTAAGTGGAAAAGCAAAACTGTATGTGCAAGCAATGCAAAATAAAGAATTCATTCAGTAGTTGCAATGAGCAGTCTGGTGTCCAGCCATCTCCAGAAAAGCAGGGCTTCAACATACATAATTTTTTTGGGGAAGACAAAAGCCATCACTCTAATACCAGTCCTTTCCTCCTTCTTTCCCCAGCTTTTATTGTAGAGTATGATATCATATAGGATGAACCTTTGGTCAGCTGGGGTCAGCTGTCCTGCCTGTGTCTCCCCCCCCTGTCGGCTAGTTCCCCTTCCCCACAGTCCACTAGCTCAGGAAGCAGTGAAAAAGGAAGAAAAAAACCAGCCTCCGTGGGTTTTATTGGAGGGCTGGGGGCAGTGTGAGAAGCAAAAACAGCCTTGATGCTGTGCAGCTGCTCAGCAGTAGCCAAAGAACTGATGTGTTAACGACATTTGGTCACAGATTCAAACCTCAGTACCATAAGGGCTTCCATGAAGAAAATTAACTCAATCCCATCCATATGCAGCACAAAAGTCAATTTCCTTCATGTTTTTACATGATTATTAGCAACTTTGATCTGTATTGTTCCATCTCCAGCAGAAAAAGTAGAATGTAGCCAGAACTAAGAGCAGAGACAGTTTTTAAGCAATTAACATCATTTAACTTCATCAGCCCAAGATAATTATGGATTTCGGATCTCACACTTCTCAGGCAAGTGTTGTACCAGGTAAATGGTGGCCTCCTCTTTCCCTTGCAGAGCATTTCAGAGGTAGATCAGCCCTTCCATGTTTTTGGACTTGTTTCTTGTTCTTCTCTCTCATTCCATCAAAACTACACATCTGGCAACCTGAAATGTTTAGGAAACTAACATGATTTTTGTAGGGGTTAGGTTGTGGATTCACAAATAGACTTGAGTGTTGCAAGACTGACAACTACAAGGTTTTAGCACAGTTTCTCAGTGATCAGAGTGTTTGTCCAAGATCTGATTTCTGTATTTTCTCCAGCCTCTGCCTTTCCAGGCTCAGAAGCCTTACCTTTTCAAGCCATGAACTGTGTGCTGTGGTTGATCACAGACTTATGTTCCCTTCTCTCGAACCACTATGAAACAGTAGAGCAGGAGAAATATGTTGCACGTTGCAGAATATTGCACGTTGGAAAAGGCAGTGGAAAGAAAGAACCATTATGCAGTGAACATAAACCTGTGTTGTAACAAACAAACCCTTACCAGGTGATATTTCAAACTACAAGAACCATACTATTTAGAAATTATATTCATGAGCTCTTGTTTTAGAATTCCCAAATTTCCTTGCCCTTGTGTAAAAACAAAAAAAGTCTGATTTGCATCTAAATCAAATTAATTTTGCTCAGATGAGCTACCTAATAAGCTGGAATCGGAAGAGGATGTGTTTTCTTTAAAGGCATATTTTTCTTTAAATAATTAGTCCTGAAATACAATTTTTAGCTAGAGTTTCTAAAGTTCCACTGATTTCAGTGGCTGTTACACAGACTCAAAGGTATCATCAGATTGATTGGTTACCCTACAGGTCTAAAATAACCTTCTAATATTGACATTTTTTATGTATTTTATTATTCAGTAGAAAGGCAGAAAAAGGCTGTGAGGTAGAAGCCATCCTGTTCTGGAGCTTCATTAGCATCAATAAATCCTGTTGCATGTAAATGATCTGAGCAACTCAGAGCAATTAGCTTTTCATTTTAACTTGAGTGCTTTAGTGCAGATTGGTAGCTAATCAAGCTGGGAAATTTTAATAGAGTGCGTAAAAAAAATTGTTTATGAGTAATACTGTAAACAAGCATTGCAGATAGGTCTGTACCTGCTTTAGTGCTATAATAAAATAAGCAGTGAAATCAGCATTGCATCCATTTAGGTGTAATTGTACAAATTGCTAGCTAATCAGAGTGAGAAAATTGAGCCACAACTCCGGAGAACAATGCTGTTTGCTATTAACTTGGTGTTTAACTATGTATTTAAAGTATTTGGAGATGAAATATTTTTTAAAAATAAACATAGATTTATTTTGTTGTTAAAAGCATGCCTGATTCTGAGTTGGTTTCGTTGGTGTAATCAAGAAGAAATTCCACTGACATTTGTGAAGTTAATTCAAATATGAACTAATGTAAGCAGTATGAGAATCAGCACCATTTACTTTATTGTTTTCTCCTGTGTTAAGCCATAGGCATTTCATTAAAAATTCAAAACTGGTCAAATGCATAAAATTCTCAGAAATAAACAGCTCAGTATATCAAGCCAGCTGCAGTCAGCAGTTCAATGGATTTTGACATGCACAACACAGCAGGGATTTAACTGGAGCCATGTAAGCCTGGCTCAAAGGCTTCTGGAGTTTTCACCAAGTTCAAAAAAGCTCGAGAATTCATAATATAGGAAAGGATTGACTTGATGCTTCTTTCCTGTAAATTCTATTTTGTTTTAAGTTTTACATTCTCCAGTGCTGTGCATCAATTTGTGAACCATCCAGCCCTCTGGATGCAACCTGGTATTTCTGATTTTTAAGAGGTATGACACAAAGTAAAGCTCACATGTATTGATCTGTCAAAAAAAATCTAAATACTGCTGTCATTTATCTATCCCACAGCAGTAGTTTTGGAAGGTTCTGCTGCTCTACTAAAAATATCTCTCTGTGTTATAACTACAATATAAACAGAAATAACCTAAAAAACATGTAAAAAGAAAAATAATCACCTTATAATAATGTATTCATAAATTTCAGTAGGTAATCTAATATTTTAAATATCCCAGACAGAAGCAACATCCCCTCAGTTTTTTCTAACAGATGTTAGATCAGTTCACAAGAAAAGAAAGGTGATGTGATGCCACAGTCTCAGAGGAAGCTTCACTAGTATTACCATGAAGTATTTTTTCCTACATGTAAATTGATACATTTTTGAGACTGAAGCAAATTGTTATTTATTGCTTCTCCTGTGGTCATAAATAGAATATTCCTTCCTTTCCAACAGCAGCCTTTAATGTTTTTCAAGACTATATCAATCCACCTCAGTCTTCTTCTGGCTAAACAATTCCATTTTTTTTTCAATTTTTACTCATAGGTCATGCTCTCTAGACTGCATATAGACCAATATTCTAGACCAAGAATTCTCATTGCTCTCCACTATACACTATACTCTCTGAATCTAATGTTCCAGCCTTGGGGTCTTACAGGTAATAAATAGAGAGAAAAAAATATGAAATGCATCTTACAGAAAATGCCAGTTTCTCTATATCTATGATATTCTCTGGGGTTTTTTTTTGTTTGGGTTTTTTTTTTTTTTTTTTTTTTTTTGTGGTTTGCTTGGTTAGGGTTTCTTTGGCAGCATTTTGACTCATGTTCAGGTTATGATCTACTACGACCTCTACATGCTTTTATACAGAACTATTAACTAACCAGATATGTTTGAAACAAGTTTATGCAAATGATTCATCACTTGAAACTTGCTCGTGCTCGATTTCATGCAATTATTTGTTCAAATTCTCAAAATTATTTTAAATTTTCTCTCAATCCAGCAGCATACTGGCTACCCGTGTTGGCTTAAATTTTGAGGAATGATTAATAAGAACAGCCTGCACTTACTCTACTAGATTACGGGTGAAAATGCTGAATGATACCTCACTCAAGACAAGAGGAATTTAACTTGACAGAGGAAACAGACATAAGTATTGAAGCATATAGATTTTCTTAATACACACACACACACACACATCCACGCACACACACACACAAAGATGTACAAGTGAGTATGTACATTTAATAAAGTTCTTTTCAGGTTTTATATTATGAAAATATTAATATTCATTACAGAGAAAATTAAGAAAGATCAGAAATACAAGTTGAATTGTGCCAAAGTTTCCTTGCTATTTGGATATTTATTTAAGATTTAGTCAGTCTGACCTTAGGTTACTCACTTACCTCTTCACAATCACCCCTTCCATTTCAGTACTGCCTTAGTCTAAATTACTTCAACGCCCATTTCAATCTAAGAAATCTGCAGGGAGAAATGCAGTAACAAGGATTGTGTAACTGTGACATCTACAGTATTGTAACGGGCAAAAAGTTGTTAATAAGAACTAGCTAATGATTGGCAATGGAATAATAGATCAGTAATTGTACAGCCTTGGGGTAAGTCAGAGAGAACAAAGGAGGAAAGGAAGGAAGAGAAGGCTGCTGTCAGTAACCAGACACCATCACAATTCTTCAATTATGTTGTGGGCACCATCATAAAGCCAGGGTATAAACATACCTTATCAGCTTTGCTTTGTAGTAGCCCATCTATACAATCCTAATCTGTCACTTTTTCACAAGAAGTCACTCTTTAAATCAAAATTGAATCTCAAATATATATATACAAAATTATATTTTTATTAAAAACATCAAAGGTTATGTTCCATAAGCAAGGAAGAGAGTGGTTTGCACAAATGATAATAAAATTTCTCTCCTATAACTGAATGGCAAATTAGCAGAAATATAATTTGGTCAGTGGATTCCTGTGAATGGTGTAAAAGAGAAATAAGAAATGGGGTTGCATGCTTAAAGATTATAGTACAGTATTCATTACTGAAATACTTAACATAATAAGTCTGTGATATTTTAAGAAGATGATTGTCATTTTATATATCTCCCATAGGACTTGCTTTTTAGGACATTATTTTCCTGCCTTTAGAGATTGTCTTTGTACAGTGACTGAAATAAAGCTCAAATCAAATTAAACCAGGATCTTTTGAGGGAATATGGGAAAGGCTGTAAAAGAGTGAGATACAGGAGTAAGGACATGAATAAAAACTTTTCCATGTAAAAAAAAAAAAAATCAGAATTTCTGTGGAATGAGATACAACAAGCAGAAGGGTTTTAAAATGAAGATTATTCTTTTGAAACTATGATAGTTCAAAATCATGAAATACAAACAAATATTCATACCATGAATAGAAAGTATAAAAAAAATGGGGCTATAAAAATAGGGATCTCTTCTGCAAGTAGAATGGTTTAATGTAGAATCATTACAATGGTAATATATAAAAATATAAAAGCAAACAATCCCTGCAGGAGGACTTACACTTTATTGTTCGCAATACACAAGGAAAAAAGGAAGCTGATACAAAGATAAGATTTCATTGTCCAACACATACTTGCACTGACAGATTTTTTTAAATTATTTTAACATCAGAAATGAGCCCCAGAAAGAAAAAATTATTCTACTGCTTTTCTCAGCAGTTCCCAACAGTGTTACTACTGCAGCATGAAAATAGTGTATAATGCGTAGTAAATATGGCTAAAAACGAGTTTAACAGCCCTCCTATCTACTTACTTACTGATCCTGTATTATTTGATGGTCAGAGGAGTTTCCTATGAGAGCCACTAGTCATCAACGGGCAGAGGTAGTGTTAACGAGACTAATCCAGGAATGCTCTAAGTATTCAAATGGAAAACTACCATGGTGTGGTCATGTGGGGACCCTACACACACTTATCAGTCAAACTGAACTGGTTTGGAGAAAATAGAAAACCAGACCCACCAGACAACAAAGATATCTATGAAAGCAGGACTTCAGAGCACAGATTTGTTGGCTGTGTGCCTAGCCCCACTCAAATACATCCAGTAATGGCTAGGTCATCCAGTGCCACTTGACATGACAGGCAGCTTATGACCTGATATTCTAGATGCTCTCCTTTCTGCAAAAAATCTTAAATACTTACTATCAATCAACCTCAGTTTCCCTTAACAGTGACAACGTGGAAAGAGCAACAGAAAATGACCAACAAAGCCACTGAAATAAAGTCGCCTTCTCATTTAGTACCCATTAGCACTTGGTCTTGCCCCAGCTATTGTAAAGTATAATTGAGTTGTTTAATTTGAAGCTGGATTGTTTTAGTAGATTTTTTCCCCTACTGTCATTATCAAGTGATACTTAACTCCCATAAGGGTAATTTAAAATGAAAGTCTGCCTTTGTTTTGCATAAAACTGAACCCAGTTGCTTTGTAATGAGTAAATAAACAATTTAGTACTTTAATCATTGATGTTTTACACCTGAAAACTGCTGCCTAAACTGTATAAGTAGTTCTATGCTTTACTACATATGTCCCTTATATTTTCTACATTAAGTGTTTAATTAGATTGGCATCTGAGAAGCTAACTCAAATCCATTTATTTTCATCTGGTGTGAACTAAACATTGACACTAGATCTCTGTGAATAATAAAAAGACTGTGATTATGTCCAAGATTAAAACTACTACCTTTGCGGAGCATTATCATTCTTCCTCTTAAACTTCTGGCCTCTCTCCTGAACTGCAACACTAAATCAAGGTAATTTTCATACACATGGAATTAACAAAATAAGACTAATTGTCTTCCAAGCTATGTTATTTAGTGGAGAGTATAGAAAAGATAGTGAGTAATATATCCCTATTAACCCTTACTAGGAGGCAATAATGATGGACTATCCACTGATCAGCAAAGGAAAACATGCAACATGCCATTCTTTGATTCATGGGAAGACTGCTTGCAGCATGTTCCTTCTCCTGCATTGATTGGGATCATGTATCTTGTTTAATGATATAACTCATAAAATAAGTACTCCCTACTACTTTATTTAGTATTGTAATGTCAACCCACCAGCTTGGCCAGGTGAAATGATGAAATAAGGTGGCTGAGGTCCTGGTATATTGGATGGAGACAATTTGATGCTTTTAAGGGATTAATTCTGTCTCTTGATATGTAAACTTTCCAAACAAAGACCACTAAAACCAGCGTTTGATTGAATTCAGAGAAACTGGACTCCAGACCCTGGACTCTGGACTTAAAAGTTCTCAGATGATAACTTTTGTCTATTGGGAAGTCAGCCTGGGGGAGATCTCCTAAGGACAAACCCTTAACTCAGTAAACCCCTATGTCCTTTGTAAAAACAAGAAAAAATAAGTATTATATAGAGTAATTCAGTGATGAAGCAATAGAGGAATCTGTGTCTAAAAATGTTCTCACACTTGGGTATGAAAGACAGGTTGTCATTTTATTGCAATGTAGGAATCAGATGAGCGAGAAAGGGTCTATAAGTAAGAAAGAAGAAAGAATTCGAGACCTTGGGCTCCACTACTTACTTTGTGCCTTCTTGATCAGATGAGGGAGTTTAAATTAACCTGCGAAGGGGAATTTCTGTTGCCTTCAGGGTTACATAGCTGCAGTACTGTGGGGCTTCTAGTACTTTGTAATTAGGTACATTTAAATGCTTATTTTTAGAACCCTAAATAGATGTTTTGGATTTTTTCCTAAGCAGCTGCACACTGTTAAGCCATTCCACAGAGTTTTAAATATATGAGGCTGAGAAAAGCTTGGATACAACCAGTGAATACTTGAAAATTAGGTGACATAACTGTCATGCAGTATATGTAGCTCAAAATCCAAGAATAGCAGCTTTTTACTCTCTTCTTTAATAGCTACTGACAATCTCAGTCACAAAAGGGTATGTATAGTATGAACCTTGGATATGGCACTGAATCATGGCAGAGGAGTCAGGAATGTTACCTGAAGCCAAGTAATGGGTCCAAAGATTATCAGGATGGCTCCCCTGCCTAAGAGGACATAACAGGAGAGGCATAAGGCAGTTGTAGCTGCTTAATAAAGGTTTAGCAGAACCTAGAGGAGAGTCATGGGTGTTGGATCAAAACTTGATTTTTTTGGAGGATTTTCTGTAGGCATATCAAATTAGATCAACTTTTTTCCAAAATTGATCTGGTCAACACTGAGAACTTGTCATTAATATATGTATGGGATCCCCTCCTGGTAAACAGAGGGAAGCTGCTCCTTTTCCTAAGGGAGCTCATCTAGCAATAAATTTATCAAAACTGCCTGGTCATTTGTAGCTTTCAGTCCCTTATGCTACAATTATACTGGTGAATAAAACAGCTCTATCTGAACATATAAATGTAGAAGCACAACAAGCAGACTTTAATTGTAGCTTCTTTTGAACCCAAACAGGAACACATTAATATAGCATAACTGTGCAAACATTTTTTTTCTCCTAATAATCCAGTAAAAAGGTACTGCCATTGCTGGCCATGGGCCTTATGCATATTGTGCCTGATGCAAGCAGTGTGAAGTTCTAGTTCTGGCCTGTTAGGCTGGATATCAAATTGTTATGAGAAATTGTTGATGAGGACTCAGCTTGCTGCTATGTGTCACTTGTTATGATGCACAGTTTAAGTGCCAGTTAATAGCAAAGACCTTGAAAATATGAACACTGGTTGAGGGCAGCATCCCCAGAGCTATTAACAACACACCAATGGACAGGAAGGGCTCTTTGAAAAAATTCAACCTTGTGAACTGTGGAAATACTTCTTTTGCTCTAGGAAAAGCAGCAGTAGCAGATGAGCAGCAGCATAAGGCACTTGCCACAGCCTGGAAAAGTAATATTCCCCAAGGATCAGGCAGGAAGTAGAACGGAGTTTAGGAGAAGGGATGGGAATTCACTAGCCTTAGGAAAGATCCAGAATTTGGTGGATGTGGAGAAGACGTTCACTGAAGATCTATCTTACCTTTACCGTGGAGACAAAGAGCATCCAGGACCACAGCCATCAGTGCTAATTAGGTATCAAGTCTCCGGTGCTGCATTTTTGCAGCTGGTGTAATCTGTGATTGTTAAGGACTGACTACTTTGAATTGTGCCAGTTTGGATGAATTGGAGGAAAATATCCTCTGATAGAAGGCAAGTTACAACCACCCCTCCCCACCAGATTCAGGAAAAAAGAAGTTTTCCTAGGAGGAAAGTTAAAGATAAATAGAAATAAATAAATATAAAACTATTTATTTAACAAACACACAAGAAAAGGTTAATAATGCTAAATAATAAAATCTTTTACTGTGGAGAGAAACCTGGGAAGATTTCAGAGTCCTTCTGTATGTGTGGTCTCTCTCCTCCTCCTTGGAGCTGGGTCAATGTGGGCCCACCTCCAGGGCCTTGGTGGAAAATTCTCCCGGTGTGTTCTGATGTTGAAACCGTCCAGAAGAGAAGATGGGAAAAACCGAAGTCCCAGGAAAACAAAGTTCAACTCTCTGTCTCCCTCTGGAGAAAAGGAGACAAAAGCTGGCTGAAAAGCAAGCAGGGTGCTTCTTCCACTCTTGCTGCTGCAGAAGCAGAGGAGTGTGTATCTGTGTCCTTGAACAATTGCTAGGTTTTTTCCTCTTCCCCCTCTCAGGCTCAGTTTAAAAGGCACAGAAAAGCACAAAGTTAATTTCTGAGCATAGAGCAGCGATAGGGAATGCACATCATAAAGTCACCCCAAGACATGAATACATAGGGATAATTATAGTGACAGATAGTAAGAACTAGTCACTAGCAGGAAGGGTGTTATTAATTACTTCTACTCCAGCAAAGCTTAAAACTGGACTAATTTATCAGTATTCTAAAAATTCACTTTCTTTACTTGTTACTTCTTCTATGTTCAGCCATAAAATAGTCTCTGGGACTGTTCTGTTGTATTAATTCCCACAAGCGGTACCTTGTGTGAAAGATTGTTCTCAACAACCAGATTGGATCCACCTTCTCTGTGGAGGTAGGCAACAGAGATCTCTGGGGAACAGGTAAAGAGTTTGATTTTAGAATTCAAAACTACTTCCAGGCTGGAAAAAAAAAAACCAAAAACCAACAACCAAAAAACAACAACAACAACAACAACAACAAAACTAAAGAAGAGAGAATAATCTAAGAAGAGAGACATAATCTAAGAGTTCCTCATGCTGACAAAGATAATTCAAGTGTTTGTTCTGTATTTTATGTATTTATTTACACAGCTGACTAGGACTGGGACTAAAATTTCTCAAAATTTTTGTCAGTATGCAGCAGTTCTGTTGGGTCAAAGAACTAACCTAAAGCAAAAGACATGAAGTAGAAGACCTGCATTGATATGACTATGTTCCTGTAGAAATATGTGCATGTACCAAGTTTGCTGGGAGTAAAGTATGAGCTAAAGCTGCTTTCATGTCCATTGTTCTTTTCAAAGTCTCCTACATGTCTGTTTTTAAGAAAAGAGTCTGCATATTAACTCTCTTGAGGTACTGCTTTGGGGGAATTTAGGAATCGGCTGCAATGGAAAGCTAAATGCTTCTTAGGAGATGGAGTAGAGAAATAATTCTGAACATCCTTATTTCTATTTCTGCTTGAGAATTAGTTATAATCTAGTTTGTAAACCAACTTAAAATATGTGTGCTATTTCGAGTCTATTTTATGAGGAATTACAAATATGGCAAACATTACAGAATTTAAGTTTAAAGTATAAAATTCAGTTTATGTGTTATAGCTGTTGCATAGCTGGGCATCAGGATGGTACCTCTTACACACCCAGTTAACTTGGATCATTAATTCCTTGTGGAGTGAGAAATTTCCTCAGGCACTCTTCTGCAGAAACAACACACTGAACAGGAGGCAAGTTGAATGACTGAGATCCCACATCCTTCACAACAAAGTATTTGAGCAAATGTTGCAAAAGGTTTCAAAGTGGCTTCAAGAAGGCTTTCAGAGTATTTTCCCCAGGCAGTTTCTGCTCTGGCTGTACTAATTTCTGCTCAAAAGTGTTGATTAAAACCTCAAGTGGAGAATCTGGCCCTTCCAGAAGTTCCCTTGGGTGTTTCCTGCTGTAGATTTATCAAAATTGTACCTAGATAAGGCACTTTAAAATGGTCAATAGAGCCTGTGGCAGCAGATGTAGAAATAGTCATGTAGGCCAGCCTTTTTTGTATAGGGAAGAGAGTTAAGAGAGATTTTATGTGTAGTGAAGATGGCAAATAACTGGAGCGGTCATGTAGAACCAGGGACCAGCTGGAATTTACAAACTGAGCAGAATAAAAATTTTGGAAGGCTTATGTGATCCAGCTGAAGACACTATTGTAAGGATGCATGCAACAGAGATTTCTGTTTCCATCTGTAGAGCAACTCACTGTCCTGTTTTTGACTTTCATTCTCCATCCAAGAGTTGCCCAGTGTCCAGAACATTTTTTTTTTAAACTGTCTCTGTATGTCAGTGCTACATAGTCCAGATCATCCAACAGCTAATTTCCACATAAAATCTGCCATACAAATAACTAAATGTTTCCTAGCAAAAAATGAGCCAAGCCTTCCAGCTGCAAAAGAGCAATTATAAGTGGCTGAGCCTATCTTGGACTATAGCAGCTTGTTGTGTTATTCTGCAGGTACAGCCTGGGAGAGCTGCAAAACGCTAAAGTGTTCATTGGAGAGTTCTTTGGCCCTGTGGATATTTTCACCTTAGCTTCCAGACAATTAACAACGTGAGAAACTCTTGTAGACCCATAATTTTTTAAAGGGAAAGGCTATTGTACCTGAAGGTTTAACTACCTCACCTAGATATTTATTTCTTGTTCTGACTGAAAATACCTGTATCTGTCCTGTCTCTACAAGTTGGAGGTATGTCTCTAAGAAAACATGGGTTAAAATTATTTATAATTAATTTATTTTTAATAAGTGTTTTGCAGTTTCTACTGTTATAAAATAATAAAGTTCATCCAAAAAAATTCAGACATTTTGTAATCTACCCTACAAAATGGTTTTGATTATTGCTCCACAATAGTAGACATCCATCCAGTGAAGCAGTGACAATCCCTGTACTCTTTAAATAGATAGAAGCATAGACAGTGCAAGGAGTATTATCATATACTCCCATGCCACTTTCACTATAGAGGTTAGCTTGCACTGTTGGGAAAATATATTACTTTTGTCTAGTATCTGAGACAGTTGAAATATTTTCCTATATTGTGTCTCTAATTAATGCCATAAAGCATAATGAAGACTTGTCAGGAGAAGATACTTCTAGGGATTGTCCAGTTATACTTAAAATATTTCTTCATCTCTGATGACAGATCAACATTATACTTTATGTTTGTAATAAAAAAATGGCATGTAATGATCCATTTTTAGAATTAATCAGCAAAAACAAGAGCTTTCCAATTAGTTCATGTATCTAAGGGATTCACACCATTCCCTGACTTCATCTTCTCATTCCAGTTATGACTTGGCTGATGGGTTGAAGGACCTTGATAAATCAGGTCTCCATCGAGATAGTTGCAGGAAGCATACATGGTTTAGTATGATTTCTTTGCTGACTGTAATGGACATAATACTTTTTTTGTGGTAGTTGAAACCTTAGTAGTTTTTATGAAGCAGTTTTAGGTAGAGATTTAAGAGGTTAAATCTTCCTTAAATTCAGTGATATTCCTGGCAGATCCTTTGATGGCAGGGGCAGATTTAAAGCTGTTTCTTATTAAGCGAGAGTCTTTCAAAAAATATTTTCTTTATGTTAGAAGGAATTGAGCAGGTTTTTGAGGGCTGTGCTGGGTGCAGGTTTCCTGGTGCTGGACATAGCCAGTTCCTGGCAGCTTCAACCCACCTGGAGCAGGGCACGGACCAGATGGGGACATCTTGGCAGAAAGATGTGAAGCAAGGGAAAAAAAAATCCATGCTGAAGGTTGTGAGAGAGAGGAGTGATAATATATGAGAGCAAAAACTCTGTAGACACTGAGGTCACTGAAGAAAGAGGGGGAGGCAATGGAGCAGAGATTCCCTCACAGCATGGGAAGAAGACCATGGGCAGCAGACACCCACACTGCAGCCTGCGGAGGAACCCATGCTGGAGAACGTGGAGATCTCCTGAAGGAGCTGTGGTCAATGAAAAGCCCGTGTCAGAGCTGGGAAAAAGGAGAGAGGAAAGGAGCAGTGAGGGAAGAAGTTATGAGCTGAGCACAACCCCATTCCCCTTCCCCCTGCGCTGCTCAGAGATGAAGAGTAGGTGTGAAGTGGATGAAGCTGAGGCTGGGGAGAAGGAAGGTGGGATTAGGGTGTTTTTGTTTTATTTCTCGCTATCCTATGAACATAAGTAGCATAAACATTTTTCAAATAAGCAACAATACCAGAATAATCCTAAAGATAATGTTGAGGTTTGCAGTAACTAAGTTATTTAAGTACTTATTTTACATTTAATAATACATATTCTACTAGAACTTTCATGGCTCAATTCAAATTCATAGTTTTGTCCTTTGTTTGACATGCGCTCGTTTCTTACAACCATTTTAAAACCTCAACAGGGCAACTCTCAATGCAGCAGGTAGCTGTTATTGAATTATTCAAGGGCCTTTCTCTGTCTTCTGATAACTTTCTGCTTTTCAGTTTTGGAGGAAGCTCTGATATTCCTATTAGATTTGAATTTTCCTTCTGTATAACCAAAAATGGCCAATAGAAAAATTAAACCTCTTTTGGAATAAATTTTCATGTCTGTTTCTTTTTTTAAAGAAATCTTCAAAAGTTAGTCTTTGTACATGTCATATTCCATGTAATATTTTGGATATATTTATTGTGTTGTCTCCTCACTTCTAAGCTCTGTGCCACTTTAAAAATGAGTCAGGAGTGTGGGTTCAGCTGTAGCACAAAAGCTTTCTCTCCTGGAGAAACGACAAAATCTTTCCACCCCCAAATGCAGGCTGGATGCTCTGCCCTTGTCCTGGTTTTACACAGGAAGAGATTTGAAAGCATCTGCAGAGTGTCACTGAGCAAAACGTTCTTTGTGCCACCACAGTACATGCAGCAAAATTCTATTAAAGCAAAAGCAGTTAAACTCAATTTATGCTGGGAAAACAGAAAATGTTGCCTAATAATTATATGTGAATTAAGATAAATATGTAAAGGAGCATTAATTCAATAGGGCACACCATAGCAAAAAAAAAAAGTATTTTCTTTCTTTACTGTAAACACTCAGATTATACAGAAAGAAAATGCAGTCCTTATATATCTAGTACAAAAGACTTATAAAAAAGTCTTCATAATGAGCTCAATGATTAAATATATCTAAGACAGGTGCAATAACTAGACTTGGAACTGGCCTAGTAGATGCATTATTAATTCTCAGTTCTTATGCTGTGAGTTTTATCAGAATTCACCCCTCCCACCCCGATAAAAAAAAGATATCAGGTTCAAAGAGAGTCTGTGTACTGTTAGGAGAGCTAGAGAAATCATATCAGTCTGAAAATAGATTGCATCCATTTTCTTTAGTTAGTACCTTTCAAAAGGTACCACATTCTGAATAAAATTTAGATTGGAGTAGAGATAGCAAACTGGAGTACAAATGCTAAATACTTGACAGAGTATTTTACAGCTAAGTGGTTTAGAGTTGGCAAGACAAATTGAGTGTGTTAAGAATTGCTTTACTCCATAGCAGGGATGAAATACATCCAGGTTCTGTGTACATTGTGAAAAAAAAAATAGTTACATTGTTGTGCAAAAAGTGGAAGCATCAAGGAAACAGAAATCCCCTAAAGCCTCTGCTCTGTTTTTTACTTTCAGTGAGAAATTTGGGATTGCCGAATTTATCAAGTCTAGCATTCACTTTCATTAGCCAAACTGCCACAAAATCAAAGCAAGATGGCCAATATTTACCTAAAGGAATGGTAGAATAGGTTTATTTGTTTTATGATGCCTATAACCTATAAAGACACATTTCAGACAATTGTACAGAATGATTGCAAATTTTAAAATTGATACATATATAACAGAATTTATGAGTGCAGGAGCTTGTCTGGACATTGCACACACCTTCTGAATCATTCAGGTGTTTACATGTGGATATCTAATGCCCAGGGCAACACAGGTCATTTTCAGCAGCCACTCTTAAAAAGGTATGGGTCATCCATAGCTCCAATATTGTATCTGTTATTGCATCAATATGGATACTCTGGATACCTAGGGGCTTCCTTAAAGCTTTATGCATCTATCTTTTACAAATAAATCCGGTCCTTGCTGCATGCGTGGTCCTGCAGCTTACATTTTTGTCTCAGTGGAGTCCAGGAGATTTGACATTCTTAGTAGAGCTGTGTGGCATTAACAGTCACACAGTATAGCTGCCTCAGATAAAGTTATATTTCCTCATAGTAATTTTTTTTAATAACTATTTTCATGCTTTCAATTAAATTCATCAGCATTATTTGATGTACAGCAGTAAACCAGTGATGATGTGTTTGCTCTGCTTGGTTTATATTCTCATTCAATGGCAATAGTAGAAATTATTTAGATATATATATTTCTGAACAATATACTAAGATTATATTTCTAAGAACTTATATGTTGTAAGTCCTATTCAGATGTAGAACATAATAAGAATACAAGAAATTCAGAAGAAATTATGAGATCAAGCTGACAGTTCTGAAGTTTTCTTCCTTTTACCTGATCTAATTAATGCAACATTTCTACATATAGAATTATGCACAGCAAAAACCCATACAGAATTATTGCATTGTTACTCCGATAGTATTTAGTGTCAGTATGGTTGGTGGAAATCCAGAAATTGTGTTTAGTTACACAATTTAATGGTACATCAGAAGGGATTAAAAATGTTTTAATTTAGTGGAGAAGAAAGATATGTGGGACAATTTACCACTCATCAGTAAAAGACCCAATGATGCTGCCCTGAAACGTGCTAACATGCGCTTTCTCATTTCTGATGGAAATGCACAATGTGCAAAACTGAAGAATTGATATTTTGTTGGCTGCAGTTAACCTTCCTCCATAAAGAATAAGCAATACAAAAAATTCTGCAAGTTTTTTTGGCATTTTACGTCAATACATAAGAATTCACCTTGACTGTATAATCTCATATGGATTTTTTTAATCAAGCATCCAACTCTTTTTTTTTACAGAGAAGTAGAAACTACATTTTTAAACTGTCACCTACACACCTCTGTAAAAATCACTTTTCATGACTCTTTGCATGATTCACACATAAAATCAGACTTATCTACTGCATTGCGAATATAAAAATTTTACCAGTGTTGCTAGTAAAGACTTAACAGATTTTAAAAACAGTCCAGGACATGTTATAATTCTCAGACTGGTTAGATATACCAGATCGGATTCCACCATATGTTTATGAGAAAAATAAGATCCTATTTTTGTTTCAGTTGCTGATACAGTGTCTGAAATCTTGTGTTGTATCCCTATATGATCTCCTTGTCATACTTTGGGTACAGTGCAGTATATTTACATGTTTTTTATAATTATATTGCAATGCAATCATCTTTTATATCTTCTTTTCAGAGACCATTCTTACATAATTAACACACTAAAAAAATCTGTTAAAAGAGTTGAAATTTAATCTGAACTTACTCCTTTCTAAAGGGTAATTTGTAATTAGTGAAGAATTCAAGCCACAAAGTGAGATTCAGAGGCATTTTTTTCCGGTGATAAATTAATGCATAGACTGCTTGAAATTTGAGGTCTCAAATTGCAGAGATGGAGGATAATTTGGTGTTACAGAATGGGAGTCTAAAAAAACAGCCTTGGTTTAGGTTTAGAACTCTTTTCTGGTGTGGAATAATAAGATCTGCTTATTTATTTTGTTCTCAACACATCTGAAGAAGCCCACACAAGAGCATAAGTTTAAAATCCAAGACAGTAGTACATGTAAACATGCAAATTTTATGGCAGCTAAGTATGGAAAACCTTGCTTGCATATTATGTAGTTTTTGCAGTATTGCAATACACTGTTGCATGATCTATCCAGTAGTTTGATGACACAACTGTTTAATCATTCTTTTCTCTATGGGGACGTTCTCTTGATAGTAGTGAGTACAGTCCATTAACTAACTCTGTACATAAGTCATAAAAGAACACTGATCTGCATAAAGGGATACAGAGAAAATCAGGACTTTGTTGGAAGGTGTTTGACAGCAAAAATATCAGGCTAAAATTTCATTGGTAGTGTTATATTTAAAGTAAATGCAGAACCTGGACTGAATGTTCTGAATTTGTAGTAGGTCTAAACCCATAAAAAGATTGCAGTGTAGGGTGAATTTGCTTTTGTAGCAACAGAATTTCTTGATGCCACTGCTTACACATAAGAGTAAGAAAAAATTGGTCAAGGAGGAATCAGAAAGTGGCTGTTCTTTGAGAAGTCTTTACTCCTCTAATACAACTATGTTTTTACTACTCCTGCAGGATGAGAAAGACCAAAACTACGGTGTACATTTGCGTGTGTATGCTGTGTCTGTTCAAAGGGCAATGGATGATTGTTGCTGCTTCCCACAGAATTGCTCCAGTATCTCTTAAACAAGACTCCTACATACCTGTTTGGAACAATAAAATTTTTAATTTAACTTTTATAGCTGGGTTACTGGTAATCTATTGGTAGATAATTATTATTTAAACTGATAAAAATCAATATTGTGTTATTTTGTATAGTTTATTGAAATACTCGTGACAGCTTTTGCAGTATGAAATATAATGGTAAAATTTTGATTGGCTTTGGTTTTGAAAAGCATAATTTCACACAGAACATCTACAGTCTGTTACCAAAGTTTTTAAACACAGATAAAAGTTATTGTATACATCACAGAGTAGTAAGACAAATGCTGATCTGAGAAGCAATCTGAAAGGAACTAGCAAGAGTAGTATGCAGTTCCTGAAAACATGGTAGCAATTCTCTCTCACCAGTAAGGTAAGAGAAAAGCTAAACTTCAGATGTTCCAGGTTCTGTCAAATTCTAGCACTGATAACTAATTTCTTGAGCAGTTCTCTGTACTGCCCATTTCAGTATTTGCCTGCATTTACATGCTGCATTTTCAAAGGTGATATTAATAATAAAATTTAGATATAAAAATGCACTAAACATCGATACTTCAATAGAAGTTGATCCTATCTTAATGAAAAAAAACTTTTAAAAGCATGTGTTTCCAGAATGTTTTCACAAGATATATTGAATAGTTTTGGTCCTTTTCCCACAATTTAATAGGTTTTGCTTAGAGCCATGTCATAATTCTGGCCAGAAAAAAATACCCAGTGCATAATAGCTAAATGTTTTCCCTACTGCTGCTATCCTCTTTGCCCTGTTAGAGGGGAAAAAAGAGCTGCCAGACTCATTAGCAAATGCACTGATCCTACTGATTCTATATTTCTTAATAAACAGGTAGTTCATTAAGTCGGTCTGTTTATATTAATTTATGATCTGTGGAAGCACTGGGAATTTTTTTTGAGTCTTCTCATATTACCTATGAGTTTTATGAATCTAGAAAGGAGCAAAATACCTTTAAAAGGACCACATGTGGTTTGTAAAACCTTCCTAGGAGCCCATAGGGGTCTCTGTGGGACAATCCATATGGCTGTGAGTTCTGTGTTGCAGCAGGCATAAAACAGCATCCCTGCCTTTGAAACAGACAGAGCTGTTGAGATGAAATGACAGAGATGGAAATACTGCTGAAAAAAAAGCCAGTGGGAAATACTGGGGCTAGAGGAAGAGTAGACTACATCTGTGCACTTTATTATCTATGCAAAGGGTTGATTTTGGGTTTGTTTTTTGTTTTTCTTCACCTGTAATTTCATTTTGATTTGGTTCTTTTCAGAATACCAGGGTGTGTAAATACTATCTTTAAAATACTTCTTAAATTTCAAGAAAATGAATTATGATGATTATTCATGTGTTTTAGAATAAAATGTAAATTCTCTTGAACAAAACTTCTACTCTAGGCTATTTTTTACAATATTTAGAGAATAAGTGAAAATAAGATTAAGTTTTCATACAGGAAATTTACTTTAAATTGAATTTAAATTAACTCTTTGTTGCAAGAATAAAGCATCATGGATTTGTCATGATCTTATTGTCCAATTGTCTGTTTTACAGTGTTGTTCTCTTCTATCATGGTGAGACTTCAGCCTCAGTGTTGGTACCAATTTACAGGTTTTCCCTGACAGCTCTTTCGTCATGACTGCAGTCTATTTTAAATCTCATTTTTCACAGATTTCACATGGGAATTTGTATGCATGTAATGTAAAAGGAACCAAAGCAATATTATGGACAATGAAAACATAATCTTCATTTTCCTCAAGTCCTGTACAGAGAAGCTGCAGCAGCTGCCTCTGGGTGCTCTTGGTTCTGTTTCACCACTTTGCCATCTGGGGAAACATGAGAGAATCAATACATCAGATTCTGGAGGTTATGCTTTAGAGGTTATTTCTTTTTAACAGATGAATTGTTTTCCACATTTTCCTCATAAATATAATCAAGGGAAAATATTTATCTAGTAGCTACCGAGGTAGCTAAATTCTGCAGCTTTTCTTAGCTACAGATAAAAAGGTTGTAAACCTTGCTTGACAGTGTCCAGTCACAGCATGAAGGACAAATTTTTCATGGACTTTGCATTAGTGTGATGTATGGTTCTCTTTGCCCCCTCCCCCACAATAAATTAACTTCATCCAGGATAAATGTAAATACAAGAGCAAGCAGTAACATTACTTGATAATTTAATTCTTCTTCACTGTGTCCTTGAAACTTCTCAAAAAGCATTGTAATCTTTTAGAGTGACTTAATGCATAAGGTAACAAAGTACTGAGAGATCCAAATAGTTTCACAAAATTAGACAAGCATTGATTTTAAACTGGGAGGTGTTTTTCTTCTTTATTAACATCTTTCTTTGTATACTAAAGGAAATTCGATGGAATACTCTGGTCTCTGGTCTTTAAAATTATCATGCCAATTGAGATGTTTATTATTAAATAGTTGACATTATTACATGTTGTAAATTTTAAGATTACATAGTTATTGCATTCTGCCAATAAAATTAAGAATGCATGTAGTGATTTATTTTCAGTTAAGCATGAACTGAAATGGTTTTAACTTCTTGATCCTCTGAGAATATGCTACCTAAAGGCCTTCATCTGTAGAAATGTCTCAAATAAATATGTGTGAACATGATAGGGATTTTTATTTTTCTGAATGAATATGTAATGCTGAATAATTCTTACTTGCATCATTTATATCTTGTCATATATTTTCATTGCAGAGACAAAGCTCCTTCAATTTTTAGAGGTCTGAATACAAAGTAGGTCTGCCCCATGTGATGTAATATTCATACTAAGTCATATCTTTTAATATGTCTAGAGACTTCAGAGGCAAGAATCCTGGACTTTTTGCTGTTGCCACTGAGCTATCCTTCTCATAATGGTAGAAAATACTGGAGCCTTTATCATTCAGCTGGAGGAATTGACTCACAGGGGTGAGCCCTGCTGCTTTGCACTTTTTCTCCACCTTGCCCTATGCTCTCTGCATACATGATCACCTGCTGGCCTAAATTAATCAAAGTAGTTGTAACAACTTCATTTAACAGACCCTTGGTGATGCTGACTTCATCCTCTTTCTGTCAAAGGTATGGGATCTGTCATCTGAGCTCCATTGATAGGGAGATGTCATATCTTTTTTCTTCAGCTAATCAGGTACGAAACTCAGGAGTTTCACCTCTATCCCTTTTGGAGAGTTGAGTTTAAATTCAGACACCAAATAAACTGCCAGACTGAAACCAGAAAGTCTTTAAGCTTTGTTTGTATTGGGAAATTGCAGGGCATGATGACCATGCAGTCAAACTCACAGCTTGGATGTTACTGGATTGAAGTCTGTGTATTCATTGGGTGGCATTGCTGTGACTTTTGATTTTTATGATCTATAATATGGCACACAGAGTTAAATTATACATGAGCAAAGAAGAGGAAAGCTGAAAAACTTCCTTAGTACAGACACAATATTTTTCAGACACCACTAATATTAAATTGATTGCTACTAACTAGTAGAGGAAAAGTCTCTCTAGTACCTTTACTTCCCTATTGGGTATAATAAGATTTCCATTTGGTTTTCTTTTTGTCAATACCATTATTACTGTAATTATCAAGAGCAAATAAAAGGATATTTAAAGCATAGTTACCCCAAATTCTCCTTGCAGGAACACAATGCTTCATGAATAGAATATATATTCTTAATTCACAGCTGGTAATAAACCTTGGAAATATCACTGCATGTTAGACTAGGTCTAATTGGATATAAACAGACGTAGTTCCACAGATATATTTTATATTTCATAATGCTCTTGTCCATAAATTCCATAGATTTATATTACTCAGAAATATATATTGCCTTCTTTTAAGCAAAGTGTCTCAGCTGTAACTATAAACACGTGATATGCAGATGTGAAAGACCTGGTGAAAACCAAAGCCCATTAACCAATATTTGGGGGAACGAGCATTTCTCTTTAATGTTGGCTGAAAACTGAGGACTCCTGATGATAAATGCAGGAGCTCTGTTTTCTCCTGTAATAAGTGACTGTTATTCAGCTTTAGGCATAGCATTAAGAAGCTTCCAACTTTTCATCAGATTTTTTTTCATGATATTGATTTTAGTGATCCTAGACCAAAAATTAATTTTACCCAACACACCTAACAAGTTTAATGTCTGCACTAAGAAAGTTTGAAGATAGAAAAAGAATATGAATATACACTGTATGTATTTTTCTACTCCTCTTACCTACACTTTCTCTATGTAGAAAACTAAGGTACACTCCAATCAGATCTGAGGAATATCTGCCACATGGATGATTTGTAATAACCATAATGATAGTTTTAGCTCAGTTTTCAGTATATTCTCCGAATTTTCCAAGATGGAATTTTAACCAGATTTTTAAAATTTAAGATTGTGGGCAGACTTTGAATGAATTATACCTAGCTGTTAGCAGGACTAGTGAGAGAACATTTAAAATGTTTTCTGTCACATGTCTGGGACTGTGAAAATAACTGTTGTGCTACACTTAGGAAAAGCATCTTGGACTCTTGTTCTCCTATCATACATTCATATGTTAACTACTTTAATTCTTTAAATGTTGAGGTCCTTGGTACATTGAATATCTTTGTGAATTAAATCTGCTTCAGGAAAAAAAAAAGCATTACCTGTTAGATACTGAGATATAGATTCTGCTTCATACAGGCAGTTTTTAAAAAGCCTACCCTGCCTTGTATTAAAAAAATGCTAAAAAATTGACCTGATAGAGGAGTATCCTTGACAGTGAGGAAGAACACTATAAAAGCAGTAGGTATTGCTGGGTTCTGGTGAGACATAAAAGAACTCTGATAGTCAGCCATATCAGGATGATTTATTGTAGTCATAGTTTATCATCCAGTGTCCATGAGTATATTAGATCTATCAAAACCAGAAATCTGAATTCATCTTCTTTTCTTCTGTGGTGCTTGGATAATGTTCTGTAGCAATGTGTCCTGAAGAGAGAGATAACAGTACAACACATGTGTTGCATAGCTTAAATTATTACAAAGAGCAAGAACAAATTTTGACTGTCTTTATTGTTTCTAGATATTACTTTATATGAAAATTTCAATTCAGTGGTGACAATTATATATCAATGTCCAAGACAAGAATACAAGTATGAGTCTGACAGTGAAGATTTTTCTTATAAAATTATATCTGACTATTTTCTTAAAATATTAAGGGTTAGTGACAATATGCTGATTTTGAAGATAAATCAGTTTATACTATGTAAGAACTTCTGTTCCATTTGGCTATTAAAGCTGTATTTCCTATTACATCAACTGTAAGATAAATAGTGACTATGTGACAGGCTTAAGTATACCATAAAGCCTGGAAAAGAAACAGATATCTTGGACCTCCAAAATATATGTGCTAGAAAACTAGATAGATCTAAACAGCTCAGCAACAGGTTTCCATATCAATAACTTAGTCTTCAGATTTTAATAGCTTCAGTGATCTAGGGAAATAGACTATATCCAACAAAATACAAGTTTATAGCTCAGTGGATGGAGATTCAGGCTTCCATTACAAATAAATGGCATTGCATTAAATTGCCCTTGCATCTTACTGCACAGCACCATCTGACACTAGTAAAATATTACTGCATTACCTTGCCCTTTGTACCAACAGCAGAAGCACATATTGCCAGCAACAACTAATTTGCCCCAGGGAACACTGGGTTCTTTCTAAACTGCTGTATACATGAATAGAGGTGGGCTGATCATTTGCTTTCCCCATTAATTTCCAATGCAAGAAATATTAGCTTTTCTGGAAGAAGGATGGTAATTCAAATGAATGAAAGGTCACCTTATGGAACCATTTTTGCTTCTTTGATCTAATCATTCATGTATATTACATAATAGATGCTGATTTACAATATGCAGCTTGTACTGAGCATATCATGTTTTATTTTATTTTTTTTTGTAAAATATCAAAAAGTAGAACTGAGACTTTATTTCTTTAAAATAAAATGTCTTAACCATTGGCAAAAAGACATTTGGTCCCTAATTAAGTAAATATTTTGCAGAAGATTTTGACATAAGAGAGATTTTCAATGGTGGATTGAAGATGGGTAGACATACACATTACTTTACACAGGTATTCAGTGTCTTGGACTTCCAGCATTATAAAGTTCTAATTGGCATGTTTGGTAAAACCATAAAGGATGAATTTTAAGTACTCACAGACACATGCTGATTAATATTCTAACACCAGTGTGTGTTTGAAGTATAACTGACATAGAAAGAAATATAATTCCTATTATTGTCATGCAATAAATGTTATTTGACTTGTTTGGTTTACTTAGTTGACAAGTTAAAAACCTGTGTATGTATATACGTGATAAGGAAAAATACTGTTCTGCAGCCATTCAATCTCTTACAACTTCAAATTACACTACATGATTATTGCAAAATCATGCTATGTTATGTCCAAAAGTCTTGGTGACTTCACAGGCAATGTGCTTTCAGAACCAATGCCTAGAAAAAATTTCGTCAGTGAGTTGCTCTGTCCTACTGGGGTGTGTTTGCTATAAGCTCAGAATATGTTACAAATTGTCTGCCATTGGCATTGGGACACTCTGTGTGTTTCAGTGTTATATCTGAATTATAAGAGAAGTTAAGCAAGCACTAGATGATGACTACATGACCAGTCTGATAAAGTCAAGTTTTTACAATACATAGACTAGGAGCTCAGAGAGTTTTACAGTTCAAACTTTAAGTAGTTAATGCAATTTCTAACCACAGGATGTTATGATTTTCATATTTATTTATGACTGATATTTGAAATTTGAGGAAATTTTTGTACTTGTGCTCCACCATTTTTTCCCCATGGCATCTGTTCCTGGTCACTGCCAGGGAGAAGATTTTGGGTAAAGATACTGTTCTTCAGCATTGAGGGAGTATTTAAATTATCGTTAATCCATTTAAAAAAAACTATTGTATTACTTTTATAACCTTTTAAATATACTGAGTTGTACTGCTCAAAGATTTCACAGTTTGTTTAAACTGTGGAATAGCAGGTTGCAAGACTGAAAACATTAATTTTTGCCCTGTTCTGACACTTTCCCCTTGCTGTCACTTCATCCTTCAAAAACTGTGCTGTTGTTGAACAGCCCTACACTAGAAATACACCGTAAGACACTAGTGTGTGATACAAGAAAATTAGTCTCTTTATACTGATAAAACTCTAGCAGGAAATGTGTACTTTGCCTTGCAATTATTAATTGTACCACTTCAAATAAAACAAGGTCTGCAATTTGGTGATACGACTTCTATCTTTGCTAAAAGTTTCTGTCATGAGCAGACCACCCCTTATCCTTCTTTAGATCAGCATTGCTGTTATGGTTGTGAAAAAATAAAACAAAATACTGCAATTCTAAATTTTTAGCATAACTGATGCAATATTCATAAGGATCTAAAAAATGTGGATGATTTGGCTGATGTTTTCTCAGTAGGTTTTTTTCTCAGTCATTTAATGATGCTGCATATACTGCATGGCTGGAACCCAGTAACCCAACTACCAGTAAACAGGGATGTTCATATGGTAAAAACAGTCATGCATACCCTTACTACAGCCAAAGCAATAAAATCAGTGTAACATCAACTTAACAGTGCTGAACTGAAGCCACGTATCTTGGTGACCTCTAAAAATATGCATACAGCATTAGGGGACTGGGCATGATTTACTCACTATTCAGCCAGGTTTTGCCACATTTACTGACCTCAGTTTAGTTACAGCTGTAGAAAGAAACCCTAATATCTCTGCTAGGTAATCTACTACCTTTCTGCTCTGAACTGCAGGGAAGGTAAATCTCTTGGTGTCTGGAAAGGTCACTTCCAGTTACTAGTGTTTGTTGTTCAAGGAAGACTTTTATTCTCTTTGTTGCAATTAACTTAGTTTCCTGCTTTATGAGATTCTCTCTAAGTCTTAGAGAAAACTTCTCATAAACATGATCAAAACTATTTTATTCATAACTATAGCTCCTCTGATGAGCTTTCTTGATCATAACTTTCCTTGTTTAGAAACAAACACAGCTATACTCTCAGAATCACTTCTCCTCGTCAGGAGTAATCATATCTATCAGCCTTTTTACTTAGTCTCTGAGAAAACTCACCCCTTGCTGTCAGGAACTGTAAATTGAATTGCAATACTGAATATAAAATATAAAGCCTCTGATAAAATAAAAAAATCTGGCTGCAATTATAATCACACACAAAAGAAAAAAAAAACACAAAGGGAGACTTTTAAAACTGAGTGCTAGAAAAGTAAATAAAGCAAAAACCAAACTCGATGTAATCTATTTCGGAATAAAACACTCCATATGTTCTCTAACTCATAAGGTTCATTAGACACATTATGAAATATGTTTATGTGGAAGTCTGTTGTGTTTAAATATTGGTTGAAGCAGTGATGATATCCTCATATTCTTTGTAACTTTTATCAGTTTATCTTTCAATTACAAGAAATTAGGGTAAAATGGGGAAATAAAGGCTTGGTGAAGCATAAAGAGGTCTTGAGTTCTAATTCTCTACCTGCTACCTACCTGAGAAAGTAATTTTTTTTTTTTTTTTTGCTCTGCATCAAGTATGAAATATACCTGTATTGATTAATTATGTGAAAATTCTGAGGTATACTTTCTGAACATGTAGAGTGCTATTTAAAGTTAAGACTCAGATCCACACAAATGTTTAAGCACTTAGAGATTTGTCAACACAAAATTAAGTGCTTAGTTCACAGTTTGCAATTCTGAATTTTTGTGCTTGTTTGAAACTTTTGTATTTCCGTTCATCAAGCAGTTGTTGCTTGTAAAATGAGTTAGGGAACAAACATAGATGGTGGTAAGAATTTTTCAAATGCTGCAGTTTATTATAACTATATTTTCAATTTTGTACAACACATTTTCCATCTCAAAGCCTTACGTACCTTTCTGTTAACAGAAGTAAAAAATTGATAAGAAAATGGAAGGCTTTATTCCCAAAGTTGCATTGCTCTTTTGGTGTACACATTTAATTGCAATTATTAATCTAGGGAGGACTGTTTACAAAGGTTTTTTTTTTTGGTTTTTTTTTTTGTGTTTTTTTTTTGTTTGTTTTTGTTTGTTTGTTTGTTTGTTTTGTGTTGCTTTTTGTTGTTGTTTTGGTTGTGATTTTTTTCTCAAAAAAAAGAATGTAATTCATTCAGTTTTAGTTTTAGTAATTACGGAAGTAATTATTTGTGCAAAAGGACAGAGGCCCATCAAGAGTGCTATGAATAGAAGAGATTGTTTTGTAACTGCATAGAAGGAAAGAATAAGCCGTGGTGAGAGAATGGTTTGATAAATTTATAACCAGAAGGTTAACATCTTCAGCCTTTTGCAGACTGTTCAGATTGCAACAACACCTTGAGTGTTTTAACTCCATCATTATGTAGAGATTTCATTCAGCTTCCAGATGGACAGGCCTTTATGCCCATTGTCCAGTCACATGTGTGAACTGTTGCTATATGAACCACAAATGTATGTAATATTCTGCTATGATTGAGGGAACAAGCCATTAAATGAAAATGAATTCCCAGACTTTTTCACAGATAAACAGCATGCTGAAGACATGAATAATGTATTTGAAACTTCCAACACAGAAAAGAACCTCAAGTAATGGCATCATCTCAATTTAAAATAAAGAAGTTATTTGTTATTGAACAATAGTTTGTATCCTGAAAAGATTAGTCTGACTGTCACAAGTCACAGGAAATAAATACACAATAAAAAGGCAAGGAATGGAAGAATAGATATGAAAAAGAATCATACCGATAAAAAAGTTGGACTACTGGTTCTTCATTACTCCAATCAATTAAATTTTAGCAACTAATGAGTGGCTATTGAATTACATGTTGGCAACTTATTTGAAAGTATGATTATAAGAATAAGACTTGTTATAATTATTGAAAAAAAGTCTTCTGCGAAATAAACTAACTAAACAAGCTTATGCATTGATTCCAAACTTACAGACCTGGATTGTTTCTTAGACATACATACTTAAATTAACAATATTTTAACAATCTTGACAGTAAGGTTGAGGATTATACCCAACAAAAATGTAATGAGTTTATCGCTTTTAATGTCTATGTTGCTGTTTTTAATAGAAACTATTAAAAAAATCTATATAACTGCTATTTGACTTAGTTTGGGTCTAGTTCAACACAGAGGGAGCAGAAGGAGGTGTTTTTCTCACCAACTTTCTGAAGATTCTGGGGTTTTTCTTGTTGTCAAACTTTTGTAATTGTTAAGTAGAAAAGAATCAGTTAATAGGCTTTGGCTTAAGACAGCACAAAACCACCAGGGAAATGCATGGATACTAGAGAAGCCTCTTGATCCATATAATACAGTCAATAAGGCTGAGATTCCCAAGGAGAGTCTTAAGGTCCTTGTTTTTAACTTTGTTCCTATGATGCCTTTTGGACTAGTACCATGTGTTTCAGAAGCTTCTGAAATCATGAGGGACTTGGCGTCACAGAAGAGGATCCTTCATAAAAAATTAGTGGAGGCTCATTTTGATTCCAGGCTATAAAGCTGATAATATCTGAGGGTTTCTGATCTCACATATATTTTTAATAGGGACTGAAGAAGAACTGCTTGCAAAGCTCTCTTACTATAACTGTTCTGTGGGGTTTTTTAAAAATCAAAAAAAGGATGAAATGAAAAATTATTTTAGAAGTCTGAAACTTGAGACTTACAACAAACCTTTTTTTTTTTTTTTTAATCAATCTAAGGCACCATGAAGCAGTATATCTTCTTAAAGGATGTCATAGTTTCAAATTTTTACATAAATATGTTTTAATTCAGAACCATTCTATTTTTTTTTTTTTACTTTCTCAAACTCGATGCTTTGCAGTGTTGTGCACGTTTGTAATTTAATGTTGGTAAAACTTTTCAAATGCTAACTTTGTCATCTAAACACAGATATGCATTTCAGCTTGAAAATATAATGATCACAAAACCCAGAAGGATCTAATTTAGATGAAAGAGCAGTGTAGAAGTCAGGCACAATTATTTGCATAATCAAATAGAATTCATTATTTTTGTGTGTGTTTGTTTACCTACTGAACAGTTCTGACAACATAACAACCATGTACAGATACCTGATTTCAGTGTAGCAGTCTACTCATGGATATACCATTTTCAACTCTACTGGAGGAGCTTCTGTAGAGTGTAACAGAAATGTTGTTACAGGTCCAAAGTCATGCAGTCCGGGAAAAAAACCAAGGCAGTTAAGACTCATGATTATGGTCTGTGAAGGAGGTTTCTCTTTCAGAGGTGTTTTCAAACTTAAACTTCTGACTTAAGGCAGTTCATGATGTATCACAAAGTATATCTAGGATGACTCAAATATGTCCATGTGCAGAGAGAAGTTTAGCATTTCCCACTGAAATAATTCCAGAAGTGCTTGGCACAGGATGTTCTCAGAGTGCTTCCAGGTCAGAGATTTGCTGTGGAGTCTGTAGCTTCTTTCCAATTTTTATCTGTCCTAGTACTACAAAGGAGGTCTTTGGTTCCAGAACTGTATTTTTTACTCCGAGACAGCCTGCCACTGTTGTAATTAAATGAAACTTGAAAGGTATTCAAAATTTAGACCTTGAAGTCCTTACCCCCAGAATTCTCCATTTTCAAAGTAATTTCTCTGAATCAAGGGTCCTCCCCAGATGGCTACAGCATTTGTCGTGAAGAACACTCATCTGGGAAGCATTTTACGAGTGTTATAGCTAATTTCTTTTGTTTAATTGTATTTCAATTGTTGGCGTTTCTTTACATAAAAACTATCCATTTGGAATTTATTTTTTAGGCTCCTTTTGATTTGTTTCAGTGCACCAACAAGAACACCTGTACAGAATATCCTTTTATTATGGTTTATGCTTACTACTCTACAATGACTGTAAAGAGAAGAGTTGGTTTTTCTTCTTTTAAATAAAATTTTGATTTTTTTTTTTCGGTAAATAGAGCCAATTTTTAGGAAGACAATTTCTTTTTCCAAAGAAGTGTTTTGTGTATTATCTATAAGTGCCTTAATTAGAGCAAAGCAGTCTGTTCATAAACAGCTTTCTCTCTTACCAAGGATATAGACAAACACTTAAAATTTTAATGTAGCATAAATGCGTCTTTGTATTTGTACTAATGTCTGGTAAGGATAATGTTCTTGTATGAAATTAGCATTATGAAATTAAAAATTATATGCAATTGTTCAACATTCTCTTATGTCCTCTTAGCTGTTAGAACACTAAATCTGTATTTGACAAGTAGGTAGGACACAGTAATTAAACTTTTCCTTAGTAAAAGAAAACAGGAGATTATTAAAGATTAAACTAATACCTTTAAGTACAAACATTTATCAAAGCAATGTAAGTAGGAGAGGTCTTTTGTTTTAATACAGGCTGGGCTTGGTCTCTGTAATCCCTTTCTTAATAGGGTAATTTACATTTTTTCCAGGTGTTGAGAGAACATAATACTTAAATGTAGATTACTAATAAAAAAAAGGCAGTCACAACAGATCAGTTTGTGTAGGCGGTGATACAGAGGCAATAATTTTGTTGAGGCCTAGTGGTTGAATAACTGAATATTTACAGTTTAAGAATTTTATTTCTGTGAAAGATTTTGATCCATCATGAAACCTAAACTTGCTACTGCAGTTTTACTCATCATACTGGGGAGAAGCAAGATGCAGAAGAAAGACTAGAGTACATTCCTTAATTAATTAGCATCAGTCATTTTACATGGAAATAATGGAATTAAATTATAAACATTTAATGCAACAATCACAAACTTCCCTGATGAGACCACTTTGAAATATTTGGGACTGTTTACTTTTTCACAGAACATCCTAATGAAATAACTTGACAGATAATTCTGCTTCAAACTATGTATCATGATGGGACAACCTGCTCTTGCTTGATACTTCAGAGTAATTACCAGGTTAAATTTACCTGTGAATTAAATGTGGATTCATTTACAATTTCAAATGACTGCACTTTGAATTTTGGTTTTGTCAAGCATAAAAAATCTCTGAACATAGGAGTCTGCACTGCTTTATATAAAACTGAAAATACAAGCCTGGTTGTCACAGCATTAAGCTTCTGAATGCTTGACTTATCAGTAGATAATTTTATAGGAAGCACATGGAAAGTGTCCTAGATAGCAAACATGAGTGACCAATTATAAGTAAAGTGCAGACTAAAAGCTCTGTAAATGCAAGTATATTATACAGATAGGAGTTCTAACTTTGTTACCTTCCCAGCTGCCATCTCTTTAATATTATTCTAAATTTTAATATTTTCAATAGGATAATTTAAACACAAAGCATTAAATCTGTTTCACTGGATTATTTCTGTGTGTCCAGATATTAATACAAATCTCTAATCCATTGGTTGTTCTGTGGATATTTTCCTCTCTTAGTCTAGCCTTTGATATCAGTAGGCTGACAATCTTTGTCCACAATGAATTACATTGTTCAGAGGTGTTGATCATTCTAAAAAAGTGTGAAAGGGATTTTGCTGGCTTATTGATGCTGGTTTCCCTATTAACCTCTTTTTGAATTAATGAGTTGATACAGCTCTCTTGACAAAAGATTTCAGAGGTATAGAATAGCTATTAAGCAGATATGCCTGGCTTCTGATTCTTTACTTGTATTTCATATAATATACAATTACATAAGGTATTTGGGGAATATACTGGAATAATTAATAAATCCAAAGAATCTGTGATCTGAAAATATATTGCATAGATAGAAAAATGACTACATGGATCAAGCTAAATATTTGATTTATTTGATTTATTCCTTCAGCTGAAGTCTGCATATTAACAATTTTCTGTTTTTGAAAGTGGTGCTGCTGACTTAAAATTCCTAATGAGCACATCCAACTGTCAGCAAGTTTTATCGTTCCATATTGCATATATAAAGTTGTGTGCCTGATCTGAACTTTAGAAAGTTTAAGTTCAAATTTTTTGAGGAATTAAAACAAAACAAAACAAAACAAAAAACAATTATTCCTTGCAGCCATTGAATCACTGCCATTTTTGTCTGTACTACAGTCAGGATTGCTTCTCCTGTCTTGCTGGTTACTTTTTGCTCTTAATATTCTTGGCTATAATCAGACAGAATTGTATGGTATACAATAAGAACCCTGTCTTGTGACAGGTTCTTGTTTATCTTAATCATGTATTGTGTAGGGTGTCTGCCCTACAGTCCCCAAAAAGGGGAGGCAGCAGGGACAGCTGAACCCAACGGACCAAAGGGGTATTCCACACCCTATGGAGTCATGCTCAGAAGAGTGAGGGGCCCTTGGAGTGATGTCATTTTTCTACCCAATTGACAACTGTGTGTGGTGGAGCCTTGCTTTCCTGGAGAAGGCTGAAAATCTGCCTGCCCTTGGGAAGTGGTGAATGAACTCCTTGTTTTGCTTTGCTTGGGCATACAGCTTTTACTTTCCCTGCTAAAGTGTCTTTATCTCAACCCATGAGTTTTCTCATTTTACTCTTTTAATTCTCTTCCCCATCACTCTGCGGGAGAGTGAACAAGCAACTGGGTGGTATTTAACTGCCAAATGGATTAAACCATGGCATCAAGCTAAATATTTTTACCTCATGAATAGTGTAAGTTTATTTCTCTTTAGAATCACAATGAGTTCCTTTCACTCCAAATTTCTCCTTATGTCACAACCCATAACTGGTGAAGACTTCATCTGATGAACTCCTGCTATTGATATGACTGTTAGTAAGCAAACTTCAGGCCATTTTGTGAAACAACAAATTTGACTGCAATAGATGTTAACTGCTGTTTTCTGATGCAAAAGTTGAAATACATAGATTTTAATGCAGTCAGTTACACAAGATACTGCTATAGATAATTTTTTCTGTATATATGTATTGCCAAAATCTAATTCTCGAGAAAAATTCTCATTTTATAAACGTGAAACAGTTGAATGTAATGAAAAATGGCATCACCTGAGAATCCCCTTGCATTAAACACTGTTACTTAACAAAGTTTGGGTTTAATATTTTCTACATTGTAATTAGTTTTTTTTCTATTGCAATCAAAATGCTTTCATGGGGATTCTGTGAGATGCGACAGTACATAGATCTTACAATTGCACTTTATTCTAAATAAAAGACCTAATCTTTGGGAAACTTCTATTCTCTTTAGGCCATGGAAGTAAATCTATGTTTACTAACTCCCTAGATGAAGCAGGATGAATTACAAATAGGGAAGCAAAGAGAACATTCTATAAATACACTGAATTCCTTTGGTCTCAGTCCATTCTCTTCAGTTTAGCACATTGTCTGCAAACATCAAAGAGGTGCTTTACGTTTCCAAATCTGCTGGATGATTAGGGAATTGTAACTTTACAGTTTTGCTTGCATGTTGGCCTTCAGTATTCATGAATGAAAAAGCTACGTAGATTTTCAGAAGTTTTCCTCCATAAAGACTGGGTGCAGACAGTCTCTAGATCTTAAACTTTTGGAAGGTGATAGAAGTCTGACAAAGATATTAATCATAATAATGGATATTACAGTGGTGGATCACAAACAGTTTAAAGAGGGAGGACAGGACCAGAAGAATCTTCTTTTTTTTATAGTGTTGTTTTATTCACTTAGACAACTTCATCTACCATTGTTTCTGTTAGTTGTCCCCTTTGGGCTGAGCAAACAATGAGTACAGGAGGACAAAGATAAGCTATCATCCCTCTGCCATAAAACAGGTAATAAATGGGAATTAGGCAGAGCACCCTGGACAGTCTGACTACCAATGGCTGGAGTGCTTACGCATGCCAATCAGCAACACACAATAATTGCACTGAAAAATATTTAAATGTCAATGTCTTCTGTTCCCTAATGAAGAGCATAAAAATAGACTTGAGGGAAACAAAATAATCTCAAGGGACAGTAACTGAAAAGAAAGGAAAGTGAGTGTTGCACTACTGAAGATGGCAAATATAGGAAAGAAAAAGTCTGGCACCAAAGAGACCATTCCTCGTGTGACCATTTGTATCAGCCAGTGCATAAAACAATGCCAAGAAGAGTCTTTGTTCTGACACAGTATGGCTGTTCTAGTTAAAGTTTCCCTTTGGATAATGAAACTTAACCCTGGAACATAAACACTTTGCAGAATCTAGCCACAATCCTCTGAAGTTCTTTGTTAGACCTAGGTGTGTGCCAAGTCTAAAACAAAGTTTGAAACTAGGGCAGTTGAGGGAGGAACTTTAACAATCTGAAAGTTTGTCTTGCCAGCAGAAATTATACCATCACCATTTTTTCTCTAACAAATTTTCTCCTTGAACTTCCTCTTTTTGCTGTATTTCTGACTTCAAATGTAAGCTTACTTATAAATGCAATACTTTTTCTCAGGTATTTTACTCTATACCCATACTATGCTTCTTCTAAATGCCCTTGTTCTAAAGGCAGAGTATTGAATAAGATATTATTTATATATTAAAACCTGTACATGAGAACTACGCAGAAATGGAGAATCATCTGATTTTTCACCCTTTCTTCCTCTAAAACAGCTATCACTAGAGCTGATGATTACAATTTTGTTACTTTCATTCCATCTTTGCCTATACTATTTAACACAAATACTCAGCATCAGATAAAAAAATTCCATTGTCTCTTTAGATCCATTTTACCTTTACTAATTAACATTGTTCTAGTTGTGTTTCAGAGGAGATCTCAAGAGCTGCACACTTTTTTCCATCTTGGAAAACTACTACAATGCTCAGATGCAATTAAGATACCAGCCTTGAGGCAGGACAACTAGCTCATTGAAAACCAATGTCCCACAAACCATTCATTTGACCTAGTTCTTGTTTTAAAAAATAATTCTAGTAGATTAATTTGCAAGATTTTTTTTCTAGTGCTTATTATGAAATAATTAGTAAAAAGTGAAATCCAGACCAATTATGAATTCACCCACTACCTTTGATATTTAGGAGATTCGCTTTAAATTCAGAGGCTGAATTTTGAAACATGAATTTGTCTTCCTCTCCCTGCTGCCACCCTCCATGGTAACCAGTTCCTCCTTTTTTTCATCCCAAATAAGCTGTTCATATTTACTAATTTTTTTAGCTTGCCTAGGCAAGCAAATGTCAGCTTGAATTAATGCTCAGTACTCATGGATATTATCATGTAGTTTGTTTCTGTAGATATGCAAAATACTAGCATATTTTTTGTAGGTTCTTTGGTAAAATAGGTTCTATCTATTTGTACAGTGTTGTTACTTTTTGCCACCATATATTGGTTTAACTAGAGTGCATGTCACCTGTTAAACTGCACGTGAATAGGGCAAATACATCCTTGGAAAATTCATGCAGGTATATATAAATATTTAATATTTACATACACTTACTCATCTATTGTTCTGGGAGGTTTTCAGTGTTTTTTGGGGGTTTTTTGGTTTTTTTTTTTTTTTTTTTTTTTTGGTCAAACTGTTCTGGTTCTGTGCTTTCTTGAGACTACACCCAATATAGACTAAGGTTGACAGAGAAATTCATATGATTTCAATGAATAGAGATCAATTCCATACAGTGTGAAACCTAAAGTCTCCATTTTAATTGAGAAATATTACCTATTACTTAAAGCTTTAGAACTCTTTTCTAAGTACGAGAAGATATTTTTTGTTAGTTTATTGTCCAATGCCTTCCTACAGGGAGTTAATGTTAGACCTTTCTTTTCTATTCGTGTTTTTTAATTTTTCTCACTTCTGTTGTCTTTGCTAGGATTATTTTTCTTCCATTTGTTTAATTTTTTTTTTCCCTACTTCATTCCAGTTTGGTTTTCTGAGCTGTTTAAAAGCCCAGTACTTGAGTTTCTGACAACTGTAGTTAGTGTCAGCTCTCTTTTTCTTTTTGTGCTGAACCAGCTTTTAAAAGCCACACCGGCTCTCTCAGCAGGTGGCTGCTGACTTGTACTGCTGGAAGATCATGTCTTCCCAGACACTCAATGCCAGAGGAGGAAAGATGCCTTGTGGAAATTTTAATGACCTAAATTGAACTGGTACAATTGGGTGAGGAAGGTTTGTGCATTACACAGCTGATTAAGAATTGCATAATCTATAATTCTGTTACCCCAGAGACTGCCAAGTAACTCTTCATGTCAGTAAATGAGGACAATATATTTAGCAGCATGGAAATTCACACTTGAGGCTGTTTCTCTGTGTTTTGCAGTTACCATATTTTTCACCAAAACTTATTATATCTGAGAAAATAAAAGGATACAAAAATGTATGTTTTAAAATCAGAAGAGCACCAAGTTGTCATTTATCTTTATTTTCTGACAATAAATCATTGGCATTTTATTCCCAAGGTACTAACTAAGAGTATTCTAAAGACGTGAATTCAATCATGACTCAGTGGCTCTGAAAGCAGTCTGCTTTCAAAATATATTTTAGAGTTTGTTTTTTTTTCACTTTTCTGCAAAGAAGAAAGACTTCTAAAGATTGTTAAACTATAGGGTACATTATGAGAGTACTTAGGTTACTTTAGGTCATGTTGTTAGTGCACTTAGGTCCTTATTGTCTTTTGTCCATGATAGGAAAGTTTCTTAGACGGGAAAGCTCACTGTACGAAAGGGGGCATAATATTGGAAGAGATGTACAGGGATAGGGATGAGAGATTTTGAATGAGTTGCAATGCATGGGATGTTTATATGTTTACAGAGGAGTAAGAGAGAAAAGAACATGTTTCTTAAGAAAATTTACAGCTTTATTTCAATTCTACAGAAAAGGAATATAAGGAGTATTTTTTACCTGAGAGAAACTGTTTGTTCTTCCTTTGCTAGTCCTTTTCTGCCATGTAGGGCAGATTGTTAAGTTACATGCTCATAGTACTAAAATTCCTATCCAGCCCTTCTTATTCAAGCAGAGCTGTCACTGATTTCAGTAGCAACTCTGCCTGATTAAAGAGAATTGAATAGAACCCTGAAGCAATGGTGTTTTGTCCTTGTCTTTGCACTTCTGGCCCTTAACCATCACTTTTAAAGAGCTTGAAGCAATACTGGCACCAGCAGTTTCAGGTGAACAAGCAAAAGAAAAAAAACAATATCATGAGCTGTTTCAAGTAAGTGCTACTACAAGAAAAGGCAGTGTGCATCATATTGAAATAATGGAAAAAATGAAGAATGCATAGAAATATTTTTCAGCTTTCTGTAGTGTTTTAAATACATGAACCATCAACGTATTATAAAAATGTGTAAGCTTTGTTACTGTTTCTATTTATATTCATTCAAATATGTTAAGTGCAACAGCAGGCATATGCTTATTCCAAGGTCATAACCATTGCATTGCTAAATCCACTCCAATGTTGGCAGACATTAAAAATATAGCTAGTTATTTTTTTAATTGCCACACCAGAATTACTAAATAAAATGTCAATTATACTATTTCATATAAAGAGCTGAGGCAGGGATTCTCAGATTGAAGAGCAAAACTCTTCACTCACAGCATTAACTGACAAATAGGATTGAATAAAGGTTTGAATTGAACTCTTCAATATTTGAACACAAAGCAATGGGACGGATATGACTAAACATAAATACATATATTGGAGTTGAGCACTCCATAGTCTTTTTGTAGTCAAGTAAAAAATAACTGGTTTTAAGATTGGATTAATGCAATTCAGGTCTCTGCTTTCAGGTAGAAAAATAATATATGTACAGAAGGGAGACTATCCTGACTGTTACAGAGATGAGCCATGTACTTTCAATCAGATGAACATATTTAAAATACATGTGTTACTATATGTAAGTGCAGAATCATAACTACTGGACATGATTTCATATTGGACAGTAAGATTGTTAAAAAAATAAATAAATAATCTAACATGCTTATTCCTCCTCTGTTCTTTCACTTCTCAAACAACTCAAACTCAGTCTTAGAAGCCCCTGGCACAGGAGTTTCTGTGTCCCAGATTTTACCTTATAGTGATCTCCCTTAGGCCAGCTCTTATTTATTGGTCAAAGTACAAGTATTGTTCTTGTCATCTGCTTAATACATTAAAATTAGACATTAAAAAATGTATATCTGTGTTTTCAAAACAAAGCTATGTCTATTATTTAACTCAGAAGATAGAGAAGACATAAAGGGTCAAATCAACAGAATCCTGTGCACATTCTTCCTCTACCTGGTTCTTGTTTTTTTTCTAAGTATGTTAAAAAAAATCTCCTTGGTAACATACGTGCTTGGGGACATCAAGACAAGTCTATCATTCTTTTTTTCTTTTCCAGTCCCAGCCTATTTCCTTTAATATGCATTCAGCTTTAGCTTGAATCCTTTGTTCAATGCTCTCTTTCAGGCTAGAGCCACTTATACATATCTGTTCTATTTAGACCAGAAGGATAGATCAAAGGTCCTGATTCTGGAAGGTGACAGAGAGCTATTTTGACAAAATAAAACCAAATTGAAAACAAATTTCCCACAGAGATACATTATTTCCTCAACAGTTTTCTCTTTGTTATAAGGATCTGAGGAGATAAAACAGAACCTAAATGAGCTAGATGTTCTCCATGCATTCAGTCAGGAGACTCTCACTTCAATCTATCTGGTATTTCAATAAAACCTACACTGAGATTACCTGACTTTTTCTAACATTTGGAAGATTTAGAAAAATACTGAATTCTGGCCTTGTGTTCTTCTCCCATAGGTTTCTTTGGATGTCTTCATGAGCCCACCAGATTAAGCCATCACAGCTCAATTTATTCCCACCTTTATTTTTAATGCAGTAATTTTTTAGCAAACCCAGAAAAGGAGAATAATAATTCACTCATTGCAACATGGATTCATGTTTCCCAAATCAAATAACCATTCACAATGCTGGTTGCAGTTTATAGACTGATGTGTTATGGGTAACAGTATTTCTACTGAAGAATGTTTTTATGTAGCACCCAACAGAATACAGTTAATAATGCATTGCTTAGCATTTTGAATAATTTTAGCAAAGGAATAATTTTAGCACTATAAACTTCCTTGAGATGAGTTTTCCCCAACAGATCTTCTTTATGACTCTGCTCATAAACTCATTACCTATCTTATTGACATACCTCTCTATTTTTCTTTTCACAGTAAATATAAAGCAAAATGAAGAAAATTAAAAAGTTGCTTTCCTAAGTGAAAGACTAGGAGGTGTTTACAGAATGTATTCTAAAAAGCGCTTTCAATAGAAGCTCATTTAATACACCTGGTTTGTCTGGAACTAATTTTAGAGATTTGGCAAAAAACCTGTGCATTTCTGATCTTCTACTTATGTTCTCCTCATGATTACATTATCTCTTTCCTCTACTTGATTCCTTTTGACTTCTTTTTTTCTTGAACCTGGTTCACTAAGACTGTATCCTGATGAATATACTTGATAGAAGTAATATTTCCTTAATTACACTGAGCAATTTATCATCTGCAGCACATCATTGTTGTATTTCTCTTTCACAGACAGAAAATACTGGCAGTTCTAGACATCCCATATGTCCTTTTGCTTTTCAATTTTCAGCTGACAATTCTACTGACAAAAAGTTTTCTATATTAATCACAAAGTGTGTGACTTTACATGTGTACTACACATATTTAATGTAATTTCTATTACTGTGATTCTCAAGGTCATCAGGTTCTTTCTATATTATTTCTAAGCACTGCTTGATGATGTTTCCACCATAGTGTCTCTGGCAAACTTCATTATTATGTTTCTAATATCCATGACAATTCACTAATGAAATTATTAAATAACAGTGATCTCTGAGCTGATCTTTGATTTGTTGGTGGCCAATCCGATAGTTTTCTGGTTTAGTTTTTCCTGTTTGCATCCTGTCTCCCGCAAGCTGTCTATTCACCTTATAATTCCTCTTCATCAGAATACATCTCTGGCCTTTACCCCTGTGTAATATTTCCAGTGTTGTGCCACATTAAACTCTTAATTGAATCACTAAATCACAGAATGGTTCAGGTTGGAAGGGCTCTCTGGAGAGCACCTGGTCCAACACCCCTGCCAAGGCAGGGTCACCTAGAGTAGGTAACACAGGAATGCATCCTGGTGGGTTTTGAATGTCTCCAGAGAAGGAAACTCCACAACCTTCCTGGGCAGCTTCAGTGCTGTGCCACACTCAAGGTAAAGAAGTTCTGCCTCATGCTGAGGTGGAAATTCTTGTGTTTTAGTTTACTGCCTATACTTCCTATCCTGTTGCTGGGCACCACTGAAAAGAGTCTGGCACCTTCATCTGGGCACCCATGTTTGAGATATTTGTATGTATTGATGAAATCCGCTTTCAGTCTTCTCTTATCCAGACTAAACAGGTCTAGGACCCAAAATCTTTCCTCATAAGAAAGATACTCCGGACGCCTTATCACCTTTATAAGGCAGTAAGGTTTGCTCCAGTGAACCCTCTCCAGTAGCTCCTTGTTTTTTCGTAGACTACTGAGATTGATTTGGCCTCCAGATATAGCCTAATCAGGTCTAATTAGAAGGAGAGGATCACCTCCCTTGACCAGCTGGCCACGCTCTTCCTGATGCACCCTACAACACCATTGGCCCTCCTGGCCACAAGGGCACACTGCCAGCTCAATTTCCTACTGAAATTCAGGTAGATTGTGTTTATTGCCTTCCTTTTCTTTCCCCCCATGTAATAATGACTTTGTGGAAAAATGTTGTGATATTAATCTGTCATAATTCTCATTTTCAAACTTGTTTTACACATATTCCCAATTTCTGTATTCCTCTGTGTATTATTCTCTTCTTCAAAGTCTTCTAAACAGTCCAGGAGTTTAAGTTTTACTAAGATCAAACATACAGACATCTAATGGCTCAGATCATAATTTTCTTAATTGAAAGAGAAGACACAAAATTTTCAGGGTCTCCATCTAATAATACCTTCCTGAGATCATAAAATTGCAAAAATCGTCTGCTATTAAGACTTAAATCCCAGTTTTCTATCACGTTTATGACTTAAGTGCCTTTGCTCTGCTCATCTTAGCAATCTCTGTGTTTGCAAGTGACTTGCTTCTGCTATTGGTGGGATACTTTCACTTGGCAACATCTTGTTAGTTTTGGTACTTTCTTCCTCTGGGACATATTGTTTTTTTCCAGCAGAATCAATCTCCCATTGCCTCTGAAGAATTTCACTTCATCCAGTAGCTTCCACTTTTAAAATCTTGGAACATAGAAACTGATAAAAAAGAAATAAGAAAAATTCATCCTTCTGCAATACACACCCTCGATAATATTATAACATTGATCTTCAGGAAACTCCAAGCATGCCTGAAAACTCAAGATCTGTTACTCCACACACTCAAAGATTTTAGTTATCATTTTATCTTTTAAATTCAAACAGTTTGGATTTCACTTTATTTTAATTTATTCGTGTTGTTAATAAAAGTTTATTTTCAATTATTAGTCTTTCAGCTCTGTACTACCCCTAAAATAAAGGCAAGTGGTTTTTGTTCCTTTGGTTTGCTTAAGAAATCTGTAAACTCTTTTCCCTGTGAATATCTGGGCAATTATTGAAAATATTTCTCAATCTGAAGCTTAAATAAAAGAAGGATTAAGTTTAAAAACAATTTATTAAGCTTATTGCGGAAATCTCTCTCACTTTTCCCAGAGTTTTCCAGATGGGTTTCCTTCTCTTCCATACTATTGAGTATTTAGTGTCTGCATATTTCTCCTATTCTGAGCAACCACATTATTGTGGAGTTCCTTGTTTATTTATTTGCTAGTTAGAATGATGCCTTAACTTTTATATTTTTCAAATCCTGTATTGCTTAGTGTGTAACTTTGAAGTGTCTTGTAGTCTGTTAATTTCTACTCTCTTGTGCTAGGTAGACATAACAAACCCTCTCCAGGCCTGCTCTCCAAGGACACCCAGACTGCCCTAGGCCCAAAAAGTACAAACCAAAAGCCCTCTGAGAGAGAGGCAAGCTGAGGGAAATTACATCATTAAACTGAGGCTTTAACTGGACAATTAACCCTGATCTGCAAATGAACCAAACCTATAAAAGTGTGAAGAACTCGTGACCTGTGGTCCATCTTGGGGTCCATCTCAGCAGTAGTCTCTGGCTCCCCAGGGGTACCTTTGAAGGCCTTTCAAATCAATACCAACCTTTATTCCCTTACTCCTGTCTAGTCTCTGTTTCTAGGTGGCCTCTCAAGGCATCAAGATCATGGTCTCCAGTACCACTGATCTGTAGGGAGCATGAATGTTTTTACATAATAAAGTGTATTTGGTTTTAGAATGTTGTTAGATAGCTGTGCTCACAAAATAAAAGAGCACTCACAACAATACGAATTAAATGTTCATTTTGATGTAGTTATATAAAATGTTCTTAATGTAGGTCAGGTGTATTATGAAGTGCTATATTAATATGATATCTGTGTTACTGAATCCTGCGCTTGGAAGTCAAGAAAGCCGCTTCAAATTTTTATCAAGGTTAAAAAAAATAATAAAGAATTAAAAGCTGTTCTGTAGCAGTCTGTGAAACAGGAAGTTTATATGCTGGTAGAACACAACTGCCAAATACAATGAATCCATTACACACCTCATCCATTCAACCAACCAGGTGCTTGCAATCAGAATTTTAAAAACAACAAATAATAATGAGGGTAAGAAGGCTTACACATATTAACTGCAGCAATATGGTGGAAGATGTGAAAAAGATGAACATTTGTGGTAAAAATCTCATCTAAGTAGAAATGTATGACATTAATTATGTATAAGGAAAACCACTGCAAACAGTCTTCAGTTTCAAGCTGCTAGATGACTGAACTCTTTATCTCTCAATTTGATTACTTGAACGCTAATACTACTAGTTGTTGTTTGCTTAAACAAAGAATGAGTTTTCTGTCAAGGTGTGTGAACATTTTGAAGAGGCACAAGTAGTTAGGAGAAGCCAAGTGTGACTAGGAGATGATGAGCCAAACTTTTGAACTGCTCCGCTAGAGCCAGAGTGAAAAAGGCTTGAAACAGACAACAGCTCTATCTCCAGCTTCCTCTGTCATTCATATCTGACATGTAAAAGATTATCTGTGGGATATTCAGCTTCCCATTGAGATGATGAGCTGGGCCTGTACATGATGTTCAGAGTTACTTAAACAGACTTCCAAGGTATGCTGAAGATAAGTTTCATATGAAGGTTCATGGGAGAGGTGATGATGACAGCAACAGAAGCAATAAGAAGAAAACAAAATACATTTTGGAAAAAAAATCACACCTTAGTGAAATGACTGCATGAACATTTTTATTTGTCTGAAACTCAGTGATTAGAGACTAAGTAAGCTCTGGAACAAAATTAAGTCTATCTATACATGGGCTAGAAATACCTATGACTGAGTTTTTGGGAAGTTATTTGTTTGGTTTTTGTACTTTATAGCTATTTAGGAAGTGCTTATTTTGTAAGAATATTAGGAATATCAATGTACTTTTAATATAGAACATTACTAGTCTAACTAGATGTTTTGAACAAATGAAACAATGGATTCTATACTCTTCATCAATTGCTTTCTATGTATTGTTATATAGTCTTCTTTTAGTGGAGTCTTGTGGTGAACTTCTAGAGCTTTCAAATTTTTTTTGGAAGTTTAAGTGTATAAATAAGGGAAGAATTGGTTCACTTCTTAACCAGAGGCAAGATTATTAAAAATATTCATTGGTTCATTGAACATCTTATAGGCTGTTTTGAGTTTTGTTTTCAATGTAAGTGCCATAGGCCTTTAATTGCTTCCTGAAACAAGAATTAGATCAATTTCTTCTCCTATAATTCCTGAATAAAAAACACCCCCAAAAAACATAATGCTCAGCTGGCTGCTGACTTACCTTGATATCCTAATTGCCTCATGGGGTGTTATCTGGTGTCTTCTAACAGTTCATGAAGGTTATTAGGATACAGAAGTTCTTTATGGTGCACATGGACCTTTTACTTTGCTGTAGAATAGCTGTTTTACCTGCCATTCAAAAAACCAAGAAGTTAAAACTCCTGCTGAAAACACTCAGGGACACAGTGAGGCTACATTAAGTCTGTATTGTAAGACTGAAAAGGAGCTGGAAAAGGTGCTCTTAAAACATTATCATTATTCAGGAGTCTTTCTAATTGTTCTGGCTGGAGAATTTTTGGCAATTCTGTGCTAATATTCATAAATATTCTTCAAATAAAATAAATGGGAGCATTAAAATACTTCCTATTTTCTTATTAGGAAAAAGCTAAGTGAGAAATAACTTTGAGGGGTAACTTTCAAATTCCACTTGAGCAAGGAAACGGAAAAAAACCCATGAACCTTGAATCTCAGCATCTTTTTCTTCCTTTAAAATTCCCAGATTACTATACATTAAGAATTACCACAATGCAAAACAAAACAAAATAACTGTAGCATGTTGAACTGGTGAAAGCAATGCTTAAAAGTGCTTTCATTTATAATATATCTCAATGTAAATGATAAGTTATTAAATATTTTAAATGTTTGTTTTACGTTATGAGTCTCTTTACTGGTCCTTTTTAAGCATTTCAACAACACAATCATTTATCTATTTTTTCTTTCAAAGTTGAAAGCAAAACAGAAACAATTCTTGACATAAATTCTTGTGGTAATTACTTTCTTTTAATTACTTTTCTTCAGTCCCATACTTCCATTTAAATAAAGATGACATCATTAGACCACTACTTTAATTTTAATATTCAATATCCCAACAAAAATGTAAAGTCAGTAGAGAGCAATAACTGTAGAGTACTTGTGCATGAAGTTCAGACACGTTTTCAAGCATCAAGCAGTGAAAGACTACCCTTTGGCAATTAATGATTTACAATATGTATATTTGGTTGAAAAGAAGGTTTTCTTTGCTTTTTTGCTTTTTTGCTTTTTTTTTTTTTTTGTTCTGTATTGTGTATGCACAGTTCATGTTTATGAAAGAGCTTTAAACTAAAATTATTGGTATATTGAAGAAAAACTGAAAAGAAGGAAGTTGCTTTTATTCTAGGTCTTTGGGGCTAAAAACCCCAAATACATCCTTTTAATAGAAATGAGTTTTTTTAATACTCAGACCCTTACAAGCCATGGGTATCAGTGATGAAGTGCACTATGGAAACATGGGCTTCTTCACAAAGTCATCTTCACTTCGTCCACTGTATTTATTTTTGTATTGTGATTTGACAGAGTTAGGATTTTCTCTTAGTAAAATTCATGGCTGGGGAATTGATCTTCAGGGGAAAGACTGGGTGCAAAAGAGAGCCATCTCTGTTAATTAGAAGGAAGCAGGTAGATATTGTAACTATAGGTCAGAAAGTATTACAGATGATCCCCTGAGAAATCCTTTTAAATGAACAATAGGGAAAAAAGTAAAATGACATAACTTTCTTTATGGTCTTCCTCATTTAGATTTGGCTGTTGGAACACTGATGGACAATACATAAATCACTACATGAGTAGTGTCATGAGACTCCTAAAATACCCATGTTTAGTGAGGGAAGTTAATTACAAAGACAGACTGAAATAGATCTGCATTTCCTATTTTTAACTGAATCTTCTGCTTTACTGCAACATGAATTCCAGTATTTTACATTTCTCCATTGGAAAAAGCAGTAGTTGCTCTTATTTCAAAGCAATTCCTTGCTGCCTGTTACCTTTCAGGTGCTGAACAAGGTTCACAAAAGTCTTGTATGTTGCATATGTTCTCTGACTGAAGATGTCTTATCTGATGATTTATTACTTTTAACACTTCTCAGTGAAATACCTATCACACTTCTCTTAATTAATTTAATCTGATGACATTTGGCAGATATAGGAAAATAAAACCACATCTAATCAGGTAAATCTGAAACACCCTTTATTTTCAGTAATTTCTGTTCTCTTTCTAACTCTTATTTTGCCAACCACAACAGAATTCATCTCACCTAACCTTAGACTTGATAAATTGATCGTTTAATCTTAGCTCCATCTAGAGACAATGAAAAGAGATAGAAATGTTTCAGGGCAATGTCTTCTGCCTATTCATGTAGTTAGAGTTGCTTCTCTCAGTAAGGAAGATCCTGTTAAGCTACATAGGCATGTTGTGGGCTAGCCCTGGCTGGCCGCCAAACCTACATCCAGCTGCTGTCTTAAAGAGAACTGGGGAGAAAATAAGATGCAAAAAGGTGGGATAGGGAGATCACTTACTAAGTACTGTCATGGGCAAAGTAGTCTCAAATTTGGGAAATTTAATTTAATCTGTTGTCACTTAAAATAGACTTGGATAGCAGCAAGCAAAGAACAACATTTCCACCCTGTTCATTCCCAACTCCCCTACTTGCAGTCCCATCCCAAATGACATATAACTAGCTGTCAGTAACAACTCCTCTCTGATACTTCATCCTCATCCTTCCCCACTGTAGCTTGGGCTCTCCATTGTCCACAGCCTTTCAGGAGCATCTAACTCCTCTGGTGCAGGGTGCTTCATGTGTATGGATATGTACTCCACCATGACTTCCCCACAGGCCGCAGGTGTCTTCTTATCCTCTTCCTTCTCTGACCTTGGTATTTCCAGGGTTGTTTTTTACACTTTTTGCTCCATCTTCCCTCTGTTAAATGTTTTAAACCCTTTCTTGAATACATTTCCCCTGAGGTGGCCCCACGTCAGATGTGACCTGTGGTGGATGGGTTGGATCCAGCTGGAGCCACGTGTCTGGCACAGGGAACCCCTGGCCTCTCCTCACAGAGACTCTCTGCAGCCCCTGCTGCCAGCAGCTTGCCACCTATGCCCCATACAACACAATACCTTGATGGTAAAAGATAGGTAACAGGAAAAATTTTCTGAGAAATAGAATACTTAAAATTGTAGGAAATAGGCCAGCTTTGTGAAGGAGACTTTTAAGGACCATAAAACTATGCTTGCATGTGTATAGCACATGCAAAGCCCCACAAGGAACTGATTCAACTCAGTTTAGAAATTTTGGCCAATATATTTGTTATGCATGTATTATGACTGTTCAAATTCAGTTTAGATATTTATTTTCTTTTTTTTTTATTGTTTATTGATTTAAATATTGCTAGTACTATATATTATAAACAGTTGGTTTAAGGAGCATAACAATCAGTTTCAGAAGCTCAGAACTCAATTTTTAAGATCTAGAAAATAGACATTAGCCAAAATTTTAGTATAGAGACTTGACTTTTTTGGATGCCATATGAATAACTGAATTATTAAATATAGTAGAGAAAAAGGTTCTTTACTGTGAGGTTGATGAGGCACTGAAAGAGGTTGTGCAGAGTAGCGGAAGGGATCAAGGTCGGATTGGATGGAACTTTGAGCAATCGGATCTAATGGAAGGTGTCCCTGGTGATGGCAGAGGGGCTGGAACTAGAACATAGAATCATACAATTGTTAAGGTTGAAAAAGACCTCAAAGATCAAGTCCAGCTATTAGCCTAGCACCACTCTGCTGACCACTAAATCATATCCCAAACTGCCACAGTCACACACCTTTTTAACACTTTTTCCTAATAACTAATCTAAACCTCATCTCACGCAGCTTGAGGACATCCTCTGATTTTTCAGGTCCCTTTCAACCCAAATAATTCTTTGACTCCATGATTATGTCTCTGCAGATAAGCAAATCTGTTGCCACACTGTTTCTTCAAATTGAGTACAAAACCATATAAATTATCATCAGAAAGGGAATTAATATATATTACATTGTTGCTTGACCTTTTTAGAGTTTCTGATATAAGCACAAGGTTAAAAATTACAAAGTTGGTGACTAGTACATTCAAAGCTGTGGTATAACCTGCTGCCTGTTCAAGAAGACCTGCACTAACACGATTGTCTAAATAGCTTTCTCACATCCTCAAGAAGGACATTTCCAGTATAAACCCATCTTAAAACACAAATTGAGCTAAAATATTTAAAGTAACTTTAAAAGAAAATAAAGCGTCTGTGGGAAAGAAGACACTGCTGAGGATGTCCTCCACTTGCTGATTAAAACAAAACTTAAAAAAAAAAATCTTAATTACTTAGAAATACTTCTTAGTCTTTTTGAACTGTATTAAACTCATAAAATATCTCCAAATAATTCCCATGTTAATATAAAAACTGATAAGGAATATTTTATACATTCATTAATGTTATAGAAAATGTTGAATAAATAATAAATTCCTTGCCTTGTTGGTAGTATATTTGCTCTGGAAGACTGGTGATGCCAATTCAAGGTATGAAAACTTTTGATATATCCCTCTTTTTTTATTCATCTCTTTCATCTTTAAAAGCAGAATAGAAACATAAATAAAAATCCTAGGACTGGATGGTTCAGGGAATTACTAATCAGGATCAGAGCCAGTTCTTGCTTTCCTATTAATAGAAATATATCTTGACTTGCTACCAAAGGTTGTGACTACATAACAATTCAATGGAATATGCAATGGATTATTTGTTACACTTAGTTGTGATCTCAGCCTATGGCACAGCCCTCACATACAAAATCATTCCATTGTTAGTAGTATCAATAAAGTTGTCATGGACTGAATGGTATAGATGCAGAATTGATGTTTTTTCCCCTCAGCCTCACAGGACAGTGTGGGAACTTTATGCTGCAGTTTCCCATGGTGCAAATAAAGAGTAACTATTTTCTGAGGATGACAGGAAAATGTTTTCATCAGCATGAAAATTCATCTGTGTTAAAGTGAAGAAGGGCAGTATGTTGGAGAAAGCTCTGACGGAAGATGGTAGTACAATAACATTACAAACATGCCAGACTTTAAAGGATCTACACTATTGAGTCAATCTCAAGTAAGACACTTCCTTTGGGAAGACTCTTTGGACGGAGGAGGGCAGTTAGCAGTCTAGCTGTTAGACACATCTCATTTTTATATTTGTTTTTTAAGCAGCTGACTTGATAAAAAATGTCCTCATTAACTTATTTTCTACTTTTAGCATGCATTTATTATAGCTGATTTACACCATTCAGCTTAATATGTCTGCTCTTACCTCATTTCTTGACTTTGCAACTGAGACTACCTACAATGCAGAATTTTATCGAATGCTTTCTGAAAGTTCATGTAATGTGCATATCTACTTTGTCTAGGTTGACATCCATATCCTCTGAGAATTCCAATGAGTTAGTGAGTCTTTACCTCCCTTTTCTCTCCTTAGGCCATTTTAAAATAATGGCGTTATGTTGGCTGCTCTCCAGTCATCTCAGATTTCACTTGATCTATTTTGAAGAGCAGAAGTACATAAAAATGTCTGCCAAAGCTTCTTCAATTTTTCTGCTTATTTCCTTAACCCTTTTGGACATATGCTATTTGGTCATGGCCTAATCAATTTTAGAAGCCATTTCACCTTATAATAACCATATTTGACACACTCTGTACATATTGTAATTCCTAATCATCCATCTCCATAAATATGATTTCAGATATAGTGAAATACCTACTCTGATCTTTTAAAAGGCCCTATGCAACCACTGTATAGGGCATCCTCCATCCCCTTATACGCTTCCTAGGAGATGTATTGCAACATGAAAGTTTCTTTCAAGAATAAGGATGTGTCCAGAGCTCAGGACTGGGTTAGTGAATTGGTTTTCATACAGGATTTAAATTAATTTTGTCTTTCTTTCCTGCTGTAGGGAGGAAGCACCCTGCAATTGAATTCCAGCTGATAGTTATTTGCTTCTTTATGACAATTTGCTGACCAAGAAACATTGTTCTTCTCAATGACGTGCAATCTGAGGGTTCGCAGCACCATCAGGGAAGCAAGAACTACTTTGCTTCTCTGCATAGACATGTCACAATCATCATGATTTTCTCTTGAAAGGACCTCAAGAAGTTAGGTAGTCTGTCCTCCCACCCCAGAGTCAAATTGTTTGTGTTTTCTACTCTTAATATCCTTCAGATATGGAGGTCCCATAACCACCTTGAGTAATCTGTTCAATGCTTATTTATAATTGAGGTTTTCAACATTTCCTTATTTTTTTATATAATTCTTAGAAACAAGATTAAAAAATAATATATGCTACTGCACACATTACAGCAGTTGAAAAACCTCTTAATGTTTCTGTGTGTGAGACACTGATTAAGCCTAACAAAAGTGTTGAGACAGAGCCTGGGGCTGATCCTAAACACTTACAAGATCTATTTGATGTGAGTTGTCCCACTGAAATCAAGATGACAGCTGATTATAAATACTTTATATTGTCATCTAACAATGTTTTTTAGCTGTAAAAGCTTTCAGTATTGAGCAGTATGCTAATGTTGAGGTACTTTTATGAATGCAATGCTGATCCTAGCTGGACCATGGGCAGGAAGTGAAACTAGAGCCTTTGTTTAGCAGAAAAGGCTGTTACTGTGCGAGTCACATTCGTAGTTATATCCACTTGAAACCATTATTAGATTAGGAAATCTCTGAACATCTGTTCCTGATCACTGGAAAAAGCCCAAAATTATGTTGAAATCACTTCTTCAACCTAATGCTAGATATTGAAAAAACCAAAGGAATAAAATTCTGTGGTCCAGACATGAGCTGGTATCATTTAATGGTCTATATCAAATAATAATCCACTGTGAAACGTCAGAGTCATGGAATCTTACAGTGAAACACGGTTTCACTTGAGTTACTTCCCTGAGACCACAGGCCAAGACTGAACACTTGTGCATGTACAACAAGTCATCTGGTAAATGCTGACTCATAACTCTGCTCTAACTTTTGTGATTATTCTTTGAAGAACTTCTGCTTGGGCTTAATAAGGCAAAATTAAGATTTTTGACATTGCAAAGTCAAAGAGTAGAATTCAGGTACTGATTGTGGAGACCCATTTCTCTGCTTCTTCACACTTGAGTTTATTGGTCATATGTGATCATTTTAAACACCACTTTAAAGGCAATTTTTAACAGCAGAAATGGTACCCTGGAATTCCACGCTTCCTAAAGACACTAGCCTTTTAGAAAATTTGCTTCTGCCTCTTACATTGAAGATTCTAATGGTTACTGAACAAGCAAATCATGATATTCCTTTGCTAAGGTAAGGAGAGGAAGATACACTGAATGATATACACTAATTTCTTTTCCATTTTTCACTGATGACAGCTGATAAAAGTATTCTTTTTCTAATTTTTTCCCTGTTTTTACTTGTTCGTGTCTTTTGCTATGTTAAGTCCCAGAGAAGAGCACCACACTTACTTATTTTTGTCTTATGTTGTTCCTATTATATCTTTAAATTGTATAGGTCTTTGTAACTGACCTTTGTATGGCATTGCATTGCATTTCTTCCCAATTATATGCTGGAAATCATTTTTCAGACTTTAAGAAAAATGCTTCCAGGACAACAGAGCCGTATCAGAGCTCACAGGAGGGCTAGACATATTGTGATTTGTTACGTTAAAATCTTAACAGGTGGGTCTCAAGAGCAAGGTTATCAGCCCAAACACACCAAGAAATTTTAATGATCACACACACCATGGGATTGCACACAAGATGATCTGTTCCATAATCTTCCCTGGCACTGAGGTCAGGCTGACAGATCCTCCTTTCAATCCTTTTTGTGGATGGACATCATATTTGCTAGCCTCCAGTCAAGCGGAACCTCCTTGCTTAGTCAGGAGTGCTGATAAATATTCTGAAGTGGCTTGGTGAGCATTTCTACCAGCTCCCTCAGTACTCTTGGGTGGATCCCATCTGACCCCATAGACTTAACTTGTTTCCAAGCAGCAGCTCACTGACCTTTTGCCCCCTCTTGTGAGGATTCATTCTGTTCCTCATCCCAGTTTTCCAGCTGAGGGGGCTGAGTACCTGGAGAACAGCTGGTCTTACTATTACAGACTGAGGCACAGAAGGCATTAGGTTCTTCTGCATTTTCCTTATCCTTTGTCATTCTGTCTCCCTCTGCATCCAGTAAAGGATGGAGTTTCTCCTTAGCCCTCCTTTTCTTGCTGATGTCTTTATAGAAACATTTTTATTGTCTTTTATGGCAGAGCCAGATTAAGTTCTACTTGGGTATTGGCCCTTCTAATTTTTTTCTCCCTGCACAACCTCACAACATCTGTCTTAGCAGCCTGCTCCTTCTTCCAAAGATCATAAACTCTCTTTTTTTCCCCTGAGTTCCAGCCAAAGCTCTCTGTTCAGCCTGGCTAGTGTAACCCACTGACTTGTCTTCTGGGACATGGCAATGGCCTTCTCTCCCATCTTCTTGATTTTCTTTCTGAAGAATGTCCATCCTTTCTGGACTCCTTTGCCCTTCAGGACTGTCTTCCAGGGGCTCTGTTGACCAGGTTCCTAAACAAGTCGAAGGTTGCCCTTCGGAAGTCCAAGGTGTCAGTTCCTCCGATTCCCCTCCTTACTTCTCTGAGAACTGAAAAGTCTGTCATTTCATGAATGGTACGCCCAAGATGTCCCCTATCCATGCAAGATCACTACTTAGGACTAAGAAGTTGCTGCTTGATTTTATAGGCAGTGTGTTGTCAACGCTTCTTTGTTCTGTGATGGGGTCCTCAACAACACCTGTTTGGTCAAGTGCCTAGGACCTTCAAGGCTGCTAAGGAAGGGAGTAATTGGCCTGGCACACAGGAATCTTGAGACTGGTCCAGAGTAGAAGTAGAAATAAGTTTTATTTTATTTTTCTACTTGGTTCACAGGATCTTTGGCCCTAATAGTGGGAGGACAGGAAATGAAGAGTGACCCACTTGGTCACAGAGAATGGCTGCTTGCTTTATAAACTTGTGTAACTTATACTAACCACATTACCAGGGGTGTGGAGCAGGGTAATACAGTTATAATAGTTACATATGTACTCTCCTTGGGTCCTAGGGTTGATGAAATTAATTTTCTTTGGGAGAAGACAGACAGCAAATTACCATCCCAAGCTCTTTGCCAGGAGACATCTTATGCTTAAACTAATGATTTCATCTTACTCATTTGGAATACACTGAGATATTTTTTATGGTTTTTAGACAGTAGAATTAGCTTATTTGTTATTTTCTTCATTGGCTTGCAATTCAATATCATATCTGAATTTACTATGTGTGTTCTGCTTTAAATGCTTTGGATATTTGTTCTTTGTTATCTTTCTTCTCTCTAACAGGTTTTACTCACTTACCAAAAATCAGACTACCGAAAGACAACACTATCTTGTCTTGGACCACTGGATGTTGTGGACTGATAGTTGCTGCTCACTTCTTAATATGAAATAATTAGTCAGAGCCATACATAATATAAATAAAGATTTTGCCAGTAAATTTGGCAGTGGTTAGTAATATCTGGATGTCTTCCCTATTTACAGTACACTGAGACATAAATTAGATTTTGTAGTGCTTGTAAATAATTGATAGCAAGCTAACTGATGGCACGCGGTAAAGTGGTTTTTTGTTTTAGTTCCTGAAAGAATAAATATGTGATCATCTTCATTGGAATCTGAAATTCATCTGGAAACTAGCTTACTGAGAAAAATTGTAATGGCCTGGATTAGCTGCTATTTCTTAAAAAAAAAAAAAAAACAAAAAAAAAGAACAAACCCAGACATGGGAAGAGTTTAAAAGTTATTGGGTCACGGCAGTAGAAAGACAAAATAAAGAATAGTAGTGGATATTATTTCTGTCTTATTCACTAATCTCTAAAATGATCCAAATATCTCATAAGAGACTCAGTATATTATCATGACTTAGAGCCTAGGTACTCTTTTCATTACCTTCACTGAATGAAGAAATCTGACAAAATTTCTTATGTAAATCATATTTACATCATAAATCATAAAATTTGCTCCTTCAACTTTTGTGTTGAAAATACTGAAAGGATTATATCTGAAGGAGGGCTTCAGACTTCTGCAATTTCAGCAGTTATGTAACAGTGTTGTGTACTTTATCCTGTCTCTGACTCCTACTAAGAAGATGTGCATTTAATTTGTTCCTATTAGGCTCATGAACAGTATAGGAAAAATGTCAAATTTACAACAATAAGATTCATTTAGCTGGGTACACAATCATTCATCTTAATTATGTCTGACACCTTCACCATTATAAAATCAGTTTCCCAGAAGAAGAGAAACTCACATTCTGTCTCCTGTAGGAATCCTTCATTGAAGGAGACTTGTTATTTCAGTCATCTGGGGAAGCTAATGGTGCAGTCGAAGCATCCGGAAAAAAAAAAAAAGGAATATTCATCAAGAGCAGGGAAATACTACACTGTCATGCCTGATAAACATAACTCTTCACCAAAATACTTTTTTGGAGGGCAGTAGATTATAGTCTGCAAGATTTTGAAGCAGGAGATGTATAAAATTTAACAAAAGACAATGATTTACACTTTTTACCTTCATTGAAATAAATGATAGCTTTTCAGTGAACTCCGTGAAAAAAATATATTAGAATTTTTTTTATTTTCTGAGGTTTATTTTATTTATATTAGGCAAGGAAAAAGAGATAATGAAACCACTAAAAAAATCACTCTAAGCATCTTAATTGCCTGCACAGAATATTAGTTGTAACCAAATTAAGACACATTACCACATGTATAATATAAAATTAAATCAATTTTTACCTTGATAAACAAATAATTAAATAAAACTACGATTATTACAACCATCATTAATGTAGAATTGTCCCTTTGTAGCACTTGCACAATGCATGTTTCACTGGTCTCAAAAGGATAAGTAAAACTGCTAAGTCAGATGCCACATCAGATGAAGCACTAAATATGACCTCTGTCTTTCAAACGGTCTTTTCCCCTCAAAGATAATAACACAGGAGGATAGAAGATCTTACTTTTAAAATTTGACAATTTGTGGAGGATAGTTCTAGTACAAATTTGCATCTTAATAAATGTTGTTATACAGCTACATACATAGTACTTACAAATATTAGGCTACAAAGTCTCTGTAAATAAATCAACTCCCTCAAAACATTTTCAACAAAAAACAACATTCAGAAAAGTACTAAGATTAGGGAATAAAACCATTACCTGTATTGTACCGTCCCCATCTGAGAGGTGATCATTGTTAAGTCTTTTTCTTACAGAGACAAACTACAAGAAAAATATCTCCTGCTTTTATCTTTCTCTGCTTAATATTTCTGCATAATGAAAGTTTCTTTTAACTAATTTATCAAGGAAGACAAGTGTAAATGATCTGCAAATATTTTTGATTATTGAGAGATGGAGTGGTTCTGAAATGACAGAAAGTTGAAGCTGAATATGCCTCAGTATGCCATCAGTAGATTAACTATTTTTCATTCTGTCCCTTACCTCTATGCTTTTTGAGGCAAAGACCTTCTATTGACATGTAAACAAAGTAAAGTTTCACAGCTTGATTTGAGGAAAAACCTTTGTAGTAGTATTGAGAATGATGATGATGATGATGATGATGATGATGATGATGATGAAGCTAAGACAGAGACTCTGAAAAAAATTCAGTACCCTAATATAGACAACTGTAATCAGAGGATTGGGCTACATTTCAGTAACAATGCTGGCGTAGTAGTTGCCAGCGAGCTCGTAAATGCTTCATTACCCATGCTTGACCCCTTGTGATGAATATGCTGAGCCATGACAGATTCAGATGGCAAGGGAACAAGCAAATTAATTACTTTCCCAAATTAAATTTTTCATCAGAATTGTAATGAAAAATAAAAAATGCCACTAGGGGTTGAAATGCCCAAACTAAGTGCCAAATTCTGATCTACTGTCAATTGAATTGCTCCGGCTTCATCGTGAACTGAAATGTAAATTTTTCCGAATTCTAGTCAACATCTCTATTGTGACATGCAAGACATTATTTCTAAGGATAGACTTACTTGATGAGTACTTACCTGGGCTTTTTTGTGAAGTCAAAATAGAGCTTCATTCAATAAGTGCCAAAATATTTAGATACCTTTGAATTAATTTTACATTTTATTTTTAAAGTGGTCTAACTAACAAAACAGATATATATATAAGTACTCTCCAATTCAAATGAGATTTTTCATGATTATTAAAAAGTTTACATTTCACTGAAATAATATTTTAATATTTTTCTTTCCATAAGTGGGTAATATGGTGTAATTTACTTCAGTTCTATCAAATTGAAAATGCCTACTATTGCACTTGTTTCCAGTGGTCACTTGGCACTTTGAATGGTTAACAAGCAAACTAACAGGAAGTAATCTTATCCTTACATTGATGAAGAAAATTAAAAACAAGAACAAAACCAAAACCAAAAAAAACCCCCATCAAACAAGAAAAACAACCAAAATCCAAAACCCACAACTCAAAACAGCATATAATGATAATCAAAAAATTTGTGGTAAGAATTTATCTTGTTGGAAATAGTAACTTTAAGAAGCTATGGAAGGGAAGATTGAGTTTTTAGTGCAAATCACTGAACTACAGTAATCTGAAAGTGAAATTTGCAGTGGTTGTATCTAAACTAAAGAATATTATCCAGCTAAATCTAATAGTGCTCTCCAGTCATTCTCTGATGGTCTCTAATCATGTTCTGACTCTACATTTGGAATTCACAAACTCCAGGTCATCTTCTTCTTTTATATGGGCAAATCTCAGTTTCTATGAAAGGAGAAGTCTGATGGGAAGGCTGTTCTGGTACATCCAGCTTACCCCCAAAATAAATAACCAGGCAAGTAATAGTCAGAGGCAAACAGCAGTGCAGATGGTTAAGTTTAACTTTCTTCACTGGCATCACATGGATTCTGAAAAACTACTTTAGATTACTTCTGTGACACTAAAACTAAGTGGGATATATTCTATAAATAGGTGCTTGGTTTGTACCTAGCTCAAGATACCGGAAGTAAAAACTTCCCTTCACTTATTTGAGATTCAGTTTCCTATCTGCATACTATCTTTCATGTTTATGCTACTACCTATTTGAGACAAAATGCACCTAATTACATATTAACATAGTACATGGAAGAATCAGATCTCAGTCTTGACAAGGACCATGGTGCACAACAGTTCTAAGAGTGGCTAACCAAATGTAAGCAAATACCAACAAAGTTTACATTTTGAATTATCACATAGCCCACCAAAAATTTCATTTTCAAAATGCAGGTTTCTATTAGCAAGAAATTCAACAACACACAAGACAGATGAATTCTTGTTCTGCCATTTTGTAAAAAAATTAACCTACCAAGATTTAATTACATGTGTAGCTTAAAACTTCCTGGAGACACTGTTTTTCTTTCTAATGAATCAGAGGACACAACATATACTAACTACCCTGTGTGTCAAGACTGGTTGTCCTTTTTGTCCTTCTTCTGCCTTGTAGAGTACAGATTCAGTTTTGCTCTTTAAAAGACTAGAGCAAAACTGATCCAGAGTGATGGTCTGTGATTTACTTTGACATCAGAGAGGAAAATGTGCATTTTTAAATGCACTAGTGATGATTCATTTAACCTTAGATTAATAATACCTGGCATATTGCAAGCTATTAGACATTTGAAACCAATAAGATACCTGTGAAACAATTCTCCACTAGAAAATAAAATCTTAAATGTAACTTGGATTCTGTCTAGTCACTCAAATTATGTTTCTGCACTGAGGCTCCTGAAGGTTCCGTTAAGGTTCTGCTTCACCTAATAATCTCATTCTATGTATTAAACTTCATTTAATTGTAGCACTTTTGCAGATTGCTTGCTCCAGTTACAGTATTAAGAATATTTCATTCTTTATATGTAGGAAATGTACTGTACAAGTAAAAGTAGAGAAAAGGTTTGATAAGACATGCAATAACATACAGTTCTGTAAAAATAATACATACTAGGCAATTTGGTAGATGAAGAACAGAAGCAGCTGTTCTGTGTACAGATATAAAATACTGGAAGCATGGCTTTTGGAAAATTATTTCTTGCCTTACATACCTTGTCAAACAGTCAACAAGTTTGTGTATGGGGTCAATCCCATTGACACATATTGCTAGATTACCAAAAGTCTTTTGAAAGAGAAATAACTCAGAAAAACTTTGGATGAGAAGTTCTTGCATGATTAAGAGATGGAAATTAGAATGTAAAGATAAATAATCAATTTTCATAGTGGTCAGAGTTCACAGGGGAGACCCCCAACAAACTGTGCAAGGTATGCTGATGTAACCTTTGACAACAGTGAAATGACAAATTTTCTGATGTTATTGTGCTATTCATTTTAGCAAGTACAAAGCAGTTGTGGATAATCATGAAAAGTTCTTACAATACTGCTGGGCAATAAATTCATTAAAACAAAATACATAAATAAAGAAACATATCACATTGCATAAAAAATTATGTGTTCTGAGCTGATCATTGTGACTCAGTTTGAAATCTGGGGGTTAAAGTAAATTGTTCCATATGAACATCTGCTCAGTATTTAGTAGCAGTAGAAAACAAGCAATCATACTGTTAAGAATTATTTGAAAGTAATAGACAACTACTGTACTAGACTGTAAAGAATTAGGTCACAATATGAATGTACATGCTGGATTCCTAAATTTCAAAAAAGTGTATTAAAATAGAAAGCTTCAGACAAAGTGAAATAAAGGCAGTGCATGAAATCAGTCTGTGAAGGAATGACTAAGTCACTGCTAAATAAATTTAGACTCTTCATTATGAATAAAATATGTGCAAAGGACCAACTGACAGAGGTTTATAGGGTCAGGAGGGACATGAAAATTATGGTCAAGAGGGCAAGGAGCGTGGGGATTGATTTTCCAGTTTTTTTTCCAACACAAGATTAAAGGCATACTAGAAAAAGCCAGGAGGACACTGGCTCAAAACAGAAGGACACGATGCTTCAAGCAATGGGTTGTCAAGCTGTCTTGTCTCTAGGAAACTGTACCTGTTAAAAGTTTAACAAGTTTGACAGAGACTGACTATTAATGGAAGAGAAAGCGCAGAACCTCTCTCTGGGTATTATTTAGTTTAACATCCTTGCTCTATCATGGTCTACAATAGGTTGCTCAGGAATATGTCTCCACTGATGAAGCCTCCACAACTTGTTTAGGCAATCTGATCCTGTGTTTGATCCCCCTTACAGAATTTTCTTTTTCTTATGCTTAAATGCAATTACCTGTATTTCTATATGTGGCCACTGTGTGTTGTTCTGTCACTGAACAACTCTGGATGCAGTCTGGATCCACTTTTTTAACCTCCTCCCACCAAGTATTTACACACATTGATAGTAAGATATACAAATGCCATCTAAGACCAACTGATTACATGAGGGAACAGCCCACCGTGGCAATATTACTTGTGATACTGATGCACAATGATCCCATAGTGCTAAAAGGAAGACAAAATTCACTTAGTACTCTACCCAAGAATTTCTGTCCAGGCTACAGAACAAGCTTCATTCATTTACCCAAATGTCAATGTTAATAGGCTTTTGGAATGTTATAGGATAATAGAGATATCAGGAAAGCTAACAAACATGACTTGGAATTGATGGGAGAACTGTTCCTTTGTGAAGCAGAACCTGAAGGCCAGACACAGTGTGTTAGTATCCCAATTGTGATATGACAACCGTGTGTGGACTGCCAAGTCATCACAGATGAGTTCATCCCCAGTTTATGGGTTTTCTGGCATCAATCCTTGTCTTTAATAATACTTATTTCATATTACCTATTTTATATATTGTAAAATTAAATATATACTGAGAGTAAAAAACACCCTGTTTATTATCTTGACTGCTGAAGCAACAGACTCATTGGTAACAGGAAACTGCATAATTGAAAGTTTTCTAAATTCTTTGGAGTAATATTTGCTTCTTTCTGTATAAAAATGTCCAGATAAAAAAAATTGTGTTATTGTTAAGGTCTTCTAGCTTAGACTGGCACAGAAGTTTCAACTTGTACCTGTATGACTGTTAATTCAGAAGAAACAATTCAATAATTCAATACTTCTGTCATCAATGCAGACTTCAACAGATATCAGTCAAACTCATGGAATGACTACCTGTGCCCACTGCGATGCTGATAGATTAGATTGCAATTTTGATTTTTTTTATGAGTGACTTCTATAACATCAGGGTAAGGACTGCTAGATTTTTTGTGTAGTTATTAGTATTTTATTTGTTTTTTCTTTTATCTTCAAGTACATGTTTTCAATCCAGACATAAAAAATAACAACATTCGGTATATTTTTGTTTCATACTAGTCAAATATAGCACATTAACATAGTACGATTTGTGCTCCTAACAAGAGTAAGAATAATGCAAATAAAATACTAGTAATATATTAAGATCATGTTTATTTAATTTCCTCTTCTTCTTCATTACTTCAGTACTTCTCTGCCCATAACCTTTCATTTTTAGGAACTACAAAATAATTTCATGAAGTGCTATAGGGTCATGGTGCTGAACAAAAGCACCTTAGTTTGCAGACAAATGAAAAATTCCATTCTGCTTTAGAAAGAGTAATCTGGATATCCTTAAATTCAATGCCACATCCTGATCTTGTCTTTATGCATAAATTAAGTTTACATTTACTTGCTTTGAGTCAGTTCATAAAAAAGCTCAGATTAACCACAGATGATTTCAGCTACATTTTTTGTTCTTTCTGTAATATAGGGAGAATATATAAAAACAAAAAAAGGGAAACAAACAACAAACCTCCCTCCATAAGCTCAAGTTTAGAAATCTTCGTTTTGTTTGGAAATGTACATACATGTTCTGACATTATTATACCACTGTGGAGCCTCAGTATAATTGATGAAGCAGGACTGGCATGTAATTGAAGGCTATGAACATGACAGTATGAAAGAGAAAAGATTGTTTTGGTATTAGCTGGATAATCTTAACCAAAGGAAAGCAAAGACGGATTATAAGGAAACATTCCAGAATACAGGGTGCCCTTCCAGACTACAAAAAAGCCTTTGTGGACAGGAGGCACACATTCTATATTTGAGCTTTTAGAAGCTAACTTGAGCAAAGCATTTTTAACAGACACTTTAAAAAAAACAGTGACATCAGAAAGATGGAAAACAAAAACAGATGTCAGAAAACTGCTACTTGTTTAGTTCCAGTCCTAACACAATCCAAATGAAAACTATCCATAATGGGAAAGTACACTAAAAAAGGATACATGGGAGAGGAACCTCGGCTGTTACGTTACTGAGTCAAGATTTGCTATTCCAATGCAAAACCATGTCCAGAAGAAAAAAATCAGAAAATCTTGATTAAGTTGTTCCATCATTATTCCATATATTAGCACATTCCATAATTGACACTGAAGGCAATGTGAAAAAAAGAAAGGAAAAATACTCCACCCAAATAGAAACAAACAAACTCAAATGCTCATTGGTTTTGCATGTCTTGTGTCCTTTCTGTCATGTCTGAACAGCAAAACATGCCTGAACTTCTTTTCTGTTAATTGCAGTAATCCAACTATTGAGTTTAAAGTAGCTGCCCATCATTATTTAAATAATGATTTACTTAAATCATTACCTTTTCAATCATATTAAAACAATCCTGCTGACTGGATATTTTGATATTACTTAGTACAATCTCCTGGGATAACATAATTAGGAGTGGGAGTGCAAATTCTATATTAATAGTGCATTTTCTACATGAGTCTCTTCACTTTGTGTCATTATATTTATAAATTACCTTTAATGAAAGTTTCCTATTTTTGGGGAGGTCAAAATATAAGAACTTCATGACACACCATGTTACTTAAAAAATATTAGATTTTTAAAACAATATGATAAATTTCTTTTTTCCATCTGAATAAAAGAAAGCTGAATTGAATTATTTTCATCATTAAAAATGCTTTATTCAAATTAAGCTGTTTCTGCATATTTCAAACTAAACTCAAGCCAAAATGACAAGTTATAGGCAAATTATGGCATTCAACACTTTAGTAAGAAAATTGTCAATTATTTCACAAACAACAAATGGTAAATATTGTCATATATGAAATTTAAAGGCTGGTCTTTGCATATCAAGTGTTGTTAAGTGTTTTAATCAATTCCCAGTTAATTAGCCTGGTTAATAAAGTTTTTCACTCTTTTTTTAATGACCCATCAGCCCAGATACCGATTATTCAAGTTTTTATTAAAGGATTATGCAGTTCCCAGTTCAAAATCCCTTTTCCAATGGATTTTCCAGGTTGTTAGTTCCCAGTTTAAATTCAAATAATGTTCTGTAGGTTTTATAGCAAGTTTCATATTTTTGCACCATTGTTGACTGTTCTAAGAATGTTTAAATGATTGTTTTGCAGTTTTACAAGTATGTTTTATGTTTTTACAAATGATTTTAACATCCAACCCAACCTTGGAATGGACTCAGAAACCCAGGTTCCCAACTGCCCCAGACTATTTTTAGCTCCCGACCCTTACCCTGCAGCTTGGCTCCATGGCAACCTGAATTTCAATGAGGGGACTTTCCTGCCTTTGGAAAAGCGTAACATCACCCTCTGGATGACAGCGACCCATTGGTGGGCTGAGATTATCCCACCTTTACACCCCACCCATCACCTTGGGCCATGTGGGCGGGCTGTGGGAGGAACAGGGCGGAGCTCAGGCACTCTAAAATCGGGTGCACAGAGCCAGGAGGGGGCTCAGCCGAATGGAACTGCTATTGGCAGTGCTGAGTGCAGGCCAGCTTCCACTGGAAGCCAATCATAAATAATTGACTTTAGATTAACTAAAGTCACCTCAGCACTGCCAGTGTTCCTTTCTGGTGGTCCAGAGCCCAAATGGGCCAAAAGATCTCTGGATTGCCTCCGTTCCTGGGGGCCTTTAGACTGAGCCATTGGATCCCAATTTTAATTTTTAATTATTTTTGTTATTTTTCTTGCTTTCAATAAATTTTATTTTAAGAAAACAAGAGTTGTCTTGTTTGTCACAATATGGTGCTAATTTGGAGATTATCACTCTATTTTACAATCACAGTCAAACCTCTTGTTTCCAGTTACTCATTAAGCAAAAAATAGTCCTTACTTAAGTCATCCTTTTTTTTTGGGTTGTGTAATGCAGTGCTGGATTATGAAATCTGTTATCAAAATCAGGCTAATATAAATCAATTTATAACTTTAAACATGTACAAACCACTTTTTTTTTGTGTTTATTATCTAGTTTACAGTAGAGAAACGGTGATAATATTTTTTCTAATTATATAGATTCTAAGGAAGATAAATGTAAAAGATATTTAAAAGTTTGAATTAAAAAATTTTAAGGATAGAAATATAAATATCATTATAGAGCTAAATCTGATAAAATATGAAGATTGTTTTATGAAGTTTCAACATTAATTTAAATGTTTAATTGCATTCATTATCTACTTTCATGGCAAATATAAGTACATTTTAAAACAGACAAGAGAAAAAGAATTCTTATCTGATGATCAGTGATGTGCCCTTACAGTCCACTATGCCAACATTAGCTTATAATCATTGCTAGAATTGATTTTATAACACCGAAAATGCAAGAAAATAGAATGAGGCTTTGCATACAGAGTTTATTGAAACAACTATTTCTTTCTGTTATGTGGATTTCAGGCATTAAAAAGAAAAAAATCACTTTGATTATGCAGTCAAAGAATCACAGAATTGTCAAGGTTGGAAGCGACCATCCAGTCCAACATCACAGTCAAGGCAGGGTCACCTGGAGCAGGTTACACAGGAACACCTCCAGGTGAGTTTTGAGGTCTCCAGAGAGGGAGACTCCACAACCTCCCTGGGCCCGTTCAGTGCTGTGCCACCCTCAATGTAAAGTTCATCCTCATGTTGAGGTGGAACTTGTGTTTCAGTTTATGGCCACTGTTCCTCACCATGTCCCTGCCTTTGAGATATTTATACACGGTCATAAGGTCCCGTCTTAGTCTTTTCTTTTTAAACTAAACAGTAGTGATAGCTCAGATTCTAAAGAATAATTTCCTATCCGGACTGAAAACCTGTGAGCCAAGTTTTAGCTTAGTGGTGTTTTTGTTGTAAGAATAAACGTTTGAAAAGAGGGCTTTTGTGAAGAATGTTGACCTCACTTTTACCTAAATCTCAGAAGAAGGAACAAGATACACAAAGATACATACCAAACTTATATTCAACCCAGCTAGGATTAGGGATTTTCCTTAAATGTCTGAGTGAAGCAATTAAATTTAGGAGAAATGATTTTTTTAATTATGAGCATATATAATTTTCACAATAAGATTATTCAGCTAGAGAAAGAACGAGCAAATTTTTTTTCATTTCAAGCAACAAACTCTTCTGTATTAATTCTATGGTAAGAATTGTGAGGCTGTTTATAGACAGCAGTCTTTTTTATTTTTTTTGCGGAGTTAAATGAATTGGCCAGTTTTCTGCTTCCAATTCCATTTGTGCTGAATGAGTTACTTTATTTTAACAAACTGAGGCCTTTCACTGCTGAAGTTTTACCTATTGTTACCCTTCCAAAGTTTTAAAACACACCTTTTGAGATTAAAGTATTTTTCATTCCGTTATTTGGCAGTTGATAGGCTAGGCCCACCTCTCTCTGCAAAGCAGGGTACTGTTGATTCATAAAATAGATAATGAAACTGAATTTTTTTTTTTTTTTCACATTTGAAATGACCTTATTATTTCTTGCTACATATCTAAGTGAATTTCAGTTCCTAAGGCCATTACACTTTCTTTGCATTAGCTTTGGAAGATAGTCTTTGTCTTTTTCTGTACCTTATTGAAGTTTGGGTGACATTTTGTATCTAACTGTACTGTAACTAATAGTTATTCCTGGTGTAGTGATATAAAATCCTATTAAATAAATAAATTAATTAATTAATATTTAAAGTTTTCCTCCACAGAGTTGTCTTTTGCAACTAGAAATATAGCACCAATGAACATACACGTCCTAATATTCAAGGGCATTATTTTGGCTTATGAAAGGGTTTTGAAAAAACAGTGAAAACCAGAAGATTTTAGCCTTTTGTGGAATTGCTTTAATATATGTGAAGAGCTGGTCTAGCAAAGTATGCTCCATCATCCAGAAGTTTTCACAGCAGTCCAATGACTTTTAAGCTTTGCTTAGTAAATAAATTAAAAAAAAAAAAATAAAAGATGGAATTTCTATTTTGTGGAGCAATGCAGTAATTGGATAATAACAGGTTCCTGAGGTAAGATGTTGATGAGGATATCACTTTAAGCTGAGCTTCCTTAACATGGCTGCTTTAAACTCAGTTTAATTTTGAATCTTGTATATAATTGTAACAATAAACTGTTGGGTATAAATATGTATCCAAGCACAATCATAGTAGATGTAAAATGTTTTACTGTCAATGACCCATGGACAAACACCAATGAGCTCAATGAGCTGTAAGTCAATATTGGCTTTATATTCATTAGATGATAACATTTTACAGACATTGTGTTGAGCACTAAACTGTGATATTTTCTGAATAACATTAATGGCTTATACTTAAAGATTATATGACATAGCTCCTATTTAAAATTGAGCCTAGTTGAGCTGTTGTACATCACAGACACAAAGTAAGTTTTGTGTTACTGGAACACAGTAAAATATATACAGCTGTAAGACTATATTGCATCATTTTAATGTTGATTTCTCAGTATTTCACTTACCCAGAAGAAACTTTATTTTGTGTCTTCCTCTTGATCAGGAAGAAATAAAACAGTGTGTGTGGATGGTGCAATGTCACTAGGCTTTGGTGCAACAGAAACATCTATATGAAACAGAGATACTTCTTTTTTAACAAACATATCTCATTTAGTGTAAGACTCAGTGCTACATATGTTATGTGGAAATAATGGTGGGTTGTCCTGGGTCTTTCGCAGTCAAGGAAATATAATAGAAGAGCACAAAGCAGTACTCTGCAGTATGCTGTACAAGCAAACTCTCTACATTAATTTAAAATTGAGTTTAACAAACTCAGGAGAGAAACTCTATAAAAAAAACAGTATTCTTAGGTTTAGAAATTAAGTAATCCAGTATAGCACTACCGAGTTCTGCTTTGTGCTCTTCTATTGTATTTCTTTTACCAGGTAGCAAAAGAAAATTGAGGTTTTCAAACAGGACTTTCCCCTTCTGAACTCATGCTAGCTGTGACCAATGGCTTGTGTTTCATAACCCCAAATCATGGTTTAAGGCAGTGCTCCTTTGATGATACTTCTATATTGGATATTTTAATTTCTAAACCAAAGAATGGTCCTTTTTCTTTTTTCTTCTTGTGTGGGTCAATGTACTTTGTATCCAATTGCAATCTTGTTTCACTGCCTGAGTAAGTCAGAGTTAACATGCACTACTACCCAATTTAGAAACTTTAAACTCAGAGAAATTTTTATTTCTTTATTAATTGATCCTATATCTGAACATTGATACATGATGTGAAAATGTTGATAGACTGAAGAAATTTCTACACCTCATGTCTTTTAACAATGTGATTATTTCAATAGGGTTGTGCACATTATGAAAATAACAGCAAGAGGACAACCTTATTAATATATTTTCTTCTTGACCACTCCAGCCTTAGGGCTGGAATGCTTGTCCACTTTTTTAGTTCAAAAAATGGAAAGCAAAGCTGAAGATAGTTGAAATTTTATGTGTTATTTTATTGATGGCATAATAATATAATAATGATTCTAAGGCAAGTGTTTGGTGCACTCTAATAAAGAGTAGTGCAAATTTTATATTAACGGACTGTTTAACTAAGTACATGGAGAAAATTATATCTTCTTTAAGTATTTGTGGAAGAATTAACATAAAAGAGGACAAAGTCAGAATAAGTAGCTCAGTTACAAATTTAAAGCAGCTATACAGCATTTTTCCAAACTTTTTTAGTACTTTACCAATTGCTGTGTTACCTGCTCCTTTTCCTTGTACTGTGTATTCCTTAGAGAATCAGATTGTCTTTCTAGAATTCCTTGCACAGTCTTCATTTCTATTGCTAGATAAGATCTGAATCTGTTCAAGGACTGGATGCAGCAGGGAATCTCACTCCCCACAAGAGCTTATCTTTTTGTTACTTAACCTGTCAGATAACTCAAGCAGGGCAAACTGTCTTGTGGTGAGTTATTTTGGCACTATGGGGTTAACCCTGGTCTGGCATCTCCCAGCTTGCAATGAACATCTTGCTGTTGAAGTGAGATCTGGGAAGATAAGCCAGATTTCTGACTAAACAGACACCTCACTTTATGACCATAAAAGCCACTCCAAACTTTCACAAAGCAGAAACCTGCACATTTTCCTGGAACTGTGTGGAGTTTCTCCCATGAGAAGGGACACTTCACAGTTACTCCCCAGGGATTAAGGGAAGGAATCTCTGCACATCGTGATTTTACTGGTGAGTTACATTTGACTCTTAATCAATACTATTTCTTTTGCTATCTTTAATGTAGGTCCCTTGATGTAGTGCACTGTTTTATGTTATGCTGTAATCTACTAGTAGTTCTTAAGTATATACTGTGTAGGAAGTAATTCTAATTAAGATCTTTTATCTTTTGTCTCTTGTCTGTTCAATAAATAATTCATTTTTTATAAATAGACCTGATCTCTCATTATAAGAACATTGAGAATCGGAGAAATTCCTTAAATTTAAACTGTTGCCAAAATACGAGGCTAAGGCAGGGCTTGACTGAAGCTTCCGCTTGTCCTACAGCACTGAAACCACCTCACATGGAGTGTGTTATTTTAAACTCTTTTATTTGTTTAGGAGCAGATCTTCTTTTAGAGTGAATATATATGAGGTTTAGTACTATGCAGTAGTAGTACATAGTGCATTATACATCTCACTGTTTAGAATAAATTTGCTGCTATATCCTTAGAAATGAAGAAAACCCATGAAATACTTGATTTTTTGAACTATCACATCGGGGATTTTTAGGTTAATGTTAATGCTAAGTCTGAGACTTCTCATCTGTGCTGTTACTCCTTTATCTTTTCTCTTTGTCTTCTTTCTTATTCATATCTTTCTGCTTAAAGTATTTCCCTCGCTTAAAGTGAGATTTTAAAAATAATCTCAATGTTGCATTGTTATTTTTGATTCTGATCATCTGTCTCTGGTGTTACACGTACACATTTTACAAAGACAGTGTTACATTGATGAAGGGCAAGTAAGCTTATAGTCTTCATCTTAATTAGTTAAGCACTGCAAAGACTTGGGACAAGGCTGCATCTTAATCATCTAAGAGATCAGTTTTCAGGCTTGTTTCTTAAGCACTTTCAGCCTTGGGTGACTTGGACCCTTCCAAATGAATCTGAGCATGGTTTAGGAGTATTAACAGTATAAGTGCAAGTTGTTTCTAGGCTTGTGGGTCAGAATATATTCTAGGCACTGTTTACGAGTGTATATTTTTACCACATCTCCCTCCCTCCCCCCCCATCCCCAAACTACAGGATATATCTCAAAGATGACTCCTAAAAATAATACCCATATTTTTCCAGGTACATCTAAGTTTCTCTCAGTGGAATGTACATTTCCTTCTTCCATTTTACCTCTGAAGCCTTAAAAAAACTTGCTTAATCACACACAAACCAAAGGTAGATGAATGTGATTCTTTCTCTATCCCAGGGCCAGTCTTTCACTAACTTATCATGAGAATATTTGACAGAAGTCACATTCTATTTCCTAAGCAAATAAATTCACTTCTGAGGAGTTCCACCTCAAATCCCACTAGCTGGTTATTATCTCTCCTCAGAAGAAGAATGAATGTCTTCTGATTTTACTGGTATTATCAAGCATGCAATGGAGTAAGTACTGAAATACAGAATATCTCTCTCAACTGGCGGTTTTAAAATGTGCTGTGGAGTCATTATCTTCCTTTTCCTTTTTTACACAATAAATTATTAGGTTTGTTTGTTTGTTTTTTCTTGAAACCAGAGATTCAATTTTCATTTGCTATAGAGTGGATCCGCTTTCTTTTGCAGAAAAAAATATCTGCCCAGAATGAGAGAATCAGGAACCTTTTTATAAATTAGAATTCTATGAAACACAATCCATTTTCCATTTAAAGCTGTTGCCAGGCGATAATGTCTAGCATCACTGAGTTTAAAAACATTGCAATTTTGTTTTTTTAGAAGTCAAGAGGAAGCAATGTCCTCATTCTGTATTTTCTATATATTTTTCAGGATGGAGTAACTTTGTGTACTCTTAGCACACAAGGAATTGGGTCCAAGATCTGAAGCCAATATATAGAGTAAAAGGATAAAAAAAATAATACCTCAGTGTAAGAATCTGATACTGAAAAACTGTTCCATTTTTACCAATAAGAATTTTGTAATAATAATAAATGTAATTATAATGTCTATACTCTGACATTACTCTTCTTTCTTTTTCTTTTTCTCCTGTTCAGGTAATGATATGATACTTCTTAAAAAAATAAAAAAAAACAAAAAAAAACCCCAAAAACCAAACTTAATTATGTTAGCTAACAGAAGAGACGATGGGAGACATGATACTATCCTCTACAGTCTGAGAATTTCTTTGAGGATACAGGAAACTATCAGATTATCTTCCAAAAGGGTTTTAGTCATATTGTAAAGTCCTATGCAATTTGCACAGAAAGGAACAGATTATTCATTGAAAGAACACATGTATTTGGAGATAGGTTCATGTACCTCTCATACAGGCACATTATAGGTTCTGCTCTAATTTCTTCTCTCCAACCATCCTTCAAATCTATAATGCTGCCTATATTTTTTTATCACAAATGAGAGAGGAAAAGGACTTTCCAGGCTACATTTTCTGTCCATGTTCTTATATTTCTTAAAATAATCCAAGATTTTCAGTTCTTCCTGGTATATCTGGGACTCTTTCAAACACTCTGTCCTTTACTCTCTTCTGTTTTATGATGGTAATAATGGTTAAGCTGTGGTGACCCAATCTCAGCCAATCAAATGTTGCACCATCTCTAAACCAACCATTTCTCTATCACAAAATATATACAGTGTAGCAGATGTAATGGTAGAATAGAAACAGGAGAAACTAAAAAAAACTGTTCTCTTGCTTTTAGGCTAAGTCTGCTCATCATCTGCTGGAGAGAGTTGGGATTGAGAGTGATACTAAATATACATTTAACAACTACCCCGTTAGAGGACGACTGTAACAGATTTGAATCACACCACAACAGTGCACCTGCCAGAGTCTGTAGTGTTTGTACTCACAGTAAGGCCTAATGGCCATTTGTTATCTTTGGAAGGATGGACTGTTCTTTTGTATAGGACACTGAAGTTGAAACCAGTCTTCTTTTAGCAAGGACAATGAACCATGAAATTGGGCAGACACAGCAGTGATTCAGTGTAGCTCATACAGAAACAAAGAGCTCAGTATTGGACAGCAAAAGTGTTTGTGATTTTTTTCCTTCATCCTTTCTGTTGCCTACTCTGCCTTTGGGCATTGTTGTCTTTCAGATGTTTTGCATGTATTATATAAAATACTTGAGGAGTTTTACATCTGAAATCTTGAATGATATCTGTATTAAAACTGTTCTGAAGAAATCAATAGGTAAAGAAACATCATGTTAGTGTTCCCATGAGATTTTGGACCCAATTCCTATTTGGATATTCATTTTGCCTTTAATATTTTCCCTATTTTGACTTGTATATATTTTTCTGTCTCTATCTTTTCTCCATATCATCTTCTTGAGGAATATAGCTCTGATTTCAAACAATTCCACTGTTTCTGTTTTCTTCAGGAAAATACAAGGTTAAGTGTTTTTCAGAATCTGGAAACAGAGAAGCCAGATGGCCATTTGAGCAGAGAGAGCATCTGATGGCTACCTGCCTATCTGGTAGCTGTAGATAGTGACTCTAGTGTGCTGTACTGGATACTCAGTGGAGCAGAGAAAAGAACAGACCAGAACGAGGTACCAGATGAGAAGCTGACAAAACCAATAATGACAGGCATTTGTTCAATATGACCTATTTCCTCTAGTGAAAATAAATATTCAGGAAAGGTTGACCATTTGTTGAGACCTTCAACCAGTATGCATTTTACTTTGGTCTTATTACTAGTTTTACTACCCAGGTTCATCAGCAGACTTCTCACAAATATCTGCTTTTGCTCAGTTTTGGTGTTCTTTGGGTAGATGTAGTTTTCACATCAACTAAAATAAGAAGAATTTGCATTCTTAGCATTAATCACATTTTTCAGAATTTATAGGTTGACAGAAAACCGTCAGTGATGAAGACAGGGGATCTATCTTCAAAAACAAAAGTAGGCTTTCCCATTAAAAAGAACAATTTACACTTAGAAGTAGTATCTAGTAAAACTAACTATGTAACTTTACTCCTATGAGAAAATGTCTGTTCTTCACCATGCAATTGATATCTAAGATGAATGTAGTAGCTCTTCTCCATCATGACTGGTTTCTTTTTTTTTGTGATATGCCTAATTTTATGCAAGTTTAAAATTCTAGACTTTTTGGCTTATTTCAAGTTTTATTGTTTGTGTTTTGGTCTGGTGTTTGTATTTTTTGTTTGTTTGTTTTTGGTTTGTGTTTTTTTTGTTTGTTTGGTTTTTTGGTTTTTTTTTGCATCATCTTTGTTTGAGTTAAATTGTTAATATCATTGGTAATATATATTGGAAACAACTTTTTGCTTAACTCTCCTCATGACTTAAGGCATTACTGAGATTCCTGGAACCCAAGAAGATAAAATTGGCACAATTCAATGTTTTCCACTTAAATACATCATTAAAAGTACCACTTTTATGGAATCATAAAATGTTTGTGTAATTCTTGGAGCATGAATGAAACAGTTGCACATAACTGAGGAGACAGTCTTTCTGGACATGTTACCACTACTGACAGTGGGAGAAATGGAGGGCTCTCTTCTTGAACCAGAAGAATAAAATTCTTTAAGTAATTTATCTGGAGTTTCTTCATTAAGTATTCCTTCTGGTAGATCTTGAGGAAAACAGGAGATAAATTTTTGAAGAAGTTAAACAAAAGAAAACCATGCCATAGGTTCAGAGTGAAGACATTACTGAATTAATCTAAATTAATTTGGTGTCTGACATAAATATAGTTTTATCATTAGTGGGGACACCATCTGTTTTAACAGAAGATGGTGTATTTAACACTGCTACATATATATTTGGGAGGCAAAAAATATCAGTGTGGAGAAAGGTTCCATCTTACTGTTATCTTGTCAGAATTTCTGTATGTGATATTTAAGGAAACCTTCAATATGGTTAGTGAGTATTGCATTCAAATTCAGAACAGCTGCATAAGTAAAGTAAATTATGTTGGAATCTTTGCTGCTCATCCTTCTAGTACTTGGTAAGACCTTTCATTTAGTACAGATTGCTTTGTTTTTATCTCTATATCTTGGTAAAAGTCTGTGTTGCTCATCAATAATAAGAGCTGGATATATCCTAAGTGGATATGGTGGGTTGACCTTAGCTGGCTGCCAGGTGCCCACCAAGCTGCTTTCTCACTCTCACTCCCTTAAACAGGACACAGGGGTAAAATATGATGGAAGAGCTCATGAGCTGAGATAAAGACAGGGAGATCATTTTCCAGTTACTGTCATGGGCAAACAGACTAGTCTCAGGGAAAAAAGTTTAATTTATTGACAGCTATTTGTAATACAGTAAGACAGTGAGAAATAAAACACCCTCCCTCTCCCCTCCCACCTCTCCTCCTGTTTTTTAAGTTTCAGCTTCACTCCTGAGTATTCTACCTCCCCCTGATCATGCAGGCAAGGGGGATAGAAAATGGAGCTGCAGTCAGTTCATAATGCCTTCTCTCTGCCACTCCTTCCTTCTCACATCCTTCCCCTGCTCCAGCATCAGGTTCCTCCCACAAGATGCTGTCCTTCATGAACTGCTCCAATACAGGTCTTTTCCATGCAACACAGTTTCTGCCAGAAAATCTGCTCCTGCATGGGCTTCTCTGCACATGCTGCAGATAGAGAAATAATGATTTCAGCAAGCTGTCTTTGAAGACGATTGTGTCGATGTTTTTGTGGGTTTTTCAATTCTTGAAGGGGGAAATCTTTGCCTCATAATTTTACCTCATACTTTGTTGCAGTAGATTGCCTTACAGTTACTAATAAGAATTAGAATTATCAGATAAACACTGAACATAGAATGTCAGGAAGCATTTCTGCTTATAGAAATGGAAGGATTTAGGTAATGTGTGCTCCCATGTCACTATTGATATAGATTCAAACTACTCTGGTGTCCTGTGGTTGTTAAATAGTGAATATAGAAAGTGAATAATGACTTAAAAAACAAATTTCATTCAGAATGCTGTACTGGTTTTGGTGGAATAATTTTCTTCATAGTGGTTTTTACAATGCTGTTTTATATTTGTGACCAAAAGAGTGTTGATAACACAGGGATGTTTTGGCAGTTATTGCACAGCATCAAGGTCTTTTCTGTTTCTCACATGAACCCACAAACACACAACTAGAGCTACACAAGAATTTGGGAAGGCAACACATCTGAGACAGGTGACCTAAACTGACCACATCATACAATGCCATACTTTGCAATAAAGGCTGGTCAAAAGAAGGAGGAAGAGAGGGACATTTGGAATGATGGTGTTTTTCTTCCCAAGTCACTGTTACATGTGATGGAACCCTGCGTTCCTGGAGCTGGCAAACACCTGTCTGCCCACAGGAAGGGGTGAATTAATTTTTATTTGGCTTTGCTTGTATACATGACTTTTGCTTTTCTGATTAAACTGTGTTAATCTCAGCCCAAGATTTTTCTCACTTTTACCCTTCCAATTCTCTTCCCCATCCCAGTGGGGGTGGGTGTGAGAGAGTGGCTGTGTGGTACTTAGCCTACTGGGGCTATTCCACAACACATACCAACCCAAATATAGACTTTCACAGCCTATTCATATATAAATATATAGCTGTAAAAAGTGGCCTGTTTC
>JACBWW010000001.1:24017031-24091242 GCA_020086605.1 Lanius collurio | reverse complement strand
GGTACTAAAACCACAGCTGGATAAAACCCTGGCTAACCTGTGGAAGCCAACTGTTTAAGCAGTGTTTTTGGACTAGGGAATCTCCAGAGGTTCCTTGAAATCTCAGAGATTCTGTGATTCTGCAAGTGTGTGAAATAGATTTTATGCAATAGGTTTTTTTATGTAATAAAGTTGTATTAAAACTGGAATTTAAGCAGCAGTAAACAACAACAAATATAAATATGTGTATTAAAATATTAGTTTTTTTTTTTTTAATTACAGCAGGAAAATTATTTTCTTTTTTTTTTTTACTGTTTTAATTTTTTTTTTTTTTTTTTAAGTTAGAAACTATTGAACAGAAAAAGAACATTCAGCTTTGGAAATATCAAGTATCCATGTATGATATAGTTCACATTTTAATTTTCAGGTAGTTGTTCTGTCAAGTGCATAGTAATAGTGGAATTGCAGTGATGCTTAGCAATGAAATATTTTGACCAGTGGGAAGGGAGTGAATAGGATCTCTTGTGACTCCAGATTTTAATTTGTTTTTTGTACTGGCTTCTGAAGAGTATGTTAAAGAGCATATTCAATGCCTCAAATAGATGCCCTGTGAGACATGGCAAAATTAGTCCTTTGTGATTTGCTATCCACAAGCTATCCTCTATATTTAGCTATGAAGTGCTTAAAATGTTACTTTTAAAATCTAGTGCATTATTTTTTGAACACATTATGATACTTTGGCTCACAATGAATAATCCTATATAATCAGAGTTGTCTGACTGAGTCAGCTCATTTGCAAAATGCTTTTCATCACAGTCTTTTTCAGTCATTATAGTCCTCAGTCTTTCATTATCTTCTCCATATCTTTAATTTTAGAGCATGTCAGAATGCCTGAAGAGTTCACTAGATTTAACTATCGTATTTGTATTTGCTGTTTGCAAAGAGTTTAGCACATATTGGAAATCTCAGGCACTTAGTGTCCCAGACTTCATAAGTCTTTATGTTTTCTTAAAATAATAATAGTAAGTATACTGTTAAAAGAGGCTGGTGGCTAAAGAAAAAAAGTTAGTAAGCAGGAAGATCTTGAAGAATCAATTGATGGACATGATTTATGTTACCAAAATTGCACTAGCATTATTCAAGAAAATGGGAAACTGAAATTTTGAATTTTTGTTTCTGTGTTAGTCCAGAAAAGATCTTTCATATCATTCATAAAGGTTTTATAACCTGCTTGAACATTAAAAAATGTACCACAAAGCCCTGGTTCATAAAAATTCTCAATATTAGTAAACCATCAAGAATTCTACTGACCAAAAAATCAAGTTTTACTGAGAATGATGATGTAATTATTTGCTTTCTTAATGAGCAATGAAGTGACTGATAATTTGACACAATCCAACTTTCTTATTGTAACTTAATTTAGGTAAAACTGCAAAATTTGTCATGCAAAAAATTTAAAGGGTACTATCCATCCTGATGCATGCCCACTGCATTTTTTCAGACATTCTGTTACTTATCACTGACCAGGGCAGAGGTTTTCACCTCTTCAGGTAATCTTTTTCCCTATGCCTATATTCAAGGGCTGGTTCTGGTCCCAAATCTACAGTGAGGGTCTCTGAGGAGTTTAATAAATAAATGTCCAATTTTACTAAAAAGTAGGTCATCCAATAGTGCTTGGTTTTTTTACAGTTTCTCTGCATATAGTTAATTTTATTCCCATTAGCTGGTATGGGGCTAGGTTTTGTATTTGTACTAAACAGAGGGTTGATAATACAGACATGTTTTGCTATTACTGAGCAAGGCTTAAACACAGTCAAGGCCTTTTCTGCTTTTCCACCTGCCATGCTGATGAGGAGGCTGGGGGTACCCTGGAGTCTGGGAGGAGACACAACCAGGGCAGGTGACTCAAACTAATCAAAAGGATATTCCAGACCATATGAAATCATGCTCAGTATATAAAGTGGGTGGAAGAAGGAGGAAGGGGGAGACACTTGGAATGATGGCGTTTGTCTTCCCAAGTTGCTGCTATGTGGGAGAGGGCCCTGCTCTCCTGGAGATGGCTGAACACCTGCCTGCCCATGGGAAGCACTGAATGAATTCCCTGTTTCACTTGTGTGCATGGCTTTTGCTTTCCCAATTAAATGGTCTTTATCTCAGCCCATGAGTTTTCCAGCTTTTACCCTTCCAATTCTCTCCCTGATCCCACTGGTGAGGGAGTGAGTGAGTGGCTGTGTGCAGCTTGGCTGGTTGGTGGCTGGGGTTAAACCATGACATGATTAAGGAAATTAGAAAAGGAAAGGGAAGAGAAAGGAGGGGAAGGGAATGGGACACACAAATAAATGTAAACATATCTGTTTAAAAAAATTAACATGTTTTAACTAACAAACCACCTTAATATTTTCTTGGGTAACAAGAAAACTTGCAAAACTTTGGAATTTTCCAAAAGAGGCTTTAATTTTGCTAGAGAGCATGTTGAGAAGAAAGAATGAATATTCTGTCAATATGAAATATATGTCCTATTAATTATTTGAGTGAATTTATTTTGTTTTATTTCTCTGGTTTATACACAGAGCGATGAAGAAAAGATAATGACATATAATGGACATGATATGTAAGGTAAGTGAATTTGCTGCATTTATAATTCTAGCAGTATAAATTCTAATTATGGAATTATAGCAACATGCTTTTAAGAGGCAAATATGACATACTGTGTAGACAGGCTTTTTATAAGATAATGCTTAATACTTGCCTACAGAAATGTGGAAGATTAGCGAGATTGCAGAAGCTGGAAAAGGCATTTGTAATGTATATCATTAAAAGGAAATATTTTTGAAAAAACAAGTGGGAGAGGTGTTGTATTGGAAGTATATTGTTGAAATATATACTTGGAAGCTGTATATTTAGTTAGAAGATGTTATAAGTTGAAATGTCAGGATATAAGAATATATTTAATATAAGAATATTTTGGTTCATTGTATTGTACCTATGACTGCAAATCCCAAAATAAACACAATTTTTAATCGTTCCAAGAATGACCAGGTGAATGAGCAGCCACCAACTTTCCTTCATCATATTCACACTCTGTCTATTTTCTGGGATAAAATAAGTAGTAATTGAAGGTGAGAAGTAGGAGACACCATATAGCTTGGTTTTTGAAATTCTTTTGATATGGCCTACAATATTTTCCCTCAGGTGAGCGAAAACTTGATTTTAAAGCTGCACAAAAAAAAACAGTTATAAAGGTTTGCCATGAAACTTAAGGAATGAACTGAGCAGAATTCTAAGGGAGCCTGTGATGGCTCCAGCAATGTTCAGCAGTTTTATTAACAGCCTGTCTGATGGAATGGCAAATACACTGATTAAATTTACAGATGACATCAACCTTCTGGAATCTGCAAGTACATTGAAGTTGGATTCAGAATAATTTTGAGAAAATGGATAAACTTTTAGAAAAAGAGATGTAATTCTACAAGGACATTTGCAAGGTGGAAATAATCAGTTGCATGAAATGAGGACAGAGAATAATTGCCTAAGTTATTGAAGAAATTGGGTTATTTTATCTAGACAAAAAGGAGAAAGAAAGATCAAACAATAGCCTTTATATATAGAATATACCTGGAAGAGTAAGGTAATAAACTGTTTTCTCCAAGTCCTCTGTAAATAGGTTAAGAAGTGAGCACTGTTTATGTCAGGATATTTGATTTTTTTTTAGCTATAAAAATAGTAAAGCACTAGAGCACATTTGCTAGAGAAACTGCATGACCTCTATCACCGCAACCCCTCTCTTACTTCAGCCATACTACCAGTGGGAGTTGAGATGTTGCATCCAGTTCACCCTGGACTTGGGAGATGAATTAGCAACAGACTTTGGGAGATGAATGGCAACCTGGTACCAAGACCTGTGTGGACTGGGGACCCAGACATCTTGCTGATAGTCAAACATGGCTATAACTCAATCACAGAATCATAGAATCAAAGAGTCGTTTGAGTTGGAAGGGACCTTAAAGTTCATCCAGTTCCAATGCCCTGCCATGGGCAGTGACACCTCCCACTAGACCAGGATGCTCAATGCCCCATCCAGCCTGGCCTTGAACACTTCCAGGAATGGGGCATCCACACCTTCTCTGGGCAATCTAGTCCAGTATGTAAGAAAATGCATTATCATCTTTATAAGCAGTGGACAGCACAGGGCTCACTGAGCTTTCCTGCATACCAGGATCTCTTCTGGATCAGAGACATCTCTCAAGAATTTCTTGCTGCAACAGTAAGTGACTAACAGCACATTAAACTTCGAAGTTTAGGTGAGTGATGTGGGAGATTGATTGCAAATGTGTTCTTTTAGACAAAAATGTTGACCGTGTCTGGAACAAAGCTGCACGTAGACTCAGAATTTAGAATACAAAGGGACATTTCTGAACCTCATGACTCAGTGTGTGGGGGGTGTTTCTCTGACATTTTTGTCTTACCCTCTCCTCTATGAGGTAAATAATCAAGTGTACCTTGCCACTGAATCTTGATAAACCACTGTTTCATTTCCTATTAAACTTTGTTAAATCGTTTTTTATAACAATGAACATATTTTTACTTGTCTCCTACAAGGAAAGGGAGTCACTCCACCCACTACAATATTTTTTAAAAGAAAATATGAATAGTCTAGCTCACCTTTCCATACTAATGGGGTGAACTAGCTGACCTATTACCGAAGCTTTTTGACAAACCTGTATTGTGGGGTTATATGTATGTGTATGTATACATGTACATTTGAAGCTCCATGTTTCATTGCAATGAAGTGTCACTTAACAAATTAATTTCTTATATTAGAAACTAATATCATGACTCTTTTTTAACCATGAATCTTTTTGCCAGTTAAAGCTCAGATGTTTACCTGCACTCTTGTAACATAAGAGTTACTTGTCAGCTATGCTACATTGTGTACATGATCTTAGGGAAAAGGATATTGCCAGTTGTGCTGATTCTTATTTCAATTTATTTTCTCTCTGTCTTAACTTTTTTCACTCCATAATATCTTATTGTGAGAAAAAAATATATCAGAATCATGTGCAGGACATAGTAACACTTATCAATCTTTGAAAACTGTTTAATTAGAAGGATATCCTTAGTTTTCTTGTAGAAATTCTATAGTTTGCAGATTCCTGTAGAGTGTGTAAAGAAAGAAAGAGACAGGCTGATGTATTACACAGAGGTGTATGGTACATTTAAAATATTTGGGTTAGAATGTTTTGTTATACCCCTAACACCTATAGAGCAAAATGTGCTGCTGAAAAAGGGCAGGCAGTGAAAAGGGGTAATCTTTGTGTCTGTAAATGTGATCCTTCCCACTGCTCAGAAAATTTTGGCAGCTAAAAATAGTTCAGATAAATAGACTGTCCAGCCAATGTGACCAGATTCTATTTTTCATCCTTTTATCCTAGTAAGCTTGCGACAGATACTTTCTTTGCAATGAATTTTAGGTGACACATATGCAGAAATTTTAGTTATTAGTGTATTGGTAATCTGGGATACAATATGATGTTATATATGTATGTAATATGAGACTATACTGATCTGATGCATCAATAGATTGGTTATAATGCTTTGATATCCATATCTATCACTGTTTCACTTTGGCTCTCTAAAAAGAACTCAGAGGACAGAAGAAAACATGTATTTTAGCTTACCTAATGGAAAGCAAGGGTTGCCTGTATGGAAAGCAAGGGCTGGCAGCTCAGCACAAACAAAGCAGTTGAAAGGAGCTGCAAAGTATTCTCAGAAGTTATTTGGAGCTGTATGGAAGTAATCACTGGGAATGGATCAGCCAGAAAATGATGTATTCTCAACACTAACAGAAGGGTTTGACACAGACAAATGTGAATCTATGCTGCGGGCAGGACACAGTGCCTCTATCCTTCTGAGTGTAGTATATGGATTGATATTTTACCAGGGATAAAAGAGGTGACAATTCCCAGAAGACTGAAATATCATTATCAATATTTCACATAGGGGAAAACCCTATGTGATTTCTGTAATCACTCATAAGTTACCAATAAAGGCAGAGTCTAGATATTCTCTATCAGTATCAGAAGAAATTCTGAAAGTGTATAAGTGAAATGATAAATATATATATATAGTGTTTTTTCCTCTTAGTAGAATATTTTTTTTTTCTTATTTAGTAAGTATTGTTTCTGGGGTTATGTATAGTTTTCTGTATATAGCTAACCTGAACTAATAATTTACAATGTATCTTTTTTTCTTTTCATGTGTCAAAATACATCCCCAATGCTTTGTTGCAACAATGTCAAATATAATATTGCAATGGAAATCATTTTATCTTTGATAATTTTTAATTTTGGTTCAGTACCTTAAGTGCATAAAAATCTAGGATTCATATCTGTATCTTTACTGATTCTTCCCCTATAGTGTGTCACCCAGTTATTTTTCCTTAATCTGAGGCCAACAACCATATATTCTACAAGTTTTCTCCCTGTACTACATAGTCTTCTTGTGAACTGTCTACTGAGTGTAATTAGTGGCTTTTGCTATATCTCATACACATCTCATCTTTTCCAGCCTGCCAGACAGAAGTTGCAGAATTTAACAGAACACAAGTAGGCCTCTCTACCCTTCTAAAATTCCAGGAATTCAATTTTTGACACATCTGACACTGTTTGATGGGTTACATTTTTCTACAAATCACAATCTCGTCATGAAATACAATAATAACAACTCTGAGCTCAGAAAGTGCCACTCATGAAATGATTTGGAGAACAGTACAGTATAAATTGCTTGTGATAAGAATACTTCAGTGGATAGCAAGAATATAATCCTTTAGTCCACTTTCATATTCTAATACAGGCTAGGATTTGTAGATAATAGCAGGAAATCTGTCCCTTGGCTGATGGCATGGTTATCAAAAGCCCTAGTTCTTGCTGTTTCAAGCACCTGAGGATTATATTTAGGATGTATTAAATACCCAGCTCATTCTGATCATAAGTATCTTGATAATTTTATGACACTGTGCTAATTATGCCTCACTAATCATGAATAAAAAGTGTCAGGAAAAATGTTACTATGAAGTTTGCCATATCTTTACTTTTCATGGTTTTGTTAAAAATTTGAAAAAAACAAAGAGTTTATGGAATCCAGAGGAAAAGGAAACCCAGGACACAACATTTTCATGCTAAGAAACAGAAGGAAATCATTAGTGCATGAATCTGGATATGGAACAAAGGATAATCTTATAGCAGAGATCTAATAGAAAAGGTATGAACTAGGTCACAGGTATATAAAAAGGAAAGTAAAACAGACTTGGGGTGAGGCTATAGAGTTCATTTGTTTTGTGCTGGTTATATGATTACATGGGCTAGCCCTATTCTGAGTCAAACAAACTCAGATGTGGTAAAAAGAGGTCTTGGTTCAACAGTACAAAAAAGCTTTTATCTGGCCATTCTACAGAATACTACCAATGACAAAAGGCAGAATAAGAACTGATGACTGAGAAGTACACCAAAGGGAATTAAACAACCAGAAGTGAAAAATTTAAGGAACCTGAGTAATCAATCTGAATTAATTAACATAAATGTGTTTCAAGTATATATTACCAAATTAAAAAAAAAAAAAAAAAAAAGTCTGAGTGTTATATTTATGCATTTCAGAAAGCACAATGCAGAAAATAATGAAATTTACAGTTAATAATATTAATGGTTAGCAGAAAAGTGGAAAGTGGAAATGGAAAACAAAATTTGACCTCCAAATCAGTTAAGGTGACCACATGAACATTTTTACAGCTGAAAATGATTCAAAGGATGATGATGTAGAAATGGGTGATTCACCTTTGGAAATAAAAACTTTAAATTCCAGATTTTAAATGTTACCTTTTTTAACCTTTGATAAGAGTTTCCTTTAGGACTATTAGATAGTAAATCAGTAACAGGTTTCAAAGGGAAAGTAGTCAACTACAAATTATGGTAATAGTGTCAGTATACTAAGCATGGAATTATAATTTTTTTAAGATAAGCCATCTGGCACTTTCTGAGAGCATTAATGTTTTTAAAGGTCATATGGATCTACTTGCTATATTTCCAAGTAAAAAGAACTAATAAATACCATGTTTAAATTATATAACAACAGATATTGCTAATGAAGTTCTGATATAATGAACATTTATTTGAAATTCACTTAAACCAAGACAATTGACTTTGCATTGTGTTTGCTTCATAAATTTGGAAAATGTACAGCTATAATGAGACAGGCAACACTTTGCCATCCTAAACTTGGCTTCAGCTTACTTCAAACACTTGTTCAGACTCCCCTTAAACTGACAGATTTTTTTATCCACAGCATTCTTTGTCAAAGAGTAGTGCAGATCTGCTTGCTATGATGTCGAGAATCAGTTGCACTTGATTAGTCTGAGTCAGTATTCTCTAGCTTCAAATGAAGGTCACAAGTCTGAGCAATGGAACAGAGAATAAACAGCTGAATGGTTCCTCCAATGCCCACTATGCCCCTCACAGGTTTGTAGACTTTTGCCATATTCCTTTCATATCATCATCTCCTTTTAGTTCTTTTTACAGACAGTTTAGTCTGCTTGACAAGCTTCTAGCGACAGGTACTTTCTGTTTACCACTGAAGTTCAATCTCACAGAAGACAAAAAGGAAAAATCCCCAAGTAACAGAGTCTTTATACGGATGTTATAAAAAAGTCTTAAGAATATACCATGTTTTGTGTGTCATTTTCACATTTGAAAAGGGAGTTAATTACTTCTATGTTTTATAATGCAAGTTGAAACTTACATACAATGATAACAAAAATTCAGTCAGGACTGGCTCCTGAATTTTGTATTTTAAGCCAATTTGAGCAAAAATCAACAAGTACAATAGATAACTTATCAGGCAAATGACTGGTGATCAGTTTTAACTAGTACTGATTTTGTCTATCTGACTCATAAGTGCTGTAAAGAATTTTGGCTTAGGACAGCATCATGATACATGGGAAATGGCAGCGCTAATGGATACCAAAGTGATAAAGATAGCATTCTGTGGAGATGAATTCTTTAGAAGAAAACTTTAAAACCCTGTAATTAGCAAGGAGTGTGATGTATTGCAATATGCTCCATTTTACACTGGGAAGTACTATATAAAGCACATCTATTGATTAATATAAATCTTGACTAAGGGTTTGATCTATGGATAACAATAATTTGTATTACACATTTACATTTTACATTGTTTCTATCACTGCATCTCATAATTAATAGTAATTCTCTAATTGAGATAATAAAAAGAATAGGAAGTGGGAGGACAATTTGATTTCTGTACTGGGAAAAAAGAAAAATGTTAAAGACCTTCTCTTCCATAAACCTTATCTTTAAAGATCACTTTAGCTGTTGGCAACAGGCCTGTTGCTGTAAATGGATTTAATGTAAAAATGCAATCAGACTAATTCTTAGTTTAGACAAATGGTAGATGGTAAATATTCAAAAATGAAACAATCATTGGAGGGAAAGTACTGTGTGAAAATAACGCAGGCAGAAGAACATAAGGTCTTGGTTCTCTTAAAAAAGGTATCCATCAATGCATGGAACTTTGCACAATTTCAGCATTAGGTTAAAACAGAACTTCTGGCAGGATTAGGGTCTAGGCATATGTTTCATAGCTCCCGAGAATTAATTTCTTTCTGATTGGAATCTTGGAAAAGCAACGATGGAGACAGTTTCTGCTTTGCAAATATAAAATGCTTTTTGACAAGATCATCTGTGTGCTCTTTGTCCTTAGAATCTCAATCTGAAAAAGCTATCTTCCAGTCAAAGGGAGTTATATATACTCTTTTATCTTGAAGAACTAGTTCTCATATTGAGTCTGTATTGTGACACTGTAAACATGAGCAGTAATATAGGCTGTAGAACAGTGAACATACAGCAAGTGCAAACAATACATTGAGAGAAAGTGTGGATTTAAGGAGCAGTTTCATAAAGTCATAGAATGGTTTGGTTTAAAAAGGATGTTTAAATTTCATCTAGTCCTAATTCCCCTGAAATGAGCAGGAACATCTCCAACTCAGACAGGTTGCTCAGAGCCTTGTCCAGTCTGACCTTGAATATTTCCAGGGATGTGGCATCTACCATATCTCTAGGAAACCTGTTCCAGTGTTTCATCATCTTCACTAAAAAAAAAAATTCACTATCCAGTGAAGACACAATGAGAATAGAAAACTGAAAAAAGCCTCAGCTATCCCAGCGTACTAATAAAAATTAAGAAGCTCAGCTCTGAATACTGAAGGAAAATGCAAAACATCAGCATCCTAAGGACAGTGCCATCCTCACTGATCTTGTAAGCTGTTCTTTTGGTCTTTTTGGTGACAATCTTTCCTGTTCTGTCTTGAGTCACCCGGGTCCTCAGAGACTAAAACAACATGGAAGACTTATTTACTAAAGAATAGCTCATAAAAGAGATGGGGACAATGGTAATATTCTTCATAGTGCAACTCAGATTTCTTTTACTTGAAGAGGCTTAAGCTGGGCAGAAAAGTGCTGTACTTTGTCTGTGTCACCGGCATACGTATATACGGATATATATAATGTTTATGTTGTGGATACTTATGGTAACATCTGACTATCAGCTGCTCAAAATTAAAGTAATAACCAGTGATATACTTGCAGTGCTTTCTGTTCTCATTATTTCCAGTATCCCGTTAGTAGGTTGTTGAAACTGAAGGCTTTTTCACAGTCTATCTGAAAAATACTGGGGCTTCATAAATGTTTTTGTGCAGTTTACTAGCTGTTTGCTCATGAGAAATTGGATCTCAGTAAATTTAATTTGTATCACTTCTCCTCCACTATGCAAAGATTTATTAGATTGGTTCATTTACTTCTATTCTTTATCATTAGTAAGAATGATCTGATTAGGATAAGAAGCCAAGAAAAGATACTTTCTCCCCAGTTAGAGTCCATTTGCTTTGTGTTTTATAGCTGAATTTGTTTCAGCAAGGATGAAAATAGAAAGATTTTCACATCTGCTTTTTAAATTACAGCTGTTCTAAAATAAAATTTTACTCTGTGGTGCATAGGCACTGGCTGGCAGTCAAAGGCCCATCCAGCTGCTTGCTCAGTTCCCCTTATCAGGACAGGGGGAGAAAATAGGAAGAATGGGAGCAAGATAAGGAAGATGAGATTTGGGAGATTACCATTACTGTTGCAGGCAAACCAGATTTGACTTGGAACAATTTTAACTTAACTTATTGCCAATTAAAATAAATATTTAATTACTGATTCAGGTAGTGGGAAACAAAACAAAATGGAAAAAAAAAAAACCCATGGAATCAAACATTTACACACTAAGGGCAAACAGCTTTTCCTCCTCCTTTCCCAGGCTCAGCTTCAGTCCAGACACCATCCTCTCCCTGCCTGTTCTTGCTGCAAGTTGCACTCAGTGCCTTCAGTGAGACAGAAGGCACTGTGGCTGCAGCCAGCACACAAAGGATGCTCCTTTGCCTTCAAGGGGAAGGGGCTGGGCCAGATCCACCATAGAACACGCCCCTTCTTTCCCCTCTGCCCTTCTTTTTCCAGGCTCCACTTCTCCATTCACCCTTCCGCCTCTTCCCACCTCCCAGGGCAGCACAGAGGGATGGGGAAGGGGGGTAAGGGTTACTCCATGAAAGCTGCAGTTCTGTCGTTCTGCAATTCTTGTACAAGCAGATAGAGACTTGTGGACTCGTTAACAGAATGTAAGAGGGCACAGGACAGATCTGTTAGCTAAGAGCTTTGTGTGTCTCGTAGAAAACCCAGATATTGCAATGGAAATGATAAAAAAACAAATATATAACTGAGGAGGTAGCTGCTTTCATTTTAAGACTTTAGAATTTTTTTTTTTTTTTAAAGGTTTGGTATTTTTCAAGAACCAATAGAAACTGATTTTCTCTTATTCTCTTATTGTTTTCCAGGGATTCAGTCCTTTGATCAAACACTTGCCAGGACTGGGAAGAAATCAGAATTTTCCTGAACTGTCTTAAGTCATCACAAGCTGAATATATTTTCCTACTGTTCTTCTGAAAACAAGCAGTGGGAACCTAAGGTGCTATTTCCTCTTGCTATAAGCACACATTAGCTGGCCAGGAGAAACTTTTGTCATTAAGGTGTCTGTAACCAGTATCCTTGCTCCGTATGCCCTTGTTGCTGTAGAGAGTTTAAGTTTCTTAATGTTTCTGGAATGCTGTGAGATGTTATAATGGTTTTTCACAATTTCCTACCTGTTAGGTACTCTGCAGACATGAGTATGGATGCAAGAAAGACTATGTTGGAAGGCAAACATATAATTAAAGCAACTATGCCAGCATGGTTTTCTCTTTCTGTTATATCATACTGGAACTACATGAACTCTGTATATCAACAAGCTTGCACTAGAATTACAAATGTATCAACACTTTAACTGTTTCCTGAATGCATTAGATTTCAAGAATGTGGTTTTTACCTTTCTCTAGCTTTCCTGGACAGTTGTATGGAGTATTCATAGAAAGAATATGCTCTCCTCTCAACATCAATATGTGTTTGTTTGGGAGGATTTACTTTTTTCTTTCCTTTTTTTTTTTTTTTTTTTTTTTTTTTTTTTTTTAACTGCAGTTGTCACTACAGAATTCACCACCCTGAAAATTTTATGTAGGGAGTGACCATACCTTTCATCCCTGAAAATACGTATGATTTGATGCTCACTTAATGTATCTTCAGAAAAACTCCTCCTTACACTGCAAGAGTGCTATAAACACTGGTGACATATTATGTTATTTCAGAAGCAAATATCCATGGCAGGCTTGAGATACTCTGGTGGTCATCAAAACTAAGTGCATTCTTCATGTATAAATATTTATAGATGCTGCTAGAGGTCTCTTTTGTAGCATCTACTAGGCTGCAACACCTAAATACACTGCCTGATATTTTCAGTATAAATGATAAATCAAATTAATAATTACTGAAAAAATTATGAACAGATAATATTTTTTGCTTTTCTGCATCTGCTGTGCTATTCTGATCTATCACCATGTGTAATCCACAGTACATTCTGATTTTATTGATGTAAATAACTACAAGAGGTTTAGAACTTTGAGATCAATTTAAAATTGTTACTTATAGGAAAAATAATTTAAGGTAAAGCAATTTTCTTTGTATACTTTATGGCTATTTCTGGAGAAAAAATAACCTATATTAACTAAAAGTGCTTGGTATTAAGATGCAAATGTTGCAGCTTCTCTTTCAAAGTTCAACACATAAAAATTCTTCAGTATTGAAATATGGGAGTTACACTTACTTTTACAGAAATAGCACAAAATCAGTAATAAGAGTGTCTGGAGCTGCTGAATCCAGCAGGCTGATGTAGCTGAGGATGCCACTGCTCCATCTCCCCAGGCCCAGCTGGTAGGTGACTGTGTTCCCTATAGGCGCACTACACATACATGTGGCTGGACACACGAATGAACACAGGTGAACACTCAGCACTCACACAGACACAAAAAGCACCAGTGCCCTCATCCTGTTCCCCTCTCTAGCTGATCAGAATGGAGGTCCCTTTATGGGAAATAGCACCTGCATTTGCAGTGTGGCTCCCTCCAGTCTGCCCAGTGACTGGCCTCCGGATGCCAGGGCTCCCTGGTTGCTGAGTCCTGTGTAGTACAAGGTCACAAGGCTCACAGATCCACTCCAGTTTCACACTGTTCTCAACCACATAGCTATCCACAGGAACATTATGGATCCTCCAAAGGTATTCTCCTAAGCTACCTACAATACTTAGGTTGTGGTTTTATAAATAATATTAAGGTGGAATTTCTGTTTCAGGGATAGGAGAAGGAATATTGTAAAAAGCATGACAAAAACTCAGTTAAACAGAGAAAAAACTTTGAGAAGTGAAGAAAAGACAGTAAACAAAGGGAATTCCTCATGGTATGTGGAAGTGAAGTACACCACCAAGGACTTAGCCACGCTCTTCATATAAAGTCATTAAATAGAAGCCTTTTCTCTGCTTTTTATGTTCTGTAGTGATACACATGTATTACTACCTGGCAAAATAAGTACACAGCACCTGCTGAATCACTTATTTCAATATGAAATGAATTTTAATTGCAATACCAAATTTTTCCCTCATACGCATATGTATATTCATGAAATAACCATTTGGGTCAAATTGGCATACAGATGCAACAGTGATTCACTGGAAGATGAGTATTCTGCTCCAAGATACATGCTGAAGCTTCTGTTTGGCCATTTTTTTCTGATTTCATTCCATTGATTTCAATGCAGTTACATAAGCAGAAATATGACTCACTGACTTCAACAGAACTAATATTCATGAATGTAAAAGCAAAGTTTTGAGCTTACAAACAGTTTGTGAAGGATTGAAAACAAGATGAGACACTAACATGTTTTAGATTCCCTTTCCTCTCCTTTGTATTCTCATGAAGAATATGCTATGTTGAAAGAGACTTACCTAAGCTAGATCTGTCCCAGTTTTATGAAATTAAAAATATAGATAAAAGAAAGCTGTGATGGAGTTGATGGTAATCAAGATGGCTGATAATTTCTGTAGATAGTCTAGTATGTTAGCTGCTATTTTTCCCACAGTATCTGAATAATGAATCTTAACGTCAAACTACCCTAAGTTCAGAGCTTCCATGTAAATAAAAGTTAGAATCAAACACTTTGAGATATAATTGTTATCTACATAATATGGAAATATTTAGTGTTCTTAAATTATGTTCTCTATCAATGACTTCATTGAAGACCATTAACATTTTTAGGAGATATATGTATGCATCAAGGAGAGACTACATTCTTTAAAAAGACACTGAGCTTTTTTTAGGCTTCTGTCTGAATGATGTGGTGTCAGCTATCAAAGTAACATATAACAACCATGGAATTAGAACTAGTAAATGGCACACTACAATAAGAGAACAATTTTTAAGTAAGATAATTTTGGCAAAATATATCGCCCATAAAAAAGTGAGAGTCTATAAAGAGTCTATGAGCAAAGCTAACAACTTGTTTTGATGTGATGTTATTATTAATAGTAACATTTACTGTATTAGCATTGCTACAGTTCTACTGTATTGAAATTTTCCTTATGTCATATTTTTTTTTCTCTGAAATTTCTATATGAATATGCAGACAGTATTTAAACCCAATATGAGATTATGAAGGACTAGATTTTTGCTTGCTAGTCAGCCCAACAAACATAGCTAGTGCAATAAAAATAAAAAATATTTGAAACTAGTATAATTTGTATTTGAGGCTATCTCAATTCCATAGGATGACAGAAACCTGCAGAAGGCTGTTGACTGCATTTTGGAAACACATCCAAACCACTACTGTTTCCAAAATTAAGTTTTGAATTTTCTTTTCTCTATTCTTCATGGAAAGATGTGGTGCTATGTATGCCATTCCCAGCTGTTTCTCATTCAACATATTTTTAAAATATGGCTCCAGCTTGCCTGGGTATTTATTGAATGAGCAAAAGGGTTTTTACTTCATTGTTTTCCTCATAACTGAACATTGGTGCTCACATTTGCCTAGTTCAAAGATGCTCATTAGTGAAAGCAACAGTAAATCTCCAATGTTCTGGAAACTGTGAGGTTGTCTAATGACACTTTATAGTAATTATCAGTCCATTTTGGCCTCCAAAGCAACCAGTAATTGAGGATTAAGGGTAAAAATTTGAATCATCAGTAATCTTGCTGCTTCAGCTAAAATATAAAGTGTATACAAATGTTTTTGCTTCCATTTGTATGATAGACAAGAGACAGGAGATTGAAAATTTGTGTATGAACTCATTTATGTTAATATCATTAAAAAGAGACAGATATGATGATGATGATATATACTCCATGGCAAGGAATTGTGTTTTATGTAAAAAAAAATGTGTGACATGTAAAAACTGTGTCACAAAGGGAAAGAGGCATTGACTGTCCCTCCACAAACTGTCTGCAGCCCATTCACATAGTTCTTCTAGAATAATACTAAGATTGCTAAGAAAAATGTAATGCAAAGGAATATTTCCTCTTTTTCTTATGCCTTGTACAGAAAGTGTTATTTTGAAAAAAAATTGAAGAATCAGCACCAGTAGTTATAGATATTGGCTTTATGAGCAACTTTCAGAAGCAGATCTTTCAAAAACAAAATAACCTGTGCAATGCACAACACAATTACCTGAAAAACTCAAAATATTGCTCCAAACAATTGAAACCATGAGTTTTACTATGATTTATTCAGTGGCTAGGGCACCAATAATTCAAATATTGGGAGTGTAAATTTTGTTGTTACTTCTTTAACTAAACCATCACACAAACACCAAGATTAAATCTTACTTCCTGACTAAAAGTGGCTCACACTTCCAACAGGACAGTTTATTTAAAACGTTCATATTCTCAATAGATTTTTTTTTCCTTCTCCTTTGGTAAAAAAAAAATTACTGTCATCACTTTCAGCAATTTTTTTTAAGCTACTGTGGTTTTGACAATATATGAAAAAGTAACTCATGTATTTTCATTTTCAGTGAGGTTCCAATATTTGGATATTTCAAATCAGTTCCTAAGGATATTGTTTAAATTTAAATGACAAACTCTTTCAAGTTCTAGAAATTCATTCGTTTTTTTCAATTTTTCACAGCTTGCAGTACCTGGGCATAATCACAGCGAAGGTCTGTGAATAACCTTGTTGGTTCTTGTCAGCTCTGGGGAACAAAGTTGTTGAGTACCCAAAAGGCATGCTAAGAACCTAGGTTCTTAGCTTCAAAAATTTAAGTTAAAATTGATGCAGATACTGATACCTGAGCTGATAACCTAAGTGCCATTTATAACTTGTTGCCCAGTTCTCTCAGCTTTCTGATGTTTCTACTTTTGGAGTCAGAGTTCTCACAGTTTTTCATGTAAACAAAAGCTGTGTTTTTCTAACTGTAAGAATGTTTACACACCTGCACCATGACAAAAATACTCTGATGGGCATCTCTTGTAGCCAATGTGTTTGTAGAGGAAGTGACCTTGTTCACCCAATCCTTGTCCTGGTTAAGAAATCTATAAATTTGGAAGTTAATAAGCATAGATTCCTTTTAGCCCTTCTGAAATCTCTTGTGTACCTGTGTTCTTTCTCGTGTCCTAGAGTGACAATAATCAGTGAAGCAAAAGCAGAATTGCTGAGGTACAATTCAACACTTTGAAATCCTGGCATTAAATGTGTTGTGTCACAAAGTGTCCCTCTCACTATAGATGGAACCCAGAATCAATGCTCTAATGTGACTGGCTACTCCTGCAGAGCTAGAAAGAGAGTGAGCTGTGCCATATAAAAACTGGTAGACAGGAATTATGGAAAGTCCACTTCTTTCCATGCTATTTTTGAGATCAGAATCATATAAATGAACTAAGGATAATGATAGCCAGTGTATTCTCTACATCAGTATTGTAACTAAAAATGATTGTGAACAGAAAATATTGCAATTATCTTAATTTTAAACTAATTTGAAACTCATAAGAAGGATTATTTTTCACAGAACAACAGAAAAACAGCAAGATGACATGACAAAATCTTTGGTTAGTCAATATCTTCAAACAATTCAAATTTCTTCTTTTCAAGAAGTACTTGACATTGTCGTAAGTTTTAATGTAAAATTAGAGGACTGTGGAATTTAAATGATGCAATATCAATAGTGTCTCTCCTACACTTTGGTAAGTATTTCAGTTTCTCATTATGCAGGGCAGATGAGCTGACCTAAGAGGAGGACAGAAATATTAAGAAAATAGAGTAGAATTTATTTTAAGAGTCTCATTGAACTCCCACTGGAGTTGATGGGTGAATGCCTAGCTACTTCAGTGGGAGTAGTACTAGACCTATGATAAGCAGGTTGTATTTTGTAATATACAGTATATAGTGGTGCTATGAAATAAGATTCAGAAAAGAATTGACCTTCAGGTTGCTTCATCTTGTAGAAAGCAAGAATTTTGCAGCATATACCTACAGGTTTTCCTAACCTCAGAAGGTTCCTTCCTTTCCTTCTAACCTTTTCTAACCTGGAACACATTTTTAAGAGTTAATGGCTCATGAAGCTTATGGTCATTTATGTCACAAAAAATATAGACATGAAAAAAAAGAAACAGAAGTTTTGAGTTTAGTTAGGTGATCAAACTGCACGTATTTCTTAAGATATATCTTAAACAGGTCAGGTAACACAAAACCTATTCTCAATGTTTTGGAGTAATCCTGTAGCAAAAATAAAATCAATTTATTTTGTTTTCCTTTTTTTTTTTTTCTTTTTCCCATAGATTCTTCTTTTTATAGCATTAAAAGGTGGAGCTTTAACTGACATTAACTTGTCATGTACTTTTTTTTTGTTTGGCTCTAAATGAGCCTATGTATTTGAGAATGGAGTAACAGCAACTTTGGACATTATTGAATAACATTAAAAATGTCAGCTGCTTCAGTATTAATTGTATAATGCTCAGGCCTCTAGAATTATTATAATTTCATTCACTAGTACTGTGAATTCAGTGTTTTAATAAAGGCTGTTGAGAGAATCAAATGAATTTAAGTGAACAGCTTTGATGATTGCCATTAATATTGCTGTAATTACATATTGATAATAAGTAGTTGAGAAAGGGCTACAGTTGCATATAAAAGTAAGTTTAGCAATCCCCAGAGCATAGAATGAAACTAGAATCAGACTCCAGAATAGGAATGTATGTGAAAGTGAACCATCTGAAGACTGTAGTGGAGGAGCCAGCATGAAAAACAGCAGAGGCATGCAAGTACACAGGTGCAGGATGGTGTCAGAGGTCTCAGGACTATACACAAAGGGGTTGGTTCTTGGTATAGAACAACCCAGTGAAGCTGCCTAGAGATTTCAGAATAGTTGAAAATATTTAAGAAAACAAAATCAACAATTAATTGTGTAGAGAAAACTACTCCAGAACTGGTTATATGAAATTAATGACCCTGCTATCCTGCCATGTTATGTATTTAATTACCATTAAAGGAAAGTAACTTTAATGTCTGTGTTTGGTTTAACATTCCGCCCTTGAGGTTTGACTGCATTTAAAATGCAGCACAACGTGTCATAAATATACTAAATAAATAAAATATAATATTTGGTAATGCTTTTTTATAGTATTGATGCAAGTTGAGGTAAACAGGTTATAGGACTGAAGTGAATGTTGTCCTCTTACAAGTAAAATTACAGGTTTGGGGTTTTTTTTTGTTTTCAAAATGAGAAGCAAAATATTTGTCAAATAATGTGCTATGAAGACCATTTACAGACAATTTCAATCTTTATTACTCAGAGCTATTTCCATACACACTGTTAATATATCATGATACTGAAGCTGCATAAATCAGTGCACACTATATTTTTTAGGAATGTCTCACTCTTATGAAATCTAGCTCAAAGGAAAAAAAAAGGTGTGCTCTTCAGAGGTATTTTTATTTGATGCATTTTTTAGCAGCTAACAGATGAATTCATATCATCCAGCAAGGAAGAACTTCATATGATCACAAAAAGAAGCTTCAACACTCCTGTAAAATTCATGATGATGCCTAAGCAAAGTGTTACTTTTTGACTCGTAAAGCATATTACTGCCTAGACTCTTTATTCTCAAATTTTCTGTTGCTCTATAATTTTATTTTAATAAGGGATTTTAAAACATGCTGCAATCACCCCTTTCTGTTTTTTCCAGCATCAGATTTTGTATGTTGTTTTGTCTTGGTATTTAATGGCCTTCTAGGCAACATGCTGACAAATAAGAGAGGGATTGATTTTGACCTTTTGCAGCTTAGAATCTACAGATGTTTATGCAGATGCTTGGCTTTCCAAAAGAATGGTCCTACTGACGTCAGTGTGGCCACTTCTGTAAAACTTAGAAATTTTTACAGGGTCAGGATTCAGTTCTGCAGAAATCCAAAGGCAAACAGAAGAGGAGATGACTCAGCAAGTTTCTCTCATTGATATTAATAAAGATTCAAATGCAAATAACCTACATCTCCAAGTACTTGGCAGATCCTAGGAATATTCAGTCATTATTTACAAGAGAGGACTTAAAAGCAAAATCATTCTCTTATTTTAATTAAATTTTTCTTACAGTCAGTGCTTTTCTTCATATGCATCTGTGGAATTTCAATATTTCTGAGGTATTGGTAATTTAATATTAAATTGTTAATCATTTTACCAGACAATACAGCTGGTAATTTAAAAGTTACAATGATATTATACTTACATTATTTGCAAAGAATGTTGGTAGTTAGAATTACTACTACCAATTGAATATATATAAAAATAAATAAAATGCAATTTTAGATAGCATTGTTTATTCTACTTCATTTAGTTTTAAATCACTTGCAAACTTCTGAAACTTACAACAAAGTTGTGCAACTTAATGAATTATATCTTACAGAGCTGATAATTGAATTTAACCTCAATCTCTATAGTCTGTGGTTTAAAATTCTTATTATTTACTTCCCTGTTCATCTTTTGCTTATGGCTAAGTAAATCAATTTTCATATCAAGTTTCAAGCTACGACAAAATAAGTTGAAACAGAAAATTAGTTAGCTAGAATTTAAAGTAGGTACACAAACTATAAGGATAAAATGAAATTACAAAATTCTAAGGTCATTCATGTAAATTTCATCTTAAATAAAGGTCAAGCTATTAGATCCTGTTGAGAAAAAAGTGGGTTTACCATTCCCACTTGTGAATTCTCATGTGCAATTGTAATATGTAATATTATCGACTTTGGCTTTCTATGAGGCAATAAACTCCAATTCAAATGAGCATGGATAAAGCTATTCTTTAGGGAATAAGATGGCACCTATTTTCCTATCTTATAAATCAGCATATCAACTGGACTTAAGCAAAGGACAGTTTTACAACCTGCTTGGCACAGGTGTTGGACATTAACCAATGGGATAAAGGAAGCACTTTAGCTGGATTCTTTGCAAGCATACTTCTAGTCAGTTTGCTCATATTAGTTCAATTTGTACAGAACATGATTTTCTTTTTGCAGTTGCTTTGCATAAAAATAAAAAATAGCAAACAGTTTTTTGTTTCATGAACATCTCATATACAAAGGATGAGCTATAACCTTTGATCTTTCCTGTAGATAATGATTTTCTCTGGTCATTTTAAGACAAAGCTCTTCAGTGTACTGATACTTGCTGGTATCAAATTGATATTGCAGCAGTGTGATGTATGGTGTACGGTCAGATCAAGGTGAATGTGGCCATTCTCATTAAAGAACACAGTCTGCTTTGTGGGAAAAAAAACCCAACTTATTTCTAGTGGTGAATGATGTGCATATTTCTGCTGTGTCTTGTAACTACAGTTCACCAGATATTATTTCTATCACAATACATTGTGGTATATACTAGCTCTTATTCCTTGAGTTTACATGGGTAAAAAAGTGACCAGCTGACTGGGCACCATGAGTCTGTCTGACAACATTGTCAGACTTGTGTCAGCAGTTATCTGAATCAAACCTGCAGCTATCCAAACAGAAGAAATACTTTTCTCTTTTATGCCTTGTTGCTGCAACACAAAATCTAAAGGTAGAGATGTTCTGTCAGTGTCATGGCACAAAAATCTGTCTTTTCCTAAAGACAGATTTGTTGACTTGTTTGGTTTTGTTTGTTTTGGTTTTCCTTTCATTCATTCTGTAGGTTGGCAGGATTTTAGTAAGATTATTGGTTTATTTTCATCAAGTTAGTGGCAAATAGCAGAGGAAGTTTTTTTATATAATGTTTATATGCTTAGATTGAAACTGCTGTAAAAAGTAGGTATTCTGGTAAATTTCTTATATTCATCAACCTCATCCAGAATTGTGAGGTTCTAGTGACATGTACTTTTAAGGACAGGATTTCTTAACTTGATGTGAAACTGCCTTATTTGGAAAGCCCTAAGATATACATGGTAATGTGAACTGCAGTGCAAGGATGAAAGATTCCTATCAGTTTTCTGATCCATGCTGAAATATAAGATTCTGTAACCAAGCCAATAATGGTGCTTAAACTAGATAAAGCTTAATTTGTCTTTGGGCAGTGAATTCGAATTCGTACTGCTAATTGCAATGTAGGTGTATACAGACTGAGGAAGAAAATGCTGTGTTTGCTATGGTTTGTTTTCTTGGGATTGTTTCTGCTTTTTAAGTTGCAAAGTGAAGATGTGTCATTACAGGGTAAGACATAATAGTAAAAATTCAGATGTCTCTACACCTTGATGTTAGAAATGTGTTGTTGAATCAGGTTCATACGCATGAGAATGGAATTTTCCATTGCTCTTTTTTCTAACTAATACAAGGTAGATTATTCTGTACATAAATTATAGTTTGTATGTATTATAATGCTTTTGTTTTGGAAAATATAGTCTAATAAATTATATTCAAAAGTATGTGCATGTAGGTCTTTTTCATTGGATTTGTATGAAACACCTCTCTGAAAGCAAAATGCTACTCATATATTATATGTGTAATCACCATCCATGAGCTCTTTCAGTGATCACTTTTTTGGGGAAGAGCATTTCAGAATGAATGTTTTGTTCAAAAGCTGTGAATTGCCTCTTTGAGATGGCTTACTTTTCACAACTGTGTAAGGATGAAGCTTAGGGAAACTACTACATTTTTAATACATGTATAATTTTGATAGTCTGTCTAGGTTTCAAACAACAGAATAACTGTTATGATCCTACTGTAGTATTGCTTATTGAGGACCCACAATTTTACTTCAAACGTTTTCTTCTCATATTCTAAAGATGATAAGCTTTTGACTCTGATTTAAATCTTCATGCCTTTTAAGTGATAGTAACAACTACTGCCTTCATGACTGTGGCTCTGGTTCAAAATTGCATGTTTTCAGTTTATTATTAGCACACTTCAAGTGGTTGTGGAGGACTGCAAATATATGACATTGAATGTATATTACTATAATTTCTGAGTAAACTATAACACATACATATTTATTTTAATATAGAAATGTGTACTTGTTTATTTAGCAGTCATTCATAAAATGTTACAAAGAAAGTGATATGAAGTAGAAGTATTTTACTGTCTTCTGAACTAATGGTCCAAGTCTTATCACCTGGCAACACCGGCTCAGCTGTGATTCATGATATATAGATAAAATATAAGGCTACAGGCAGTAATCATAAAGACTAACTGGCCTCGTGAGACTAATTTCCCGTGACTTCCTCAGTAATCCATGCACAAGGATAGGTCCGTGGAAGAGTGATTCAGAGGAGGTGTCTAAATCAACCACTATGAACTGTCCTCTAGAAAAGATATCTTTTTCTCTTGCTAACTGAAGAAATCCAGGGAGATTCGCCTTAAGAGGTCAGTGTTTGCTTCTGTGAATATTCTTCAGAGATGAGGGTCTGCAGGATTCTTATATACAAAAATATCATTTGGCGCAGAGGTCCTTTAAGAGCAAAATTGCTATCAATTTAAAACTGCATTCTGAAAGGGATCTTTATAAAAGGTCAAGAAGCTACATGTCCCCTGTTTGCTCTGCCTGGGAAGCATAATTGTGCAGTGAGTAACCGAACACTTAGACAAACAGAACAAACTCATCTTCATAATAATTCAAAAAAAAAATTTTTAATAGGTCTTACAGCACAAAGGTCTGTCACTGGAACTCACTGCTGAGTATGAAACTGCTGAAATTTCTCTGCTGAGCCACAGAACTTGAGGTTTTGATCCAATAAAACATCCAGAGACATGCCAAACTGACATGCTAACATCTGTGGCTCTATTTGAGCTTAAATCCAGAACATGCTAAATACTTGAAATGTCAGTTCAGCGCTTTAAATCAACAAAAGGCAGAAATAATTTCTTAACCTATTCACACTGGATAACACTGATGAACTGATGCAGTTTGCCCTCAATACAACATATGCTTTTTTTGTTTTGTTTCATGTGTAGTAAAATGCAATATCTGGTTATTTATCTTTTCTGGGATATTTTCACATTTTAATTATTTTTTTTTTCACTTTACTTTTTCTCTTCTTGCAGCAGTCACTCTTTATTGATGATTTTTTCAACAGGCTAAAGTGAGGCTTTTGTTTTGTTTTGTTTTCCCTTAGGAATATCTCAGCTGACATAAAACTCTCAAACATTTTTGTTGTGCCTGTGGTTCCTGTGCCATGGCAATCCGATACTGTCAAATGAGGGGATTTTGAACTCTTGCCTGCTGTTGAATATAATATGGTCTGGAAACCACAGCACTGTAGCCAGAGCCAACGCCCTTTCAGAGAGAGGGAGACAAATAGGGTATGTAAAGAGCAGATGTCCCCCGATCTACAGAGATGTAGAGCTTGTTTCACATTAGTCTCCAAGCACCAGAGGTTAAGAGGTTAGGCTTTCTGGTCTTTTCTCCATGTCACTTGATATCAGTATGAAGCCAGTTTCAATAGTGTTATCATTCCCTCCTCCTACACATTCATACATTTTGACTATTTTTCTTTTCCTTTTTACTTCTGTATTTGCATATGGTAATAGAGCTGGCATGTTAATTTGTTAAAAGAATGAGGAAGCTTCTGCCTTATTAAGGGACGAAGAGGATGGGCTAAGGACAATAGTAATTCTGACTTTCATAAAATTATTTTATGGCTTTATATTGGACATAGTGACATTGTAAAGCATATTTTCCAAAACATATTTGTAATAACAATATTTCAAAAATGTTATTTAATAAGAAACATCTTATTACAAGTCAATGCACTTCACAGCTTTGCAGCATTAATTATATATGAAGCAGTGCAAATTAGGATCTACATTGTTGAAATCTTAATTAAAATAAAATTAAAACAAAGATCAACTATGACAAGCTAGTAAAATTATTAATCAAGAAATAGGATTTTGTTCAAAGGAAAAGATAAGTCTACTTTCCATCCATGAAAAATGCATTCTCAATTAGGTAAAATGGTTATCTCATTTCCCCTATTAGCAAGTGTATAGCAGTAATAAGAGTGAACACTGACACAATCCGGATGTAAAAACTAATTTTATAGCTGTCCCTGTGTTTGCTAGTAGAATTATGGAAACTTTGTCATTTCTAACTTCACTATTGTTATTTCTTTCAAGTAGCCTCTCAGTACACTGGATGGTATTAAAAATTCTCCCTGGTTATATTTGCAGTAGCAGATTTCAATGTTTAAAATTTTATTAGGGCAGAATCATTCATGTTACCACTCTGGAGGTCAGACACTGCCTAAGACAACCTTAAGGCTCTGGAATAATAGGTAGGATATTTATTAAAAATACCTAAGTATTAACCTTGGAAACATGTGTCTGTTTTTTCATCTAGTTCTGTTTTCCTCTTTGATTTGTACCTGAGGATATTTTTTTACTGAAAAATAAAACTTGTGCCAGTAACAAAATTGCTTAGTAGAATTTACTTTACTTTTCACCCTTCCCTCTAGGTTCAGATGCTGATGTAATTAAGAAAAAAAACACTGAAGCTAGATCATAACAAATTGTCACTCACAAATGGAGATATATAAATATGATCAATCATACTAAATTAATCAGTATGAATACTGGAATAAAGTTTCATGTGTGTATAGGCATTTTCTGGTGAGATTTCCAGGTTTACATCAGAAAAAAAAAGTTGCTTGCACAGATATGATTTTACAATTAAATTAAGAATCCTTGGCCTTTATGCATACCAAATTCATAATGCTAAAGGTGTTTTTCTGCTTATGCTGAACTTACACAAAATAATTTACACAAGCTGCATGAAATAATTTTTGGGGTTTTTTTGCTGTTTTTAATTTTGTTTGTGTTCTGAATGAACACACATCATAAATATTTGTTTAGGGAGTTTTTCCATTATAAAATTAGAAGTTTAAAAGGTCTTGAACTAGCTTAGACATTTCAGGTTCTAATGTCAGTGACTTCCACTGAAATTAAAAACAATAAAAGAAAAACATGTATATATCTTGAAGAGCCATATTAATCCTTTAGTCTTTCAGAAAACTTCTATTCATCCTAAATTAAATGAACAAGTGGTATCTCTCCCAACTTATTTTAGAGAGATATTAATAAAAGCACATATAAAAAGAGCTATAAAAATTGGTATAGACAAGCATAGCTTAATAATTTCCATATATTCATTTAGACAGGAGACAAATTTTCAAATATTAGATCATCTACTGGCAATATTGATTCTACTTCATTTAATAATTTGTGAACTATGAGAACAAACACATGGAGCAACACAGATGATTATTCTCAGAAGTGAGATGCTCAATATTTATCACAATGCCAAAAGAGTTGGCTGTAGGATCACTGACAGCAATTAATATTAAATGCATGTGCAAGCTGGTTGGCAGAAACCTTCCAGTTCGTATGGTGTCATTCTTTGATGGCTTAATGCCAGTTTCACAGTGTGCCATACTGATAAGCAGATGCATCAAAGGTTTAAAAGAGGAGGCTAAGGGATGTAAACATCACCATGATCATGTCACACAACAGAGAAGCATCTCTATCCTCTTCCAGAAGTGCATATGGTTGTGAGTGCAGATGGTTGGAAAGGAGATCAACTACCTCTGCCATGTCCACTTGAAGTGCTAAAGAGTAGCCATGAAGATCCACAGAACATAAATAAATTGTTGTGTCTACATTGAAAAATGGGAAACAGTAATTATTTTTGTAAATCTAAATTTTCAACAGCAGGATTCTTATTTATATATTTGGATTTGCTTGCTTGTTGTGCTTGTTTGGTTGGTTTTGTTTCTGAGTCAATGGAACAGAGAGCTTGCTATCTCACTAATGAAGTTTAAAAATATCCTAAAATACGCATTTACTCCCAAAACAAATCAAAATTACCATGAGTACATCAGGAGGTACTTTGCTTTGATTTGATTGCCCTTTAGATTTTTGTACTATTCCAGATAATTTTTTGATTCAATAGAATTGCTTCAATAGTTGTGTTTGTGTTTCCAAATTTTCCTGGAAGCTGTCTGCATTGAAGGGTGGAGAGGCATCCTAACACTTTATTTGAAAGGGTATATTTCAGGTGACCAATTAAGATGTGGATTTAATATAACACAAACAATTCTGCACTTTAAATAAGGCTGCCAACACGCATTCTTACTCTTCGAACAGTTTTTTCATCCCTTAAAACAACATAGCTCAGACTGTAAGATTTTGTGCTGATAAACCTATAAACATCAGCAAATGAGTTTATAAGATTTTTAAAGTATTATCTGATCAAAGTGTTTGTTTTAAAGTTTACTGTTGGGCAAGAGTTAGAATTGGAAAATTTTGGTGACTTGTAAGTTATTGTCAAAATATGAATAAAGATACATATGTGGCCTCACATTAAAAAGTAAGCATTTTGTTTGGGAAATTTTTAATTAGATTTGTATCATCACTCAGGTACTTCTCTCTTCATTCTTCCTCTCTCTCTACTTACCACTTCATAAGAAGAATTGCATGTTTGCCTGGTATTTTCTAGATGCTTTACTCAACCACTGAATTTACCCCAAACAGGACTACAGCATAGCATCAAACATCTCAGTGTGTGATGGTTTAAACTGCATGCTCCATGCCCCTGCCTGTTTATGCATCTCAAGTTCAAGGTTTAAAAGGTGTATATGTATTACAGCACTTAAGGGCCTGCAGGCTGAATCTCTGAGCTACAACATGTGCTATTCAGATTATTTGATTTGGGGGGAATGGATCTGCCATTAGGCCATTGTTTTCTCTACCATGAGGCCTCCGACATATCAATCTTCCAGTTCAGGCTTTAAAATGGAAGCTTAATGGTATTTTTCTCTACCAAAACAAATAGTAGTAATATCACATTGCAGCCCAGTGGCACTTTCACTTAAGTGTGAATTAAAAAGCGTAAGAAAAACATTGAAACAATACTTCTCTTTCAGTTTTCTCTGTGTTCTGCCTTTTCTGGTCTTGCTGCAACAGATGGGAAATAAGATTCAAAAAAAAAAAAAAGTCTCTGTACATTAAGAGATGTTTTGCTTCAAATCAGAAAAAAAATAGATAATTAATTCTTTGTCACTCAATTGTTTATAAATGTTAAAAAAAAAAATGCATTTCCCACACAAAAAGTCAATCACAAACGAAGGGGAGGGATTCAAGGGACCTTATATTGTATATATCTTACATGCCACTTAGAAACTTATACTTTTATATGTGAATAGTTTATTTGATAAGTGACTGCTGAGTAACTTTAACTGTTATATATTGTACCACCCTCCCTGTATGGAGACCTTCTCTTGTGCAGCCATAAAAAAGCCTTAAAAAATCCTTTAATATGTTAAACTTCATTGAACTTAACTGCTCAACTTTAAATATCGGTATTCTGAAATGAACTTGGATTGTTTTTGAAATACTTTTTCAGTTAATTGTTATAATTCTGAAATGACCAAACTAATACAAAGTGGCTCTATGTTATCTGAAATTTATTTTTCTGGCCTGGGGCATCGTTTGGCTGCATAAAACAAACCTGCCCAAGGCTACTGCATGAGGGCCAGAGCAGCACATGCAAACACTGCTCACTGGCTTTACACTGACTCCCAGCAAGAGAGAGCTCTTCTAGATATGCATAGCTACAAAGCTTTAATAAAGAAGTCGTTTATGAATATCATACTTTTCCACCATGCAGTTAGTTTTCAGGTCTTTTAATATCACTGATTCATGAACTGAAGCAACAGAATATTATTTTGCTGTAACAAAATGTTTCAAAACAGCTGAGGAATATATTTGCTGAAAAAACCAGAGTGAAATACAACAAAATATCAGAGGATTTATATGTAGACTAGCAATTAAAAAAAAAACAACAAAAAATGTGGATATAAATCTGATACATATTATGTAAATATAATAATTCTAAATTAGCCTTCTCATCATTTTATAGAGACCAGATAACTATGGAGCAAGCTATCATTATACTTAAAGTCTTTTTAATGTGATAAATTTTTTTTTTAATTATCAAGGAAGTTTGAAGAGTTTAAAACCTCATTTCAAATCACAAACCTCACTTCTTTGACAAACACGTGTTTGCAAATGACAAAGGATCAAAACCAGCTACAAGTGCAACATTAAAATGTTCATGGAGAAACAAAGACTGTTCAGCCAGCTGATGATATGAACCCATACTGTTTGCTTCAGAAGATATATTTTCAGTGAAAGGCTCCTTACTATCTCAGCATTCTGTTTTGGCTGAGCTGCTGTTTACATATCCGTTTTACACTCTCTGTGCCTTCTTTTTGGAAAATTACAAAAGGACTCCACTTTGTTCTGATGTGGAATGAAGGCAAGATACAAAATCAGTCAGGAAATGAACCTTTTGTTTTCCAGATACCTCAGGTCTCAGGGATCGATACACTCTAAGCTATATTGTGTGTTTTAAAGCCAAGGGGAAAGTATACTTGCTGCAGAAGGAACTGAAAAACTTCTGCCAGTCTCCTCTCATTTTATTACTGCTTAATTAAATTCCCTTAAAATTAAACTGTTTCTTAAATACTATCAGAACAAGTGAAAAGAGAATCAGGACCTACTGTTATAGAGGATGAAGGATCTGTAATTAATTGCTCCATAAAACTTTTTATATTTGCCAGTGTCTGGAATGTGTTTGATGTCATTTGGCAGATTTTTAATTTAATGAATCTTTCACCTATTCATAGCAGAAAATTTCGTAAAGCAAAAATGGTAGCTGCCTAGGCATCAGGACATTGACACCCCTTTAAATAATTTTAGTTAATGGAAGAGTGCTGGTACACAACAACGTTAGAACAATTCATGCTATCTCCCTTAGGTGATATTTTTCCATCAAGTGGAAAGCAACACACATTAATGGGTCACCAGACTGGATAGGCAGTATTAATTAAAGTACCAAAAAGCATTGTATTGGTATATCTTAAAGAGGTCTAACTCTACAGGTAGACAGAAAGAGATCACAAGACTTTGGCATTAAAAAAGTAACAATGATAGCTGTTCATGGGTAGAATGTTTTGGGTTTTTCTTTTTTTCTGTTAATAGGTCGCTAGTCAAATTTAAATGTGTGATTGCCATTTGATAGTGAGGACAATTGACAAATGCTGAAATCAGTCCAACAGTAATAGCTCTGGACTTTGGACCAATACAGCCCCATTGCAGTGCCTACACCACTATTGTCTTCTCTAAATACAGTATTGCAAGAATGTGGCTGGATTATCTCAAATCTGAGTGTACATGAAAATTATTAAGTTTTGTGAGGTGCCCATATAAAATGGTGATGGATCACAGATGTATCATTCATCTTCTCATTCAGTAATATTCTTGAGCATCCATTCTCTGCATATCTATATAGTGAAGTATAGTCAACATGTTTTTTTTCCCATGGTTGGATTTAGATATTCTTAAATTTCTTGCAGAGAATGAGGTGGTATTTCCTCAAAGAAAAAATATTAGAAGGAGTAATTTCATTAATGTAAAGCATCCAAATATTATCATATAAAAAAACATTTGTGTATTGTGTACTTATTCATACAGTTTTAACTTTGTCCAAGCAACTGCAGGTTTTTGAGCTTCCTTTTTTTTGTTGGTTTTGTTTTCAATATAAAACTAAAAAGTATAGGTGAACACACATTGCAACATATTATTTGTATCTTTAAATAAATTACTTGCTAATGTGTTGCTATATGGATCAAAACTATGCATTTAACAATATTCCTTTGTATTTGAAGTTGTTATGCAAAATTAGTCATTATTTCTTCATCTGTAGACTAATAGTTTGTAATGGTCTCAAAATTTCATATTAGATTCTCTTAACTGAGTCTTGAATTACCCCTGTGGTTTGGATAAAGAATACCTAAGTTTCACTTGGCTTGCAGTTGAAGTCCATCCAAGTGTAGGTTAAGTGTGGCAGACTTTGCTCAAATGAATCAGAGGACATATAATCTAGAATATATGTGGTCTTCTGATTGAGAACATTCTTACAACAGATGAGTAATACATGCTCTCTTAGGCAAAACACCAAACTTCTCTGAGATTATTCCAAACTAAATTATCTGCAGGGTGATAATGGCTAATAACACAATGCAGAGATGTTATACAGGTCAGTATTGATTCAGATCATGCCACAGGTGCCTACAACTTTTGTATACTAGCTCTGCTTCCCAAATACCCAAAGTGCCATTGCTCTCTTTAGTCACTGGACCAGTCTGGGAGTTTGTTTTCAAAGATATTACAAAATAACAGAAGAGATTACTAGCCTCTGAGATTTCGCTCTTGTAGGCTAACATAAGCAAAATGCTGTATTTCACCTCTGTACTTTAATACATTCTTACTGAATCCACACTGGTGCAGCCTCACCTTGAGTCCTGCGTGCAGTTTTAGGGTGCCACAATATAAAAAAGACATTAAGCTATTAGAAGGTATCAAAAGAAATGCCACAAGGATGGTGAAGGGTCTGGAGGAGAAGCTGGATGAGGAGCAGCTGAGGTCGCTTGTTCTGTTCATCCTGGAGGAGAGAAAACTGAGGGGAGACCTCACTGCAGTTACAACTTCTACATGAGGGGAAGAGGAGGGACAGGTAATTTTCTCTTCTCTTCTCTCTGGTGACCGGTGACAGACCTCGAGGAAATTACATGAAGCTAAATCAGGGGAGTTTGAGGTTGGCTATCAGGAAAAGATTTTTCATCCAGAGGGTGGCTGGGCCCTGGAACAGGCTCCCCAGGGCAGTGATCACAGCACCAAACCTGTCTGACTTCAATAAGAACTTGGATGGTGCTCTCAGGCACATGGTGGGACTTTTGGGGTGTCCTGTGCAGGGCCAAGAGTTGGACTCAGTGATCCTGATGGGTCCCTTCCAACTTAGCATATTCTGTGATTTGTTTCAAATCAACAGTGCTTAACCCTGAATTAAACAGTTGGCCTTGTATATGCTTGGCTTCAAAAAACACAGTGGCCTTTTGTAAGCATGGAGGTACACACTGTGGGATAGAAATCAAGTGTAATTTTTGATTTCATAATGCATACTCTGTATCCTTGCATAACTCATAATTTCCAAGCCTTTCTGGAAAATTTCCTAGTGTATGATATGCATGCAAATGAACAGCTTTAGCTCTGAATTGGTTTGTTTTATATTCAGATTATATGTATGTGTATGTATGCATTTATAGTATTTATTTTATGGTTATGGTTTTATTTATATATACTTACATTTATACTCATAATTTTTATAAAAACACATCACTTCGTTTGTGGCTTAAATGGTCTAAAAATGAAAGGGAAAGATAGCTGAAATTATTTCTTATTTTAACCACTGAGATCTGATATAGGCTATACAAAATCAATTAAACGGTTGGAAATATTTCAGGAGGTTAGTTCACCTCAAACAGAAATTATTACCCTGCAGTTGAAGTGTGCTCATTGGCATTGTGAATAATACCATTTTCAATATCTTAGCTTTGTGAGAGTTAGACCTAAATCATATGACTTGTAATGAAGGACAAATACGGTTGAAGAAAATCATCTCTTCGGGGATGAGGGTGATGGTAACTTTTCAAACTAAAAAACTCAGTCTCTTGTATCTAGCTGATCAAACTCTAATTCTCTGTCCACCACTTTCCCTATATGTAGCATGGAGATATCCATCTAGTTCAAAGGATTGACAGGAGAATTAATTACTCGGTATCTGAATGCCTGAAGGTGGATGGACCTGAACATAATGTTGTAAATAATGCCTATTGCAATACTTTGACTAGAATTGTTAATTATCATCTTTGGCTTGACCACAACATTTTTCATCTCTTAATCTGAGAATTCTCATTTGCAGACTTGACAGAACTTTTACCATGATCTCAATTGCTATGCTAACTGAAGCAGCATGTGTAATAGAACCAGTTTTTATCAGCATAAACAAAATTAATTATCTTTGTGTATTATCTCAGCCTTTTGCTTCTACTCTAATAGTCTTAGAATTTAGGATCCATCTCTGCAGGTCCGTGCACAACAGGGGCAGGCAGACTTCCCTTACAAGACTGTTAAAAACAGGATAGGGCCAGACTCATGGGCTGGCTGGTAGCTGTTGATAAAATTAGCAGAGGATGGAAAATCACTTCCTTATAGCTGTTTGTAGGAATGATGGATTTATTCATAGTATCAGCTTCTGCTCCCTTGCTGTTTTGCTTGTGCCTTGCTTAAATAAGCATAGGGCTCTTCAAGTGAGATCACACACACTCTAACTTTGGAAGATGTAGCCAGATTTCCTTCAGTTAGCATTTCCTTAAAACGCCTTAGCTAGCTGCTCCTTTGTAAAAAGCAGAGGTTTAAAATCTCACCCACATGCACTTTTGGGGAATTATTTAGTACTGCCAGGAGAACAGTCCCTGCAGTTCATTTACAAATTCTACTAAACACGGTGGATGGGATCCGTTTTGTCTTTTTCATGGTTCTTGAAGATTCAGGTTCTGAGAGAAAGTTAGTGTAAGATACTGAACATCAGTACTTAGAACTAAAACACTACCCAGTATGAAATGCATGTGAATGAGACAAAGGAATCAACATAGATTTTTATAGGGTGAGGATTAGGATTCTGCAAGATTATTTCTTTCAGGATATCTGAGAAAATTAAAAACTTTTCCCTTTCAGGAAATGATTGCATAGGCATATTTTAAAGATCTCTTTCAATTATTCTTGACTGTGCTACCAAATTAAATGACCCTTTTTTATTATTTTTATTTATTGTTGCTTATTCTTACTTTCCTCTATACAGCCATTATATACCAGTTTTGATTAGTATGTGTGTTGCTAAGAAGTCAATTAAATCTTATAGTAGTGGAAATAATATATAGACTTCTTTTTTTCTGAAGTATTTTCGATATTTTTTGCATTAATGTAATATTTTGACACTGCATACTAACAAACAAAAGCTGTGAAACCTGGAAAAAGCTTTTTTTTAAAGTTAGAGTTGTTATTTAACATCATTTAATGGTGATTAAGAACTTGGAGGCATTCAGTAGGGGGTCACATTTGGAAGGGATTTTTGACATTGGTGAAATTCAGCAACATACTGGAATCAAGTTTATAAAATATGTGTCAGTTAATGAAAGATGAATACAATTTAAAGTATTTTTTTACTTTAAAATGATTTCATAAGATGATTACAGACATCTACTTATGGAACAAAGCATTTTCCAGAGCAACAAACTCATTCAAGGTTATGCAGTTTGGTTGAAAAAAAAATTTTATAATAATGGATGAGAATACGCAATTCCTTGTTTTGGAAGCTAATAAGAAAGGATTTTACACTATAAGACACATTTTCAAAGCACTGTCTTAAAAATATTACACAGCTCCCTCCATATAATTTCTGTCTCATTTTTCTTTTGTGTTCATCTTACTTTTCTCTTTCTTGGTCATTTTCTTCTCTTTGTTCTGGTATAACCTTGCTTTTCTCAATTATATTTTTTATCATTCCTTTTTTTCCCACCTCATTATTATTTATCCTTCAAATTGCATTATTTCCTAGAACAGGGGTTCTCAAACTCCAGGAGTCATGATCCCTCTTAGGCTAATAATTATAGCCGTGTAAACAGAAATGTGGTTGCAAGCCTGGAAATGACCCCAGAAATGAGAGTGGAAATGGGGATTATAAACCCTGAAGTGGAGCCAGAAGCAGAAAAGTTTTCAGAACATTAGCCAAAGGGTAAAGTAATATGTGTCCAACCCTATTCTGCAAAGTGCTGTGGACTCTACAGGGGAATAATTATCAGAACAAGACAGTACTGAGAGATGATACAAACAAATACTAAAAAAGGAGGTAATTTGAAGAACAAAAATAATAAAGAGTGAGAGATTCTTGGCCAGTTAAGTAAAGCTTTTTTTTTTTTCCTTCACTTTCTTCTTGAACTCTTGCTCCCTCCTAAAATTGTCACTAAGTACTTCAAGCTTTCAAATATTCTTCTCTCTGTAACCTCTCAGGTTGCAGCTTTTCTCCATGCCTTTGTGAAGAAAAACAAGGTTGGATGGTGTGGGAGGGAGCTTCCCTTTCAAACAGTCTGGTGTCGTCTGCTGATACACTGGCAGCTATTAAACTGCCTACCCACTTCTCTACTAAGCCATGTTTTCATAGGGCAATACAGGCCATCTCAGGTCAGGCACCATACTGCCCTGCAGTAACAAAACCCACTTCAAAGAAAGAGAAAAAGGATGCTGACAGCTGACACTGTGGCGCTTTTATGGGAAAAGGCAAGATAAGGGATCTTGGAGTTCTATAAGAAATGGCAGAAACTTTGGATCCACCACTGAGTCAAATGTAAGAGGTTAGACTAATTTTGCCAGAGTATTTGACGAGGTTTTTTTGTCTAGTTGCCTTGACATAGAACAGTCATTATTGTAATCTTCATTTCTTTCCCAGATGGCATTTGGAACATCACCTGGACAAAATACTGAGTGGATAGTTTACTGTTCAGTGATTATTTCAAGATAAAGTTTGCTAAACCAGTTTTTTAAGGGTAAATCAGAAGAGACATGAAGCAAGGTTTAGTGTTTTGATCATAAATTCTTTATCTGTTTCACATTTGAAATAAGCATCTTAAGGAATTCAGAGAATCGTATAAAAATAAGAGATTTCCAGCAGAGAGTAATGCATGTGTTTTTATCTTATGTATTATGCATATGATTTCTGTGTTTGTCTTTGTTAAATTTTGATCAGGTTAATATTATTGGAATCAGTAAAACTGACACATCTAACAGCAAAATGAGATGAGAGAAGTGTTTTTCCTTGAAGAAAGCTCAGAGTGGTTTGCTCAGGGTCTCATAGCTGTGCTGTTGATTTTTCTCTCTTCAGTTTCACTTGCTTTCCTTCACATTATTTATTTATATAACTCAAAAAAATAAAAGGTTAATTTGGGAGAAATCAGTACAAGCCTTCAAATCAATACACTGAGATGAAAGACACAGCAGTAAGCATGTTGTGTAGTTTGCTTCCATTTGGTGTGGTTGTCTGGAATGAAATTAATTATTTCCCAATAAATGCAACAGCTTTGAGGATAGAAATACACTGGGTCTAAGTTAGTTACTGAAGTGTATGTGCTGAGGAAAAATTAATGGAGCACCATACAAATTAGGTGGGTAAAAGTAGGTTTTGTAGACTGCAGCTATACCTTCCTTGCAGGAGCACCCCCATCCACTGTCATGTTTGAAATGAACTGTGAACATTGGAAGAGAAAAAGTCTCGTGTAAACAGGAGAGAATGACTGTGAGGACTGTTTTATTGGACCTTCTAGGACTTCATACTCTGTTAGCAAATGAAGTTTGAGAGCGTTTAATCTGGGAGCTGTTCCAGTCCGTTAATAAATCCCTTGCGAGGCTGTGAGAGATTCATTGTTGTATCCTGACATATGACGTATGGCTTCAATAACTGTACTGGACACACAAGGTGATGATCTCTCACCTTTTTGAGCAATGACACTACTACACTAGTATTTCTCTTCGAGAAAAGCTCATAAGTAAAATTCCCAGTGGTGCAAGAAGTTACATTAATCACATATTTGCAAACAGAGTCTCAGTGGTGGCACATCACAAACATGGTATTTCCTCTCTTTATGTTCCTTTTGGCCTCAACATCTAGCACTGAAATGAGTCTGACTATCCAGTTTTTATTGCTGTTCCTCCATGCCTTATCAAGGAGCCATTTCAGAGCCCCGACATACTAACTCTCCCAAATGTTGGGTTTATACATGTTAAATGGTATTTTGTTTAAGATTTTTGTGTAGTTACCAAGTCAAACTTGTGGATTTTTCCTGCTAGTCTCTAGCCCTGGGTTTTTTTACCATCGACTAGCAGAGTCTGGAGTGGCTCACTAGGTCAGGCAGTCAGGAATTACTGTATTGAGATCAAAAGATTGAAGTTGTCAGCAGGGGAAACATGGCAGCTCCATATTCCTAGAAGCTGTGGCCTCTTCCCTACTCACTGATGCCTGTCCAGCAGGTGAAACCTCCCTGAGCATCATGCTAAAGGGAGGCTTCATAGCTTATTAAATCCTGTTTCTATTTATATATGTTAACCAACAGCTCCAACTGCTTTATAATTATAGTCTGTATATCTCCTGCTTGAAGAGTGTGCTTATACCTGCCTAAAGATGCCCAAGCAAACTGGCCCAGGAGAAGGGTAGAAGCTATGGGAAGAGAGCAGCAATAAAACCTCAGACATCCTGTGGAACAACAAACAACAACATACAGTCACTCACATGTTTCAGTTTACTGATTTTAAGAAGCTAAAGCATTTCAAACTACGTTAAGATTATTTATGAAGATAGCTGGAAATAGGGTAGGTGCGTAAGTTGTGACAGCTTCACACTGTAGTTGCTTGGGTTCCAGAAATAGCTTCTCTTGGTCTTGACACTAGAGAGAAACCTGAATGTATCAAAAGTAAGTTCTGCCAGACTCTTTTAAACTAAACATTTCTCTTTTTCTCTTGGAGGAAAGCAAATATTTTTCCTTCTCATTGAAGTGTAAACTTGTCTTTTCAAAGGAAAGATATAGCAATTTCCTTTTTACTCTGGCCCTGTGATCAGATAAGAATCACAAGATAAATTTATATCTGTGGATAGGACTTCAAATCTTCATGTTCCACATCTCCAAATGTCTTATTCTACAGTAGTATTAAGTCAACATTAAAAAATTTTCTCATTGTATGTGATAAGAAAGAGTATATTGAAAGAAGAGGTGATGCATATAAGCCTGGCTGTCAAGTCTAAAGAATATTCTCTATGTCCATCTGAGGACTGATGGGTTCCAGTTCATTACATATGTTTGGTATTTTATCACTGCCTTTGTAAGGTAAAATGGATGAGCAGCCTTTAAAGTCAGCACCAAAAATTAAGTGCCTCTTTGAAATTCATTTAGATGTATTCCAAAGGAAGTTCAAAGAAGTCAAAGAGTTACTGGGTTTGAACCCAATAAGATCAAGATAGGCATTAAGTCCATGTATTTTCATGGCTTGACTTTACTCTTCATCCCTTGTGTGGGGAAAATGTCAGCTCCACCTAACTTCTACTTCTGTAGTAACTGCTCTTGGGTTTTAATTTGAAAGAAATGTTAAAAGCACCTACTGTAGGAGGTGTTCCACTCTATGAAATCCGAGTGGTGGGAAATGCTCAAACTCTGGAAACTATCTAGATGAACTACCTCATGATTCTTCAACTTGCTACTGTCTTCTGGTTTTTGAGATTTTTTTTCAGATTGCTAATATAAATCTGTGATTATGTAATCAAATTTCAGCTTGGGGATTTTTTTCCTACTTTTGTGAAAACATTTTTGTGAGCGAAAAAAAAATTATATATCTGTCCATATTCCTCAGACACCCAAACTTTCTTGGTAAAAAAAGTTGTCTAGTCTTATTCTGCAGTGGGATCTTGCCCAGTCAGCAACCCACAGGCACTTATAAGGATGAATTTTGGCCAAGGAAGCAATTTATCAACATCAGCAGTACTGACTGATTCATTAATTGCATCAGCATCATGATTAGAAATGAATGAAAATGTCCCAAAGTAAATATTTTTTTGCTGATTCAGTATTTAGTAGTGCCCTCATTTTTTTTACCTGTGAAAAGTAATTCCAGGTATTACATTTTTCCAATGCCATCTTTTCTTTAGTGCTCCTGTGTTTTCCTTACTAATTTTTCTGCCTCACAGCCTAAGTGAATAGCAAATCTTTAGAGAGCCTGTTAGGTAAACATAGTATTATTTATATTAGAAATAATAAAATATATGATTCTTTTTCAATTAATTTTTGGTGTGATTCACCCAAATCAGCTAAGTTTAAACGTCTGCAGTCAGGCCATCTACATCTGATCTGATCCCCTTTGACTCAGTGAACAGCCAAACCACCTGAGGTACTTTACATATGTGGGGTAATTAAAAAATTAAAATTACTTGAAAGTACTAATTTCTTCTCACTCACTACAAATAGAGGATAAGGTGACTACCTCAAATTCAGGAGTCTACTTTTACCCAGAAATATTTCACATACTGTGCCCTAGACAAGAAGGTCCAGTGTTTAGGAACACAGTATTGCCTTAAATTGATCATGTGTCTTACAACTCACAACCATTTCCATCCTCTCTTGTTTAGTTAAGGGGATTAAGTCATAGCAAGTGAATTTAGAACAAGCATAAGATAGTAATGTGGGCAGTTACCATAATGTTCCACATACATTCTCTGTTGCTGATTAACCCCCTTGCTTATTACAGAGAAAAACAAACACACAAACAAGTTTCTACCATTTTCTTTGTTCATAAATGAATTTATTAGGAATATCATGTTATTGAGGTTCATGTTAATGATAAAGACAAGTATTTATTATCTGTCTGACCCATTCTACTTGTGCATATCTTCCTATTTACTGTCCAAGGGGCAAAATTAATTTTTAATTTTATTCTTGGGTACTTAATTATCACAGCAGGGAGCTTAGGTACTTGACTCAAGGGTGTGGATTTCAGTGTCGTAGGAACAGAGATGAATCTGCATTCCCCAACTCTGAACTGGGCTAATTGTGTTTCCTCTCCCCAGAAACTGGGTAGGTAAGCATTTTCTGGGGTAGACAGAGACCCATGTACTGTTGCAGCAGAGACTATGTAAGTACTTTAGGTAGAACAAAATTTTTATTGTCCTGTCAATATAGAACTCTCATATCCTATTACAAATGCCTCAGTGGACTAAGATAGTGACTCCAGGCAGTCATAAATCACCTTTTGAACGAAAGGGTTACCTGTGCATCAACTGTGTGAGAAATAAGTACAGTGTATTTCTGTTGATCATCCCTGTCCAACACATGAATGGCACTAATGAGGTCTGGAAGAAGCTACCTCTGGCTCTAGCTAAATTATCTCTGCCAGTCTGTAGTTTTGTAAGAGAGATTATGCAGTAAAAAGAAGTATGTTGTGTTCTATCTACCTTTACTGTGCCTACAGGAACAATGGACACATTTTGGGAAAGGAATTTTCTTTGTATTAAGAAACAATCATGGTGGGACCACAATAATAATAATAATAAGAATGATAATAATGATGATAATGGTAATAATACTAATTCTTAATAGTAATAATATTTTTATTAATATTATTTTTAAATTGTTAGGTTGTAATTTTTTGGGGTTTTGTTTAGTTTGATTTAGTTTAATTTTTGTGCCCTTTTTGTTTGTTTGTTTGTTTGCTTGGGGGAGGAGTTTGGATTTGTTTTCTTTTTTTTCTGGAGTGAATTGGAGCAGTATGAGTTCCTGCAGAGAGAATACCAGCCTACACAGTTCACACAGTTCGCATACTGCAGAAAAGGAAAGATGGGAATTCAAAGACTGCTTTGAATGCTCCTAAAAATCACTGGATTAAAAGTCACAAAGTCTGTTAGGAGCAAGGACAAGGACTCCCAAATGGCCCCTAAAAGCTTTTTAATCTTTAGGCTATGGAATGCTCATCTGCTTTCCTCTCTGGTTGAATGAAGTATTTCGGGTAACCCAGTTGTCCCATTCTGAAAAAAATTCCACTCAGCATCTTCAGCAGCATCTTGGTTAATGCCATAGGTAAACATACAGCTGAAGAGTTTTAGTAGTTTAGTGCCAGCACAAACTGGAGCACTTAGTTTCAAGTTGTTAATCAAATAATTTAATAGCTATGTTAATATGAAAAGAGACACAGCATATAATCAATGTGTGTTTTTATAAAGAAAACAGTAAGAAAGTTCTTCACAGTCAGGGCAGACTTAGCTTGCTATGTGTGAAAAAGTCACCAGACCCCTATTTAATGCTCTGGACTGGCTGAGCTAAGTGCTGACTCATGCCATTACATGCTATGTTTTAATAAAGATAATAATAATGAGATAATAACTGTGGCTTTAGAGTGCCTACTACTGAACCAAAATACTTTGGCCACATGTGTATTTTGTCAAGCCTGTTTACAAGCCTTTGAAGGAAGAATTTTTTTTCTTTGCTGGCCTTAAGCTGGATAAAATATCACCTGTCTGTACCACTCTATTTTTATGCTGCTTCAGGTGTCATCTACCGACTTACAGCAAGCATAAACCTTGGTTAAAAGTATGAAGTCAGCATAAAATTCACATCATCTGCTCTGATTACTTGAACCGAAATACATTCCTGTGCTCCAAGATGATCTGCAGTGCTTTGTGATCCAGCAATAGATGTAGTATGAAATTATTATGAAATGCCATAACACAGATGACTACCAGACTACACCTTCATAGATCTCTCTCTTTTAAATCACATTCTCAGGTGTGAGTTCAGGAGTGTATTTTGTCTAGCAGGTCAGAAAGTAAAAATACCGTGCATCTTGACACCATAGTTCACTGTCATGTCAGATGAGGTAGGGTTTGTGGGGCTGTATTATAAATGGTATCACTGAAGTGACCTGGATGAGGTTTAAAAAAAAAAAAAATATTCCTCTTTACTATTGCTATTGTTGTTAAGCTCTTTTTTCTATTTTTTCTTTTTTTTTTTTAATCCAGTGAGCCCATTTAGAATTTTCCCTGCACACAGCTGCATCAGAGCAGACTGAGAAAACTGCACACTGCTGTGTAGGTTAAGAATAAATAACTGGGAGAGACGAGGGAGAAGAAAATTCTTATAGGTTTTACCGCTAGAGGAAAGAACCAAAGAACACCACCCTTAGGCTGTTAATTCAGGTTTATGGATTTCACTTCCTAGGCTGGATGTCCAACTTTCGGTGTTTCCAGCACTTAAAATGATATATATTTGAGCCCCTTAACTTTTTTATTGTCTCTAACCCTTGTTCCCTGTATCTGTAGCATAATTTTTAATTGTTGACCTACCTATAGTTAGCTGCCTGTGGTACCTATGGAGAGAGGAAGATTAGAAAGAAATAGCTTAGATACCCACTTAAGATAAAAAGAGTTTCAAAAGTGTAAGAACATGTAAGAATATTTTCACAGGAAAGTTTACAAAAGAGAGAGAATTTTCCTTTGTTTATTTGTTCTGTATATCGATCCCTTTGGAAGATGATTTTAGTATGGGTTGGACATGCTAATTCATTCCTCTACCACCATTATTCATGTACTGAAGCTGAAAAAAAAATACAAATACATGTTACTTCAGGCCTAAATATAATATTTTTAAGGGGTTTCTTTGGTAAATTGATTAGGCACTCAGTGTACTCCATCCAACTCTGCAAGAGTGATTGAGCAACTGCTTGCGCTTCAGACACTGACATACTTTAGTATCCTGCATATTTTTTATTAACAAATACATTCAGAACCTTAGGCAAGATAGCTAATATTCTATTATTGATATTTAGTATAATAAATCATATGATTAGAATTTGTATTAAGGTATGAGACAGATTCAGGCAATTTTTCAAAATTTACATCATCCATTTTTTAATAGTATACTGATTGAAATGGTGCCTGGAATGTTGACACCTGAAAAGGTGCTAGTTTCACTCTCACTAAACAATAGCATTTTCCTTGTATTTTCTGCATAGCAAAAAATGTTTGGCAGTAAGTACTGAGATCACCTCTTCATCACACCAGTCTAACCAATTTTATGGCAATTTACAGTGTTTTCATTAGAGAAAAAAGGGGACTGGGTTTGAATCCCTTCAGACACCTGAGGGGCTTGAGCACTTGAAAGAGATGCTCTGACCCCTGGAAAAACAGGGTACTGTGGCCAATAAAAGGATGGGTGTAAATAGCTTTTGAAAAATTATGAGCACCACTTAGATGATTATATACTTCTGCCAAGGAAAAGCTCACTCTTGCCACTTGAATAGACTGAGGCACCTATCCTGAGGCACCTATCTGCTGAAAGGAAGTGGTCTTTAAGCTTTTTTTTCTGGCAACCACTAACAAGCTTTCTCTTGTTAATGCCAGGTGGGTTGCAGCCCTCCTCCAAGACCTCCTACTTCTGATGCACTTGTTTTACAAATTTCCTTCTACATCCGAAATTTAACAAAAGGGGAGACTTTAAGGGAAATGTAATAGGCCCCAGATGGTAACACAGAAGAGATGGCAAACTCTCTTGGCATCCACAGGTTTCTAAATTAACTCTAGAAGGTTTTCCCCCTGCTCCGTGTTTTTGAGCTCACAGTTTCTGCCTTTTCAAGTATATTAAATAGTATATCTGTTCTAATTGTTATTTTTGATTTTAGTTATAGACTGGGTTGGAGTATATGAATATTTGAAGAGAAGTCTATTACTCAGATGTATGGCAAATTCATATCTAGAGTATGAGGGTTTGGTTAGACACAATTTTTTTAGCCATTATTTTACTAAGTTATATGTTCAAGGAAGTATTTGCATAAAGGCTTAGAGGCTCAGGATAACCTGAGTCCTTATTTTCTCCACAATTTTAATGAAAAAAATGTCTCATCTAAAAAGCAAATAGATAAATTATTTTAATTTTTTTTTAAACTCTCTCTAATATCACACCCTCCTGCTCCTGCAGGTAGAACAGAACCAGAGACAGCAAGCTGTGATTATTCCTCCCATTTTGAGTTTGTTCTCTGTTCTTTTTCATAAAATTCCACAGTCCTGCCATTTCCTCTATTTAACCTCTACTCCTATTAGAAGAGAAAAAACAAAGAAGGACTCACTTACCAAAGCTCTGTTAATCAGCATTGTTTTCATTTGCTCAGAAGCTATATTTCCATTTCCACCCCTCAAACTCTTTGTGCCTTTCAGATCACAAGCTGTGCTGGGTGGGCTATTTATCTGTGTTTGTACAACAGGCAGCACTATCCCCACTAGGGCCTTTGGGTGCCACCATCCTACAGTAATCTCATGTTCATTTGGAAGAACAAAGACAAGTTTATCTTGGAAAAATTAAAGGAGTGCACAATGCAGGAGAGGTTTGGGCCTCTGAGCCATCCTTTCTGTTGAAAACTGTTAGTTTTTACTTTATAGATTTTGAATAGTTTTTGAGCTTTTGGGTGCTAAAGGGGATCACATCAGTGATCTAAACACTTCTACTTTTCAACACAGATTTGTTGTGTTTTTTTAAACAGCAATTATCTATCTAAAAAATAAAAGCAATATTTCATCATCTCTTTTTTGGGGGGGCTTCCTATACTTATATTACTAGCTTGCTATACTTAGCTGACAATGATCCAGAGTGCAATGCTCAGGCTCAGGTCGTTTAAGGGATGGAGAAGGCTGACTTGGCCTCAGCTACACTGAGGTGTGATATGGTCAGGGAATCAATTCTACAGAAATATAGCAGCCTCGAGAGAAAATCATATCAAAACAGAGTAAAACTTAAAAGTTGCTCAGTAGGTGGCCTACTAGTTACTCCAGGCAAGAGGGAAATGTGTTTAGGCAAGAGGCCAAGAAGAAGCACTGCGTTTTCACACTGAAACCACTCAGAGAAGTACTCTAGTTTTGGTCTCTGTTTACCAGAGTTATTTATGCATATCATATGAGGTATTTGTAAGTAAAAAAAAAAAAAAACAAAACAAAACCAAAACAACAACAAAACCAGTAAGCAGAGCACTTGCTCAGCACAAGTTTCCCACATTCTGGGGTTCTGCTCTTCTTGTTCGAGTAGTGAGCTCATGTACACAGCTGTATTCTCCACAACTGAATAACAATCATTTAAGTGGCCCCGTTCAGGACAGGTTTTGATCTTCTGAACCTGCTGAATGGAACCTCTTCCAGTTTGGCAAGATGCTGACAAGCACTTCTGTATTTTCTTTTGATTTCTTGCAGGTGGTTCCTCTCAGTATTGGGAAATGAACCTTTCATATCAGTACTGCTTTGACTAAGTCCTACAGCATGCTACATATTCCTGTTAAATATCACATTGGTTCATGAGGATAACACATGAAGGCTTGTGTCAACTCCATGAAATCATATCTAGAGCTGTAATATTTCTGCCCTTATGTTCTTCACAGGGAGAACAATCAGTTGAGTATTCTGAAAGGGTGCATAAGGCAGACACCTTCACCAACTTTAAAACTAAAGAAGGCAGCCTGAATTGGGCCCTTAATTATAATTTTTTTTTTAAATGTTCAATGATGGAAAAATCTTCTGCTGATTATTTATTTCTGCTGTTAATTATTCTCACTCTTAAAACCTGGTTTTTTTCTCATGTATTTTGAATTTGTCTGGATTCAGTTTCTAGCCCTTGGTTCTTATTACATTTTTCTCTGTTTCGTTAATAAAAGCTTTAGTGTTTTCTACTCATGAAAATAGTTATGCACTGACCTGGCAGAGAAATTGTTTTCTTATCTCACAAAAGCTTTTGTCATTTTGAAAAATTCAAGAGAATAATTTAATTGAAGTGTCTGAAATGCAGACCAAAGCCAAATGCAATTGAACTTCACAATATAAGAAACAATACTGAAATACTGTGTGTAGATTTTTGACTGCTGGAATTTTTACATTTTTTATTAATGTCATCACAATACTTCTACGTTGTCTCTTCATTAAAGAAAACCCATCAAGCTCTTTTCACTCTCAACCTTAGTTTTTTTCCTCCACTCCTTGAACTGTATCAGTCGTGTTTTTTGCTCATTGACTTGCTTAGTGACAGCACAGGTTTTTCAAATTCTTGCTATTAATTTTTAAAAGTTCTTTAAAAGTGCTGGATAAAAATACTTGCTTTATAAAAACACTTCTTTCTCATCAACACATAATGCTTTATAAAAACACTTCTTTCTCATCAACACATAAAAGAATTAATCCTGCCCCTCTACTCAGCCCAAGTGAGGTAGCACAGGAAGCAGTGTTCAGGTCTGGGCTCCCCAGTACAAGAGAGATATAGAGATCCTGGGGTGAGTCCAGTGGAGGACTGCAAAAATGGTTAAGGGATGGGAACACCTCTCTTATGAGGAAAGATGGAGGAGGCTGGGCCTGTTCAGCCTCAAAAAGAGATGAATGAGAGGGGACCTCACCACAGTCTGTAAGTATCTTAAGTGTTAAGAGGATGTTTCCAGGCTCTTCTTGGTGATGCCAAACAATAGGACAAGAGGCAATGGGCAGAAACTGATGCCCAGGAAATTCCACCTGAATATGAGGGAGAATTTCTTTAGTGTGTGCATGACCGAGCAATGGCAAAGATTGCCCAGAGAGGTTTTTAACTCTCCCTCACTGGAGATATTCAGGAACAGTCTGGGCACAATTCTACACCATGTGCTCTAGGATGCCTCTGCTTCAGCAGGGAGATTGGACCCACTGTGGTCCCTTCTAACCTTACCCATGCTGGGATTCTGTGATTTTCCCCATAGCAGAAGTTTTGGAGCTCATGCTGCATGCTGTCTTTTAGTTGGCCCTCTGTTCCTTCTCTTTTCTTTTCCTTATTAGATTTCAAACCGTTTTTACAAGCTCTCCTTTGATCCAAAAAGTCTTTCCATTTTGTAAGAGGAATATGCAGTTTTAAACTTATGGTAGGACGCCACAGTAAAAAAACCCCTCTTTTGATGGATTTTTCCCAAGCAAGCCACATGTGACCTATAGTCAGCATCTCCTTATCCCTTATATTAATTCCTCCTAGCCTTTTAGATCTGCTATCCTTGTCATACCTCTTCACTTAGTCTCTAAGATGTCATATATTTTTCTTTCTCTCTTTCTTTTTTTTTTTAAATATGTTATTTTCCTTTTGCTCTATTCCTGTGGACCAGCTGGCTAAAAGCCTCTCTAATATGTTTCAGTGATTCTCTTAGGAAAACCTTACCATTATTTGTCTTTCTCATGGCATATAGTCTCAGACATTTCCCTTCAGCCAAATACTGATTCATATCAGAATATCAGAATTTACTACAGAATTTTCACTGACTTTAGCTGGTTTTCCATTCTCAGTAAAATTTTATTTATGTCAGAAAAAACAGAAAGAAGAGGTTCTAGAAGAAGAACAAAAATCTGTTCTTCTCTGTTGTTATTAAAATACTTTGTGTAATAAATTTAATCATCATCATCATCCTTTTAACATGGTTTTCTGTTATCTGAAATATTCTGACATCACAACTTTAACCTTTTTGCAGAGATTTCAAGAAAGAAAGAAGACACAGAAATGATGGTGAGCCACCTATTTAGATTTTTTTTTTCATTCTTCTCCTGTATTCAATTTACCTCTTGTTTAACCGTAAATTACGATCTTGTGGATCCATAATCTAGTGTAAGAAGCAATTAGACATATTTATTAAATCAAAAAGCAATGTAATTTACAACTTTAGGAATAAAATCTGGAGAAGATCATGAAGATGACTGAAGCACCTAAGAAGAGTTGCAGATTTTCATATTTCCCTTAGGTTTCTCTCTTCTGTTTCCTCTCTACTACATAGATATGTACAGTTTCCCTTAACTAATGCAGCCATACTAGAAACTTACATTAGAAAACTTACATTATTTACAGCTGGTAGTATTATCTAAGAGCTTCCATGCAAATTTCCATCCCAAATAATATTTTTTTTTAAGTTCAGAGGACTTCAGAAGCAAATCAAATACTTTATCTGGTTGCAAAATATGTGTTTTAATGCAGTACATATTTTAAAAAGTTAAACCTCTGCTCACAGCAAAATGTGATTTTCTTGCACAGTACATGACTACAGAGGCATTTAACTCTACAATGGAAGACTTCCAAGCAAACTAGGTAAGAAAATGATCTTTTCACCCGTGTTTTGCTGCTACGAGGCTATTAAAATGTCTCACAAAAAGATTTTCTGAGGGATTAGTTGCAAGGAAGCTCCCATCATAAAATGGAGGAGCACAAGTCATAGCAAAACAAAAATTATATCAACAAGAAAAAATGACAATAAAGTGAATACAGGAGCAAGAGGAACTAATCAGAAGCATATCTACATGACAATACAAGTGACAACATGAAAGCTGCCAGCCCAAATGCTTGAGAATTCTTCCAGAGAGCCAAAAGCATTTGCTGAAGTAAAAATATCTGCACAGTCTGACATCTCTGCTGCAAAAATGAGGAGGATGAGAACTATAATGAGCTGAGAATAGTGTATGGCCTATTAAAAAAAAAAAAAAAAAACAAAACCCAACAACAAAAAAACCTCACCCATATATATTTTTTCTTTTATTTCCAATTGACAGAGAGGACTTGTGGGAAAATACTGAAAAAGATGGCACTCCCACCCTTCCACTTCCCATCTTGAATAACACATTAAATTACCTCAGAATTGGGGTGTTTTTCTAGCAGTCACTCACCAAGAACACAGGTATGTTTTGGGCAACGAAGCATCATATACAAAGTGAAGAATTGTATGCTAAGTGGTTTTCTTTGTTTCACTCTAAATCATGCTCAACCTTATTTTACACAGTAACTATTATTATTCAGTTTTTTATGTCTTAATGATACCAAAGCATGAAACACACAGACTCATAAAGACACTGTCTCAAAATAAAGCTTTTGAAGTGATAATGCTCACAGGCCAATTCAAAAACTACTTTCTCTTGCTGTTAGCACAACGGCCCCCCTTCAGCAAAAAATCAATGTGGTGTTCCCTTATTGCCGTAATAATTGACAAGTCAGTGTAAGTATTTCTCATACACCTAGATTTATAATGGAAATTTAAAGTGAAAATACACTTTTTCCATTGAGATTTAGAATGAATCAGTGATATTAGGATAATCAAATGTCAATGGAATTATTTCAGTTCCATTCTGATTTATTATAGCCATTAAAGCAGAATTTAAAGCTCAATAAAGGTATCTGCTTGTTATGCCCAAGAGATATTTTTTTACAGTAAATAACAACTGTCTTAGTTATTTTCTCCTGTAAAAATCAGAGGCTCAGAAGAAACTATTGAAATCTGAAAATTATCTTTTCTTTGTAGATGTTTGAAACTATTAGAAAAGGTTTTTTAGTGTTCTTTGCCTATGGAATTATCTCACTGATTAAAACCTGGTTTTGAAGGCAGCTGACACAGTGAGAAAAAAATGGGTCATAAACTAAAAAAAACACTGGCATCATGGTAGGAATAGGCAACTGACCTTTTATTGCAGCACTAATGAGAATCACTCTAATAATTATTTTAACCAGACCTAGGAAAACAAATTCTCACTGGCAATACATGTTTTAGAATATTTAGATGCATAATGCCCAACATAATTAAAGATCCTTAGTGTTTTAGTGGGTTGATTAGGATTTTCAGTATCCCCAAACTGATTCTCTGTGAAATGACAAAATCAGTTCACTGAGGGTTTGTAATCTGAAAAGAAAGTAAGACAATGGATAAACCAACACTTGGTTTTTCATACAGGAAAATTATGTAAAGTATTTTAGTTTTGGGACTCAATAATTCATACAGCTAGATATTTTAGAAGTTATGCAAAAATTATTTCATCATATCAAATGGACACTTCAACAAACACAAGGAATATTAAACCATCATACTTCTGGAGCAGTAGCCTCAACACCTCACAGAGAAATTTTTACTATGAAAATTCACATGAGTTTTGTCCTTGACTATGATCAATCTTTTCTTTGAAAAACAAAACGACAAAAAGTCATCCTAAGTCTGAATGCATAGAATACCTGAATTGAATATACTACAATTTCTTGTTTGTGCTGGCCAGATTATTACTATTGTCTGCTGTGAAATGAGGATATGGTATTTGTTTCCAAATATCACACTTTCTGACTGTAAGCCTTACAGAGAAATATAAACAGGGTTTAAGTAATAAAAGATGTGATGAGCACCAACAAAGGAGCAGGAACCCTAATTACTGCAGGAATCTGAATGCTACTGCATTATATAAAGATGACAGATCGCAAAAAGTCTTTTCTGGGTAGAATAGGAACATGTGAAGAAATAAAAATGTAGAAGACTGACACAGACCAAAGTACAGAAATTAGTAAGTAGAGCAACACAAGCCAGTAAACGCAAGAAAATCAATATGAACTCGGAGTATCACATTTATTGGATCCCTGCCACCTCATAATGATTCATCATCCTTTCCACCAAAGCTCAAACTTTTTCTAGTTGTCACAAGTTTGATGGGAGAAAGTTAATCGAGCAACATAAATAAATCACCATGTCATTTTTAGTACTATTCTGATTCTCCTACTTAGAGATATAGAAGTCTGAAGGCATCTATTGCTGATGACATGCACAGCATTCAAGCGTATTCCAGAAGTCCTGCATTGATTTAAAAGGTAGCACTGAGAATTATTCTTCTTGAGAAAGTGTTCTGGATATTGATGGTGACACTAATGAAACAAAACATCAGAACACTGCTATTCAGTTCAATGAAACAGAAAACTGGGAAAAAAGCTAACCAAAAGTGATCCCTTTATATGTTTCCAGAGTATTTTGGATTCTGTATCACACTTTTTTGCATCCACATATTAATCCAAATTATGACATCTTAAGATGTGACTTTTTGTTTTCTATCTATCACCAGCATAGAGGTGCTGCTCAGTAACTTTGTCACTATAACCCTTAATATAAGAATAAAACCAGAAATATAACAGATAATTTCTGCCTTGTGTAACTCTTATTCAAGTATATGACTTGTGCAAGCCTATGGCATAAAAGAGAAATACTGTGGAGGTTGAAAATCACTGCATTTATTTTTATACTGAGAATTTAATAAATGTCTTACTTAAATGTCTTAGTACTGCTCCTCCTTTTCTGTAAACACAGTACTCAAAAAATATATGTGTGAACGAATGTGAGAAGATATACTGGTAAAACTATAATAGAGCAGATGATATTGGTGACATATATTTAAGAATGACAGTATGTAATGGGAGATAAATCAAACCGAGGGAACAGAGAATCTTAAAATAGAAACACTAAGACTTAAAGAGGAGGAATTTCAGGTACTACAAGACATCTGGTGACAATTAATCCTATCCTCACTTCAAGCAGTTAAAAAAAGATGGAAAAAAGTAATGGAAAAAAGCTTGAGATGGAAAAAAGTAATTTTCCATTCCTTCATGGTCCTTTATGTATTTCAAAATTACTCAGTTCAATGCAAACAACGAGGCAGGATTCATCCAGGCCTTTGAATGCAATCAAACTAATTTAATGTTGAAATATTAAAACTTAAAGTTTAGGATTTTGACTGGGATAAACTTCTGCTGATAGTTTTCCTGATAAAGGTAACACTGGATTTGAAAATATGCATTGGAATCTATTTAAACTCAATATGTATTTGAAATAAATGCTGTATGAATGCTAGTTAATGAAGATATCCGCTGAATCTTTTCTTTTTTTTTTTACTTTTCCTTATTGCAGTATTCTTTACATCCTCATGGAAAATGAAAATGCCATTCCCAAAAACTACATGATTGTTTCCTATTGTAATGAAAACTAGCACTTGAATTTGACAAATTCTTCTCTGAAAGAACTTTCTGGAAAACTATGCAAATTATTTCTGATAACATGATCTGGTTACTTTTTATTTCTTACTCTCTTATTCTAAATATTTTTTATAATACATGAAATGTGGATGTTGGGGATTTTTTGTTTATTTTAATTTTTAAGGAGAAAACACATTTTCTGGTCCATTGTCAAAATGGATGTTTTGACATTTTTACTATCTGTATGGAAATCTATGGAGCTATTTGGTTTGGTCTGTTGTAGAGAAAAAAAGACTGTTAAACCTTTAGTACTCTTTAAAGAGATGCATGAGATAGGCTATGCAGAGTCTGGAATTTCAGAAACACCTCATTTCTGTTTAAGAATATTTTTTACTGTGGGCCCATAATGCCCAGGTTTCTGTCAGTTTAAGTAAATTTCCTGAAACTTACATTTAGGGCTAGTTCTAAACATCTGTGATGTAAGCTGAATTTCAGCCACTCTTGAAATAATATGTGTTTTACTAGAACATACATTTAATGCTTAACCTAATGAATCTACTTAGAATGAGTTTTGAGAATGATATCCACAGAAGAATTATGAATTTAGAGAAGCAACCATAGTCAATGAAGATAATTTTAATCACCCAGCTTGACTGTAAGTCACTGACATAGACAATTGATTATACACAATTGATTATATATCAGTTGTAAATTATTAATATTTATGTGAGCAATCCCATGTCTATGGCTAAAAGTTTGTGTGCAGTTTTGGGCACTCATATCAGAAGGATACAGACCTATTAGAAAGCATCCAAGAAAGGCCACAAAGATGGTGAAGGGCTTTGAGGGGAAGCCACACAAGGAGCAGCAGAGGTCACTCTGTCTGCTCTGCCTGGAGGAGACTGAGGGGAGACCTCACTGTAGCTACAACTTCCCTGTGAGGGGAAGAGGAGGGGCAGGCACTGATCTCTTCTCTCTGGTGCCCAATGACAGGACCTGAGGGAACAGCATCAATGGCACTGGAAGTTTAGGATGGATACAAAGAACCCACAGAGGGTGGCGGGGCACTGGAACAGGCTCCCCACATAAGTGGTCACAGCACCGACCCTTACAGAGTTCATGAAGCATTTGGAAAACACTCTCAGGCCCATGGTGTGACTCTTGGGGTGTCCTGTGCAGGGCCAGAGTTGGACTGGATGACAAGCATGGAGATTTCTTTCAACTTGGGATATTCTATGATTCAAGGGGATTTTTTTTATTATTTTAATTTGACATTTTGTTCTGAAGACATGGATAAAGCACAAGGCAATACAATACCCACCATCAGCTCCAGTTTGTTAATCTGCATTTCATTGTCCAGGCAGAACACATATAAAGAGGCAAAGAAAACAAAAATATATAAAAAGTTCTATTTCAGCAAAACCATTATTAATTCTATAGTAATGTCATGAATGTACCACCTGCCTTTGACATTCCAATGTTAAATCATTCTACAGGATTTATGACCCAAAATAAATTTTCTGACCCTTCTATTCTTATTTTCAAAAGAGTCATGACACAGAAATATAAATTTCATCAATAACTTTGTCTAGTTTTCTGATATTTTGTTTAAAGCACCATATAACCTCTTATACAAAGATTTTTTTAATTGTGGCTTGGAATTTTTTTTTAATTGGAAAGCAGTCAATGCTCATTTTGGATGGACAGAACCACAAATTGTTACTTTAAATACCATCCCCTTTTAAGTTCATTTGACTGTAAAAGGAATTAAATTGGCCTTTGGTAATGCTGATCAGCTGGTTTCCATGACCTTTCAACATATCCTGTTTGGAGTTAGGATAAAAAAAGAAAAATTCAAGTATGTAATGAGAACTGGCATATTACAACATTTAATAACTGAATATTGTAAAATATAAATGTAAAATGTTTGATGATAATTTAAGCCAAAGTTTCGTTCATTTGCCTGAGTTCAATGGGTTTTTGAGTCAATGTTAAAAATTCTTTGCAAAACATATTTCCCATTAGACCAAGAGAATTCATATTGAACATAATCACATTTATATCTTTGAATAACATCACAGAATTAGACTTTGTAGTCAGAAATTTGTGCTTGTCATCTTCAGTTCTGGGAAATACCTGCTCCTTTCTTAATTACAAACATCAAAGAAACAAGCACTTGCATTTCCCAGGCCAATAAACAAACAATTATTATTTATTTAAATTGCCTAATTTACTTTTATGTATCTGAAATGAGGCAAAATAGATATTTTATAATCAGTACACATGAAAATATAAAGAAATACATGGCATAATACTAAAATGTAAATACTTATCTTTCTAGTTTTAAATAGATTATCAGTTGTTCTTCTTAAACAAAAAATAATCAATGACTTGACACATGTTTAGAGAAAGTGAACTCAAGTGAAAGGGACTCAAGTGCAGCTGAAATTAATGTTTTGTTTTACTTCATGATTATTCAGAAACATTGATTGACAGTGTTCAGTGAATTCTATTAATTAAAAACACACACGTGGAGGATCCTTGGGGACCTTTGTAATGCAAACCATCAGATGAGTGACTTCAAGATGAGCCATAGGAACTTGAAGCTTGAAACACTGAGTCATGAAATGGCCTGCCTTGAAAAGCACACTAAAGATCATTTCCATCCAATATGCCTGCAGGGACACCTTTCACTGCACCAGTTGTGAGGGACTGAAATGTTGCGGTTAATGGTTTAAACATCGTTATAAAGGATATTTTCCTGCTGTGGCAAAACTGTATAAAGAAGCTGCAACCACCAAAGCCTACCTGTCCCTGAATATGCCTTCTGACTGGAACTTTGGACTGTGAGTTAAGTGGCCTAAGGGACCTTGATATAAGATAAAGGTGACACTGCTGTCCTGTTTTCTCAGGTCTAGGAGGAAGTAAATAAGCTTGAGGGTGAGGAATGTATCCACAAAGAAAGTCAAACCTAGCAGCTGTCCTGAAAATTAGCTCCAGCAGGGATTAAGGTGGGGAGAAAGAGGAGGAGAGTTTTGGGTGTGTGGTGTAACCTCTGGTCAGAGGGAGAGAACGCCCATCCTCCCTTACACAAACTGTCTCAGTTATGTAAACCCCCACCCTGGGAAGACCACATACACGTGGTACATTCACATGAGAGGCAGCTGAGAAGTGTCATAAACCATCAAAGCCCCCCAAAGTGTCCCCCGACTGATTCCTGAGGCCTTGCACCAGCCTTGCACATGATCCAGTCTGCTGCAAGCGACAAACTTTCCCCTGCCCACCCAGGGAGGTACCTGGTGTTCCTACCTAGCCCAAATGTGTATTAATCCACTGAATTATTTAATGTTTTGCAGAACCCTCACCTCCGAGAAGATCAAAAGAAGAGGATCAAGAGGATGCCCTCAGTATCCATGGAGTGGTGATATTTTCCTCTTAATCTGTTTCTCTGTCACTCTCTTTCACTCTTCCTGCTCCCTTTTCCCTTTTCCTATTTCTTTCCTCTTCTTTCTCTTTCTCTTTCTACCTCACATTTACTGTTACATAAAATCCACTCTATTGACTTTGGTATATGCTCCCATTTGCACCTTAACTCAGGTCGAGGCATCTCTCTAACAATTCTAATAACCAGATCTGCACATCTGTTTTCTCAAAGCCCCATCCAACCTGACCTTCCACACTTTCCAGGGATGGGGCATCCACAACTTTTCTGGGCAACCTGTTCCATTGATTCACCACCCTCACAATAAAGAATTCCTTCTTAGTATCCAATCTAAAACTACCCTCTTTCAATTTGAAGCCATTGCCCTTTTTCCTGAGGCTTCATGCTCTTGTAAATTGTCTCCCTCCATATTTTTGTAGGCTCCCTTCAGGAACTGGAAGGCTGCAATTAGGCCACCCCAAAGCTTTCTCCTCTCCAGGCTGAATCCCAACCCCAATTCTCCCAACCTTTCCTCATAGGAGAGGTGCTTCATCCCTCTAATCAACTTGGTGGCTCTCCTTGGGATTCACTCCAGCAGGTCCATGTTTTTCCTGTGCTGGGGACAAAGAGTGTCTTCCCCCTCCCCACGCCCTTGCAATAAGGTAAGATAGTTTCCAGTAAAATCTTGGTCCTGGCCAGGCTCCCTCAGCCACACACCCTCTCAGCTACTGCAAAAAAGTAATGCTGTCCTTGGCCAAAACCAGGACAAATAATACTGAAACGGGTCTGTGAAACAGTCCAGCAGGGAATTAATCTGATCCCACTCTATGAAGTCTCTAACATGAAAAATCATAGTATTGGTCATTTTTTGAAGATTTTATGATGGAATCAGCTGAACATCGCTAAAGATATTTTTTAATAGAGAAATTGTAGGTATAAACTCTAAGTGCATACTGAAGGTATGAAAGAAACTTCTGAGAAGTTAGGACATGCTACATTAACTTAATCTTTTTGTGAAGACAGACAAATAATCACAGTTCAAATGAAAAAGGCTGCTTACCAGGCATGTTTTGATAATGGATGTGCAGATACTTTATTTTTATCCATCTTCACAGAGTTCTTTGAATATGCATTTTTTTATCACTAGTGTAGTAGTTTTCCCTACAGTTAAATGAAAATGGATTCTTAACACTCAATAAAACTTTCTCCCATAAATAAATAAATAAATAAATAAATAAATATTTTTAAAAATTTATATTTCACATAGCGGACTTTTAAAATCTGTGAATCCTTAATTTTTGTTACACTTAGTTCCAACTGATAAAAGTAAGTGTGGACCATAGTAATAGTTGGGATACCCTGTACATTTTATTATTAAAGAACTGTGATACAAACAAGAAAAGAAATTGAAGGATAATATAGATATTTCTAGGCCATTTATCTGAAATTTACTTGAAATTTCCAACCTGGAAGTAAGGATTAGATAGGATTTCCAAGCCTATCACCACACTGCCTTGACAAGAACAATATGAACTTTGCCCAAGATTGTTAGACTCTTTATCAAAATGGGTCAGAATGGTGTCAGGCAAAGGATGCAACACTGGAAAACAAAAAGAGATTTGAGACAAAAATAACTACAGCACACTAAATTTGTCATGATTTTTAGAAGCCTACCCTGTTCCACTCCTGTAAATTACAGCTATCGATATTTTCCCTTAGTCACTCACATTTAAAGGATATTAAATTTCCAAAGATAAAAACACTTCTGGCCTAATTTTCTAATGTGCTGACACCCACAGCTGCCTGTGAAATCAGTGCAGGTTTTGGGTGTTCAAGATTTTTGAAAATCAGGCCACTTACTTTTAATTAAAAGACAGATAAAGTGGAGAAAGAAGACATGTACAACTATGTCTAGGCAGTTGGAGCTTTTTTGACCTCTGCTTCTTACAATCCTCGTAATTTTCATGCTGTTACCCTGTGTTCTCCTCATCTGTTTCTTGCCCAGTTTTACAGTTTTAGTTCATAAGTTTTTGAGGCAAGGTATATATTTTAATGACAAGGGAATACAGGGTGTAGCACAAACAGGCTCTGAAGTCTTGCTAAGTACTTTCATTATTTCCATAACATTAATTAGTAACGGTAATTATCAGACAGAGACTTCATCACTTCAATATCTGAAGCAATTTCCACAGGTACTGAGCAAAACTAAAAAGGTAATCTCCACAGATTTAACAGAGCAAAAGGGTATCTGTGACAGTACACAGCACAGACTGTCATCTATTGATGTTTTTGTCCCAACAGTTGAACTGTATGACTTGGTAGGAGTTGCTGTTGCTAGAATGGGCTTTTTAAAAGCAGTAGTCTTTGTAGGTATGATTCTAGAATCTCTCTGTGTTTACATTAATCTTTTTTATTTATTACACAGCTATTATTTATATATATGTGTATACATACTTATTTTGTGAAAAAAAAAAAAAAGAAAAAGTTGGATGTAGTTTTCAAATTGCCTCGCATTGATTGCCTCTTGACACAATTGCATTTTATCATTCCTTAGATAGGTATGACAAGCAAGGAAGTATTTTTATGTAGTTTATCTTCCATTTTGCATTCACTGGTGAAATATTCTGTAAACAGAAAGATTGTGTTGTGAAATCCATCCCCCAGGTTTTGGAATCTACTTTTTAAATTTTGGGTATTTGGCTAGCACATTTCTCATTCTGTATCTAGAAGTCACTCACTATATTTAGGATGTTAGGTCTTACTGCATTTTTTTTTTTCTGTTTGTGAAGTTAATAAAAACTGTTGTGTTGACAGATATATCTGACAGTACATTATAATTTATAATGAAGTAGAGTAGTTGTATACACTCACAAAGTCTTTCCAGGTAAAACAGACCAAAAGGCCTGAAGTCATGTAATTACAGTCAACAGATAATTTGAAAGTCATGAAAAATTTAGAAGAGAGAGAAATAAAAATGAAGTGAAAAAAAAGGGTTGAAAGCAGTCTAAGAAAAGCCTGAGGCATCTGAAGACAGTCATAACTGATGCAAGACAAGGGATATACTAAAGATAGGTAATGCCAAGTGGGAACTATAATGAGCCAGAGCATGGCTGCCTGCCTACTGACAGACAAATAAACTACTGTAGACCTGCTTAAGCCTTTTATCCTGCTGATGGTTATCTTTGGCAGGAACAAAAGATTCTCCTTATATACATAGTTGATAAAGTGGGCTGTTCTTTGGAAAAAATTTCTGGGAGCAACTGTCATTAATTCTAAATAGTCCTTTTAGGAAATGAAAAGAAAAAGATAAGTTGAAGGGAAAATTCTTAATGCATAATGATTTATTAATAACCACAGATATTTCTTCCATCTGGAATTATCAGCACAGGGAGTTAAAGCATATCAGCAAGGCCAAATACTCATTTTTAAACTAAGAACTTACGGATGAACGAGTAAGAGAAATTAATTGTGTTAATTGTTTGTTAGAATATTTCCAGTAAGTCTCTTGATGCCAAACCCAGCTTAGAAAACCTCTTGGCACTAGGAATGATCTAGAGATGGATCAGTAGCAGCACACATACAGTTGTGCTTTACTTGAATAAAACTGTTGAAGTTTTTTCTACACAGCCTTATTTTCAAGTGAGACCTGATGCAGACAGAAATAAACTCGTGGCTGTAGGCAGTAGGTGCAGTGTTTCTTCCCCATAAGAACCTAATCAGTAAAGCCAAGGACACATCTCTTACTCTCTGCTTATAACTGAGTTACCATCAGATTGCCTTCTATTATTCACAACTGGAGATGGTAAAAGAAAAGACTAGATTACCTTAAAATTGATGGACATAGATGGCAATGTTAGTGATGCATTTTTTTATTTTTACATTTTTTTTGTTCATGCAACAAATGTGAGTCTATCTAAATTCATCCACTTATATAAGAAGTAGGGAAGGAGAAATAGTAGTTCATTTTTAATTACAGTATTTTATTAGGCAATTTGTTACCTCAATATAAATTTCAGAAATGTTCAATTAAATTCATTCAAATAGAAATAACAACAACACAGGTGCTAAGATGAGGCATTGATCTTGTATTTATATGGTGACTTCATTGTGCATAGATCACTCAGCATTGCTGAGAATACTTCTTGTGTTGCTACCTATTCTCATTTTTAAAATAAAAACCCATAATCATTCCACTTTAACCAACCAAAGCTTTTTCACTCCCTTCTGTGCCATAAATGAAGCAGAAACTTCTCCTGTGATTTCAAAAGAACTTACATTTATCTGAGAACTCAGAAATTTAGCCTAATATTTGACTTCTTGCTCAAGTATTGTTTTTCAGTTTTATTAAAGACACTATTTTTCTTTTTCCTGTTGTCCCACTCATTATTACATCTCAGCAAAAAAAGTGCTTATTTTTAAGCTGTTTCACTGTGACTCTCTGAGAATCTCCTGGATACACAAAACTGCTAACTGAGCTATAGAAACAGTGATTGGTGAACTTGTTCCTATAAATGTCATGTGTTTTAATTTCATTAAAAGAGTTTTTAATATAATAGCAACAGGTTCGGAAGGAGAAAGAAACACTAATTATAGTAACATTAATAACATAAATTTTAAAAATTGACAATGTAGGAATATAATTTTGGGTTTTATCTGCATAAAAAGGGATTGCATAGACATAAAACCATTAATTTTTCTAGCTTTTAAAATATAATTTCAATTACTGTGATTAACTTTCATATTTTCATAAATGCAAAAAGAAATTAATTTAAAATCTAGAACTAGAAAAGTAAGTATAAAAATGTTCATGATGGACAGGAATTCAAGAGTCTAAAATTCTTTCTTGCCTATTCTAATTCTCAACTGATTAGTTTTGACCTCAAAATTCTCCCCTGTAGGTTCCTCTCAAAATAGGTAAATAGAGAGATAGATTAATAAATAAAGAAACAAATAAATACATTTATTAATGATAGATTTTCTTAGTTACATAAACATGGACCTGGCATAATTTCAATGACTCCAAGTATTTTTTTCCTCTCTTTGGCTGTTTCACATTACAATAGGAATACAAAGTTTGGAATTTTGCTTAAAATTTCACATTCTCTGTCTTGGATTTATTGCCTATAGCTTTAGGTGTTTTATTGAAATGTGTCAGTTGGATACACAGTTTCTGCACACAGAGCACAGAAAGATGGGGGTGACCTTCTAGTATTCAGGAGAGTATGAGAATAGTCGTATTCAAGAGAATTTCTCTTTCTGTGTTGATTCCTGGGGAACTCCAGGTCATCTCCTTAGATTAGGCATTTATGTCTGTTTCCAAGGTAAAATGACAGAAGCACTAAAATGCCTTAACTGGAGGCTTTATTTTTAGAACTCTTGCCCATGACCTAAAGAGGTAGATGGAAAACGAAAGAAGCAGACAGATATCCACATTTTTAGGGCTACTTATCTATGTGTTTCTTGAAAGGGACTCCAAGAAACTTCTTGGTTTGCAGGTCAGACCTATACAACACACAAAAAAATCCCCAAAAAGTCCCCTCTTCAAAGCCACAAGCCCTCCCACCCCCAAAAAAACAAAAAGAAAAAAACCTAACCCCCTCAAAAAAAAAACAAACCCAAAAACCAAAACAGAACAAAAAGAACCCCAACAATAAAAACTTACATATGTATTATAATTACTGGGAAAGCCAGCTATTCATTGCTGTTTTAATTCTTGTTTGCTCTAACAAGATGGCATTAACTGTGTTAAATCTACAAAAACGTAAACTACTATTGTTCTAGCAGCAGAATGTAATTCAGCTTCTCCATATAATTAATGGGCTTACATTTAAAAAAAAAAAAATTCTGTAGTGAATTATACTACTTAAAAAATTCTAGGCTGCTCTACTACCCTAATGCTGAGAGTACTTAACTAAAATCAACAAAATGAACTGTCTTACTGATACTGTTTGTTGAACCATTAATTCAAATTGCAGATGGAAAAATAAGAAATATTTTAGAAAGTAGTCCTGTTCTCTATCAAAGTTTACATAGTACTCTTCTGCCCAAACTGGAGCATGTAAGTAAAAGCAAACAGTAAATAAAGATTAAAAAGCAATCAAGCTGGAAATAACACTTGAAATTTCTGTTTTCATGTTTTAAGTCGCATTGTTTAAAATGACATTTCTTTTGAAGACAAGGCTTTTTTGTTTCTTTTTGGTTTCATTTTAGGTTTTTTTTCAATTTGCACATGTTTTTTCTTAGACTCAAAAAAAGCCAAGCAGTTATAAGTGTGACAAAAGACTGAAAATGTTAAACTGTGATGTGCTCAACTTGGATTATGGAACCAGTGGGCACTAAGTGCTTGGCAGGGAGATGCTGTGCCATTCCCTGTATGTGTGCTGATAATCAAAGCATTGTACGAAGTGAATGCCACTTCAGTTTTATGAGCTTTTTATGTGACGTGGCATATCAAATCTGCCAAGCAGAGGACCATCTGGAAACAGGTCATCAGAATGGATTCTGACACCCTCTGACAGGCAAGAGTGAAGGCGAAGAACAGAATGGGTGGGGGAGGAAACCACCCCACCCCCAAACTCTCTGGCCATAAACCAATAGAGATTAAGTGAAATAAATTCAGTTTCATTCTGGAATATTACTTAATAAAAGAACAGATTTACCCAACTGAATTTAAAAGCACATTTTAAAATGTACGTGTTTATGGTAAAGCTGTTCTTTTGCTTCCTTTTTTCTTTCACTTACAAAAGCACAAATCTTCCTGAGTCTAACAGAAGTGTTATCCTTTTTTCCTCTTTCTTTTCTCTATCTAGGGAATAAAAATGTTTTTTAAAAGTTTCACAGCCTGATGTTCAACACACACTGTAGAAACACTCACGGGCAGATTTTTGATAACTGTTCTGAAGCCATTAGGCTACTGTAGTTCAGCTGAGAAGATATTACACAATCATATATCACTGCACAAGCAAACCTGTGCTCTAAATGTCATTCAGTTATTAAAATACCACCAGGTCCTGAGAGTTTGACCAAAATGAAGACCTATGAAAAGTGGTTATTTTCCCTTGTTTCCTGGGTTCTTAAGGCAAATTTATCACTTATACAGACATACTTATCAGGAGTGGCTTATAAATGAAAAGCCTTGCTGCCAGAACTGAAGGGTTAAAATACTCCTTCTGTTTTAAGTCTTTGAGAACTGAAAACAGGCTTTGCACTTTGTATGATAGAGAAATGTACATAAAATCTCATTGAAGACAGTCACAGTCTAAAAATCTGAACAGATCACAGAGTGGTTTAATGTTACACCACAATTCTTCAAATAAATCAATTTAAGAAAACATTTCCACCAGCTCTTTGTTGAACTGAAATCACTCAGGTGGACATGATTGTAGTTCCACTCTCAAGACTCAGTCTCAGGGACTATTATAAATCTCATTCTCTCTTTCTCTCTCTCTCTTTGTCTCTCATTGGTTTTCTTCCTGCTTATTTTTTGAACACTGTTTGGAAAACAAGTGCTTCTGAGCTCTAGAGATGCTTGAGTGAGTTTCAAGGCAGAAACGTTGGAGGGTGGTAACAGAAGAAGGATTGCTGTTGATTGACCTAGCAATAAATGGAAAATAAGTATTTTTAATTCTCTGAAACTAGTTATTGCAGAAAGGAAAAGTTCTAGACCCCGTTCTTTTATATTTTCCTATAAAAAAAGCTGATATTTTAAAACAAAAATTATACTCCTAGGAAATCCAAGACCTATTTTTTTTCTAATGCAATTCAGGTTTTCTTCTTGAAGCTGTTGGTGTTAGTGTGATTTATGTGGATATGGTAGTACTTAAAAGTAGCAAGAATATTCTGTCATATGCTGGTAACTCCAGGAGTTGCTTCCTTCATCCAGAAGCATACTGAATGTATTTCATTGGTTTTCCTTACAGATTTTTTTGGATATTGTAACTAGGGAGCTAAATATTTGAAAACAGTGACTAAACTCACCTTAATGATGACTAAGGACAGGAGGAAGTAGAAATTTGTACTTCAGTCCTTCTATGCAGCCAGACTGTAAAGGCCAAGTGTCAGAATAATTATATAAAATACTGAGGTGAAAATTCTGGGGGAAATAATTTATTCAGGCATTTTCCTCAGGAATCCTTGGAGAAATACTATTTTGAAGTATAAAAGAGCCAGTGATGAGAAGATCCTTGGTAAGGGCAAGAAGACAGAAACTCCACTATGCAGACAGAGCAGAATTCCAAAGTAATTAGCAGATCTCTTCCCTTCTCTATTCCTTTAACTCAATCCAGTCCAACAGAACTGTTAGAGCAGTTCATTAGGATATGAGAGAATGTCTGAGATTTAATCTCTAGTTTAATTAATAAACTAATGGTTGATCCAGGGTGATCCAAATGATCTCTAAAGGGACATTTGCTAGTTTTTTGATGAGTTTCTCTTTCTAAAATGCATTCTTGATAAATATTTAAGTGCTATATTTCCATAAAAGGACAAGAGTTAGTAAACCATTTTTTTCCAAACAGGGAACAAGGGGATAGGAGGTGAAATCTCAAGTGGGATTCTTTTCATTTACACATCTCACCCTCCTCTATAGAACTGAAGATTAATGGATGACATGCTGCTATTTTCTACTTCGAAATACAGCAATATAGGATTTAATCTTTTTGTTGCCATGACACCGACCAAAAAATGGGTCAGATGTGGTGTTAAGGAAAGATTTTAACTGAATTTTAATACATCCATAAGACCTCTTTTATGATGTCTATACATTTTTTTAATCTATAATATGTATACATAGATCTATATATTCTCATCTATTTATTCTATAAATATATTTTTGATATAGAGGACAAATCTAATCTCTCTTTTGTATACGGTGAACCAAAAAAACAAATAAATAGCTCCTCAGGGGAGAGATGGAGAGATGTTAATGCAGAATATCAGCCACAAGCTAGTACCATGGTCTAGATGATCAGCAACCCATTAGTGTTCAGCATGAGAGATCTTTGTTCCATACTGACTGCAATTTTGACATTTATTTGAAGAAAAGGGCTACCAAAATATTAGTGATATGTTCCCTAAAGAGCAAATAACAGGCAAGAGGCAAGATAGAACAGCAAAGTGGCTTGTACAGAAGAAGATAGGGTTACACACTGAAAATTAATCACTGGGATCTTTAAATTATGGATTACAGTGAAGGAAAAGTCAGTGAACGGATTTTAGAAATATGCTTAGATTGATTTATGTAGGAGAATTTCTCCCAGTGCATAAAAATAATATACAATGAGTTTGAAGAGAGACATGGGGGAGATAGGTTTATCTGCAGTAGATATGAGCCTGAAAAGAGCATAGAGAAATCAAATCAAATTTTTCCAGAGAAAAAAGATGAGTGACCTTTTAGACAAATTATGCGTGCAAAGAGAGGGGAGAAAGAGAGGAAAACTGGATTTGGACCAATTAGCTGAAAGACCTTTCTTACCAGTAAAAAGAAGGAATTCCAAACAAATGCTAATGAAGAAGATAAGTGTCCTAATGTCTGATTTATGAAGTACTGTATGGTTGTGTGTAGGTTCTCCTACATTTATACAGAAAATAAGCTTATGAAGACATTCCAATAGCTTTATTTAGAATACTGTCATGTAATAACTTGTTATATCATACACTAGGTAGAAAAAAAATTCTGAAATCTTAGCTAAAGTAACATTCTTTTAGGCAGTAAAGGCAGAGATTGCTAGGCACTTCTAAATGCCTTTTCCTACACTGTTTATTTGATATCATAAAAGCATGGAGAGTATGGACTCCATCTTAACTGAAATCAGTCCACTGTCAAGTTTTTGCTGATGTAGCTTTCGAATCTCTGTGTCAATGTAATAAAAAAAAGAAGTTATAAATAAACTGATTAGCTTGCTCCTTTTCTGTGCAACATCTTCCTAAAGAGATCTCTAGAATATTTTATTACTTACTAAGAACAAAACTTAAACTTACATAGGGAGCAACTGAAATTAGAGCGTTAGAAGATCCTAAAAGGGAACCAGGTAATCATGAAAGAAAAGTAATTTTCCACTCTCTATAGTATTCAATCTGAAATTACTGGTGCAAACTTGGTGAAAGAAAACTTCACTTTGGATAAAAACTCAACAGTGGAATTCCAAACTGCTACTTAGCACCTTCTAGTAACTGAAAATTTTGTTTTGACTGGTTATTAAAGGGCAAATAGTACCCTTAATTTATATGTATTTTTGCATTGATAATATGGCATTATGCCTTTGTGTTTTTAGTTTTATATTGAAGGTAAATGTACTTTGACAATAGATATAATTTGTCTCAAATGAAGCAAGAAGCTATGACAGGCAGACTGGGATGATCTCTTATGTACCGTATCATTCTATCTTGTAAGCATTTAACTATGAGTTTTTGGTAAATAATACTTCCACAAGGTCTATATTTTGACTCATTAAACCCATTTTTGATCCCTGCATTTATTAGAGTGCACAAAATAGTTGTCTTCAACACTGGGGTAAATCGTGTTCACTGCTGAAATTTAATGTTCAAGATTGAAAGATATAAAAAATGGATAAAGTTTTCTTTCCAACACGACACATGTAGGTGTGTGGGAAAGATGGGGAAGGTGAAGAGATTTGACAAAAGTTGGAAACATAAGTTTCTGCAGCCTAAAGCTGAAGTAACTAATCTCCTGGTGACTTATGTGGGTTTTTTTATTCTGTCTTGCCTAGCAAGTCATAAAAAAATCATACCTTAACTATTCTTGCTAGCTGCCACATTTATGAGTAAGGTCTTATTCTACAAAGCTACAGATGGGAAGGTATAGAGATATTTGTTTCTGTACAGAAGACAGTAAATATTTATTCACTGCTGGTAGATCCATTCCAATTAACTACAAAAAAATAAACTTCAGCCATTTATTTGACCAAGAGAAAAAAAAAAAAAAAAGAAAAAAAAAAAACAATACCAAAGCAAAGAAAGAGCAAAAAGAGTAAATGATATTGAGGAAAAATTAAAAAGCAGGAAGAAAAAAGTCTTAGTGCATTATGCCCCAGTCAGGCCTTATCCTGAAATGCCTTTGGTAAGTTAATTGACTGATATTTGGTTTAACATTTACATTCCAATTAAATGAATTCAAGTAATGCACATAATCCATACAGACAAAACAAAGAAAAAGAAAATAGAAGACTGAGTCAGTATTGCATTTTTTAATGCAATGAATTTCATATTAAGTGATTAGTAATTGTTTGCAAAGTATTGTAAAATACTGTGCCATACATACAATAAATGCTAAGAATTATCATGCTTAAGAATCACGCATTAATTAGCACTAGAGACCACTTAAACAGAACTTAAGAGCAGGAAACTGTCAAAAGATATTTTTGTACATCTTGGATAGGATACCAATATGCAAATGGAAAATGAGGAGGACTGGAAATGTTAGCCTGGGTAGAGTATTCCTTGTAAGGTTTCCTGAGTTTTGCTTCTGTACACTATAGAGTGTAAAGCACATTCCTGCTACCATTTCATTTTATCTTAAGACATTATGATGTAGAAATTCCACTGCAGTTGGGTGGTGCAGCCCATGGTGAGGCAGATGTCCCTTTGCAGCCCATGGAGATCCACCTGCAGCCCATGGAGGACCCCACAGTAACGCAGGTGGGTACATACTGAAGGAGACTGATCCTGTGGAGACCCCATGCTGGAGCAGGGATCTGTGACCCTACAGAGGACCCACGCTGGAGCAGTCTGCACCTGAAGGACTGTACTCCATGGAAGGGATCCATACTGAAGCAATTCATGGAGAACAGCAGCCTGTAGAAAGGACTCATTTTGGAGAAGGTCATGGAGAGCTGCTGAGGGTGTGGAGAAAGGGAAAAATATGAGGAGGAAGGAGCAGTAGAGACAATGTATGATGAATTGACCACAACCCCCGCTCCCCATCCCTCTGCACCTCTCAAAGGCAGGCAGTGGAGAAATCAGAAGAGAAGTTGAGAATGGGGAGAAAGGAGAAGCAGGAGGATGGTATTTTTAAAATTTACTTTTATTTGTTTAACAGACAATAAATTACATTGGTTTTTCCAAGCTGAATATGTTTTTCCTGTGACAGTACTTGGTGAGAGATCTCTCCCTAACCTTATGTCAGTTTACAAGCCTTCTGTCATATTATCTGTCCCCCTTTCCATTCAAGGAGAGGAATGATAGACCAGCTTGGTGGGTACGTGGTGGACAACGAAGGATAACCCACCACAGATATAGAGGAAGTTCAATAAAGAAACCTAAATATTTGGGTATCTAGTTAAAAATTGTGATTTTTTTTTTGTATGCCAAAGATGTTTTTCATATATTATGAGTTAAGCAAATATTAGATAAAACCAGGTAGAATCCATAACATGGGTGTGAGATGTACTCTCTCAAAGAGTGCTTATACTGCAAAATTGCACTGTTTGCTGTGGCTTGCTTTCCTATTAAAGCCATTTCAGAAATTCCTTCTGCTCACAAGGCAGGAAGACCTATGCCATAAGGATGTCTGTCCCTAGTTTTGAATAAAATGGATTGTGACTTGCATTTTCTGCTGAACTCACTGTTGTCAATACACGTTAGCTTTGCTCCGAGCATGCCCAGCCAGTGGTGCCCATGGGGGAACACAGCGCTGACAACACCTAAACCATGAACCTCTAACAGCTCTAGGAAGGAGACAACAGTTGCATCAATTGGTGCAGTAGGCTTTTTGCTGATGCAGAGCTCTGACACCTATAACAAGATTGCTTCTCAGGAACAGCTGACCTGCTTAGCGCCGTGGGAGAGCGTAGGTAACTATGCTCTGCCCAGGGAACTTAGCTGCTGAGTTTGCATCTTAATCTGTGCATTTGTCTCCTCCACAAAGAGTTCTAACAAAGAACTAGTGGCATCTCTATACAGAATTCCATACCAGGTAAAAGATGAATTCTCACTATACCCCAAGGAGTTTCAGGAAACATTAGATGTCTCAAGCCTCTGATAATTTACTATCCACAGCCATAAACAGACACCACTTTATCTCTGAGCTCCTCCTAAGATTACATTTTTAAATTTCATTTTCAGAGCCTGTACTCAAAATTAGGTGTTAAAACATTTCTTTGCAGCTCTTCTAAATAAGCAGAAGAGGACTAAATTCAGTAGGTCAATTATTAATATCAAATTCTTCATTCAGTTCCTTCTGAGACCTGACTGAACAATTGTCCACAAGTTTTATTATTGTCTGAGTTCCTGTCCAAGATTTTGTTATTATCTAAGTTTCAGGGGCTGATGGATCTAACATGGCTCTGTACAGCTTCTGAGTAGGGAAAGAAGTAAAAGAGAATTTTGCACAGTATACAACTACTGGGAGCTGGGTGATTTTTCAGTCTGCCTGATCTAATTACCTTTATTACCACCTCCTCTGCAAATAAAGAGTTCAGCTTGTCTTTTTGTGGATTTGAGAATGCAGTCATTTGATGGCTGCATGGAATATCTTCATTTCAGGGTTTGAAATATGGAACCATGAATTTATTGAGAGTCACACAGACACCACAGCTATCTGATTGTGGGTTTTGGAGTGATCAGTGTGGATTTGCCGCAAACAGCTTCCGATGAAAAAGATGTAGGTGCATATTTACGTCTTTCAGTCTCTGTCTCCGTCTCTGTGTAGAACAGGATTTTTTTCCCTTTTTCCCTAGTGCATCATATCTCTGCTTGGTGTATCTAATTGATTTTTCTGTTTCAGAGGATTGGAGCTTTGCCAGTCTTGCAGGGTCTGCCGGAAGCTTTTCACAGACTTCTCCTTCCTGCTCCTTTTGCTTTCCTTGTGGTTCTTTTCCCATTGTCAGATTTTCTGTATTTAAGTATTTTTTATTTAATTTTTGTCTTGTTTAAGCAGGAGATGAAAGGAACTGCTTCCTTCAGGTTGCTGCTTTGGTAGGCTTTCCAGGATACAAGGGTGCATCTCTAGTCTTTCTTACAGCAACAGATCAAGGGCCTGCTCTGCTGATGTTGCAGGGAAGTCACAGGTAATTAAAGAGAAGTTGAAGATGCATTAATGTGTGACAGAAAGAAATCAAAAAATATTTAAAACAGTTTATAATAATGCTACTGTAATGAGATTACAAGTTTTTACACAGAACCTGCCTTATGCTCTCTGTAAGGACGAGACAATACTGAAGACTTGATGTCTTATCTAGGGGAAGGCTGCTGAGGTTACTAAAGGTGAAAAAAAAGTGGTTCTTGGTGTTTTCCTTCTATAAATCACTGCTGGAGTTTTCAGAAGGGCTGTGTTCCAACATGTATAATGCATGTCTTCCTAGGACCACTGCATGTTTTGATTACTATACAGAAGGAAAGCAAAGGTGAACAGATGAAAGGAAAAAAAAATCAGAAACAATTTTTCTTTTCCTCCCAGGTATTCCAGATAAAAAGAAGGGTTTAAGTGCATCCATGTTCATCCAGGATTTTCAACAGCTTCATAATCTTAACCGAATCTTTACTCAAAATTTTAATGAGTGTAATAAAATCAACTTAATCTGAGGTCACAAGAGCTGTGAAGGAAGCTTTTCTCCAATTAAATTGCATTTTAACTTTATTTGACCAAGTCCATAGTTCAGTACTGATAAGTGAAAATGAAAATAAAAGTGGCATTTTAAACCTTATACACATGCTTAATAATGGCAGCCTGGAGAATTTATATTGTATCAGTTAATTTTTTTTCTTTAAAGTGGATAAGGAAAAAATAAATATGAAAATGAACTACATGTACATAAAACCTTTGCAGCATGGAATGTGATTTAATAAGTTACTGGAAATGAAGTTAAGGTGTTAGCTGATCAGAAATTAATATTATAAGAAGATGCAAGAATGAGGGGCTTTTGTATTATTTACAAAATAGGTCACAGTTTCTTGAGCTGTTAAGTTCTTTTTAAAATTTATTCAGTCATGGCACCAGGCTATTTGATCAAAGCACTGATGCAAAAGCAAAATGGGTAAAAGTCTTCTCTCAGTCAAAACTGATCTAAACTTTCTGAAGGGCTGACTTGTTCAACATGCTTTCCATCATGCACTTATCATTTGTGACTGGAACCTGGCATGCCACAGGCCTTTTGCATCATAACTTCCTTGTCTTTTGTCAAAAAATCTAGTCCTCTAACGTCAACAAGAAGTTGCTGCCCTCATTTGGGAGCATATATCCCTTCTGTAAAATCATTCACTTAGGTTCAATTCCTTCTTCTCTTGCACAAAGATTTTTCTTCCCTAAGGTGTCTCAATGCCTGTTGTTCAGAGCTCAAGACCTATGTGTCTCTATAACCGAAAGAGAAAATACTACTTTTGATTTCCCAGTATGAACTGCCAGAATAAGCCAGAACAGGAATTGTCTGCTTAATGATTTGTCCACCCTTATAATTCCAGATAGAGTCAAGGGTTAGATCTTCTCAGGTACTGGAAGAAAACCTCATTAAAAAGAACAACTTCTGAAAGTTTGCAGAATGAAATAATGTATTATGCCCCATCAATACTCTGTTATTAGAATACAAATATGCTGAATCTGGACTGCTACTATGAACAGATTGGGAGCAGCCCTGCTGAGAAGGACTTGGGGATGCTGGTGGACGAGAGGCTGGACATGAGCCATCAATGTGCACTTGCAGCCCAGAGAGCCAAACATGTCCTGGGCTGTATCAAATGCAGCGTGGCCTGCTGGGTGAGAAAGGGGATTCTTCTCTGCTCTGGTGAGAACTGACCCCAGCTCCATCCAGCTCCGAGCTCCCCAACACAGGAAAGACATCAGCTTTTTGGAGTGAGTCCAGAGGAGGCCATCAAGTTGATTAGAAGGACAGAGTACCTCTCCTATGAGGAAAGGCTGGGAGAATCAGGATTGGGATTCTGCCTGGAGAAGAGAAGGCTTTGAGGTGACTTAGTCGCTCCCTTCCAGAAGGGAGTCTGTAAGATAGATGGAGAGAGTCTATTTACAAAAGCATGTCCTGTGATGGGACAACAGGGAAGAACTTCAAACTGAATAAAACCAAGTCTAGATTAGATATTAGAAAGAAATTCTTTATTGTGAGGGTGGTTAGGCACTGGAACAGCTTGCCCAGAGAATTTGTGGATGCCCCATCCCCAAAAGTGTTCAAGGCCATATTAGATGGAGCTCTGAGAAACTTGTTCTCAGGAAAGGTGTCCCTGCTTATGGCAGGTGAGTTGGATCTAGATGAACATTAAGATCCCTTCCAACCCAGGCCATTCTATGATTCTATGTTGCTATATCATGTCTACATTGCAAGAAGGATAACATACCAACCCTGCTGGTATGCAAACTGCTGGTCCTCTGACCTGAACCAGGAACAAAGAGTCTGAGGAATTATTTACCTAACAAAAAAAATATTTTAGTAATAAAAAATAAAAAATTATTTTCTGGACTGTATTTATACTGTAATTCATTTAGTGAATAACCAGAAATATTGCATGAAATTCTTCTCTGATTTTTTTGTACGCTTCATTTAAGTAGTAACAAGAGTGAACCTTGTCTTTGAATCCTGTTAAAGTTGCACCTTCACAAATTTATATTAAAACCTGTTTTTTGCCAATATCGTTGATGGTGATTGTTTAAGTGGTGTAGCCACTCACTTGTGACAGAAACCAGGTGAAATATTCCGGGCATGTAGATGGCACCAGGTAAGATTTGAAGAGTAACTGAATGGCACATTGAATATTCTGAACAGTCCCAAAAGCTGAATTCCTCTGAATTCCTTCCCATAACTTTGGCTTGCTCCACATGGCTGTTTTATTTTCTGGCATATTTTTCTTCCTGGCATTACATCCCGTACTGTACCTTAGATTTGCTGGCTATTCTTGCCTATTTAGTGTATACATACAATCAAAGAATGAGCAGAGTAGGCCAAAGCAAACAGAAACAAAACAAGTCCTCAGATACCTCAGTGGATTTGATCCTTGCTTGCATTCAGCATAAGAAGAAAAACCTACAACAGCTACTGTAGATGATAGCAGGGGATGGGCAAATTTGACATGTTCCTAGGGGGTTGACTTTAAATATCCTGCTCCCCAGTCCCCAGGGATTTTTAATTCATAGCATATTTATATCTATCTGCAAATATCTCTGCTGTTTTTCTTTTGTCCTGCAGATAAATTTCTTTTAGCTTGTCTAAGTGAATGGAAGGTATGATCTGGGACTGATCTGTTGTTCAGGAAAGAGGCCTATATGGTCAGGAAAGTAACAGCTACAGATCTGCAGAGCTAGGCTAAAAAAGACCTGCAAGCAGTCCAGAAAACAGTCAAAAATCAAGACTTAGGAAATTTTTTTTTTTTCCCTTTAATATCAACAAAATACATAGTGATAGCCATGGATCTTGAATGGAATAGTCTGCCAGAGTCTTAAGTACACTGTGGTCCTGGTGGTTCTCTGGACCAAGAATGTGTGTCAACAGCCTGTGGTTGAGACTGTTTTGTCGGAACAAATTTCTGCTCCCAGTTTTTTGGCATGTACTCCTCTTTGTTTTGCAGAGAAGCAGTAATTGAAGAAGTTCTGGTTAAAGTCAGTGCTCCCAGTGAATGACTATCTGCCATGGCATCATGAAATAGGTGTGATCACTGCTGGCACAGTGGAGACAATGCAGAAGTGTCTACAGCAATTTTCTACAGGGTTCATGAAAAAGGCAGGGCAGATAATAGTTATGCTGCCCACTTGGGAAAGACAGTTATAGATAAATTTGAAGATGGGAAATCCTTTTCAACAGGGCATGTATTTGCTTTTGTATATTCTTTGCCTTGGTGACACGTGTTAAAAGGGCATCAGAAAGCTAGCACAAATATTAATGACTACAATAAGATGCTGTGCTGATCCTCAAAGGCTTGAAATATAATAGGGAAATCTACTTTCCTATTGAATAGTTGCAAGATGGGAAGAAAAGACATTTCTGAGACAGGTAGAGAGAGGAATCTCTTTGAATTTCTTCTGTTCTACAACAACAAATATGTGTAGAACATTGTGGATAGCATCATCCAAATTATCTCACCAGTTATATTGGCAGTGGCTAACTGCCAATGAACTAGCAATGAAATGAGTTGAGGTAGGAATAAAAATTACTCACTTTAAAAGAACCAAGGAAAATTACCTTTTTCCACGCATATTCATGTTTGTCACCTTCTTACCAGTTAATATATACATAAATTTTCCTATCAGAAGAGAAATAGAGTGAGATTATATGATTAAAGACTGATCTCCACTAACACCAGGTAGCAAGGAGCACAACGGTCGGCAGGGGAACCCAAATAAGCCAGTCCGAGGCAGAATTCTTCTTACTGAGATTCTTCCAAGCAGATATCTGAACAGGCCAAAGTGCATCTCCTTAAATTTAAGGATGTTATTAATCTTTTTACTTTGTTCCCTCCTCTCAGAATTCTCAACTCTAATTGCTCGTGATCACTGTCATACACTGCCTCTGACCTTCACATTCCTGAACAGTTTTTCTGATTTGTAAGCAGGAGGTTCAGCAGCTACTCTTCCCTTTTCATCCCTTCTATCACCGGTAATAGGAACTTGACATCAGTGTACACTAGAAACCTGGATTGCTTGTGCCCTGATGTGTTGTCCTTCAAGCAGGTATTAGAGTGGTCTTATTTCCCCATGAGGACCACAGCCTACAAATGTGAGGCTCCTTCCAGTTGTCTGAAGAAGCTGTCATCCAGTTCTTTCTGCCCAGGATGTCTGTAGCAAACACACAGACCTTGGTTTGCCCTTTATTCCCCACTTGAAATCCTCAGCTGGTTCATCTGTGCCTCTAGGCAAAGGTCTGCACACTCCCACTGGTCTCTTACATAAAGGGCAACTTCCTTCCTTGCCCTCCTGGCCTCTCCTTCCTACAAAGCTCACAGCCATCCATGGCAGCACTCCAACCATGTCAGTTTGTACCACCACATTCTCGTGGTTCCAAGAATTGGTGGCCTTGCCACAGCACTCTGACCCCCAAGTCCTCACAGTTCTGCACATTTTTCCCGTGCTGCATGTGTCAGTGTATAAACACTCGAGAGAGGTACACTCTTCTATTTCCCAGAAAGGTAGAATCCAAATGACCCCATCCTCACAATGAATTTACTCTTGTGAATGTGTTTTTAAAAGGAATTTCTCAACTATAGAACTATCTATGGAGATCTAATTATCTCTCTTTTGAAATATTTTTTTCTCAACTCAGAATTCTTAGGACAGCAGAACAATGTCTTCCAGGAAAATCTTAAGGAAATGCAGCATATATTTTTTTTTTATTATTTTTATTTTTCATGTACAAATTAACCAGTATGTTCTGTGTGCCAGGCATAATTTAAACTACAGATATTAGGAGTAAAAAACCCCAAACATACCACCTGTCTAACTGACTGAAAGGAGCTGTGAAAGAAGTTTCATTCAAGTCTACCTTGAATATTATTAGATGGAATAATAATTTAATTTATTGAATTTATTTTATATACACATTTCTTCAGTAATTTGTGCTGTTGGCTCTTTCTTTTTCTTTTTTTTATGAAGGATAATAGAAAATTGCCTGTATGAAAATAGGTTCAA
>JACBWW010000001.1:23967484-24012053 GCA_020086605.1 Lanius collurio | reverse complement strand
TCTATTGTCTCAAGTGGATACTATATTATTTTTTTTCCAATAATAGAAGATTTGAAACAGCCTGTAAATAGTTCTTCATCCTCCTAAGTCCTTTTCTTGGTCAAATAAGGAGCCTGCCAGGCTGCAGAATCACAGAATGAACTAGGCTGGAAAAGACCTTTTAGAACATTGAGTCCAGCCTATGACCTAACTTCACCTTGTTAACTAGACCATGGCACTGAGTGCCACATCCAGTCTTTCCTTAAACACTTCCAGGTACAGTCACCACCTCCCTGGGCAGCCCATTCCAACTCCCAGTCACCCATTCTGTGAAGAACTTCTTCCTTATGTCCACCTTAAACCACCACTGGTGCAGCTTAACTCTCCTGCAAACGGTCCCGGTGCTGCCCCTTAATCAACTGATAAGACATCTCCTGCAAATGGCCCTGGCATCACCCCTTGCTCACCTGATTAGCTGACAAGAAGAAAAAAATCTCGGTAACTCCCTCTTGTCCTTAGGATGAAACCTAGCTAGCTGCTAGCTACATCTCAGAGTCTTTTGGACTTCATGTGAGCTACAGACTCTCAATTCTTGCTGTGAATCCCTCTCTAATGACCTCCCAGAAACGGTGAATCTGGAAGCATTTCCCTGCTAAACAGGCTCATTCACTCCCTGTTGACTTTGCACAACCTGGCACCTGTTATCAGCATTTAGGAAATGATACAATACTCAGCTGAGAAGTAAAACAGTCCATCTCACCAAGACTGCAGATTTGCAAATAGTAATTGCATCATCTCAGACTGTAAATAAAGTAATATTTTAAATGATGAGTACAACAGGCTGGTAAAATAGCTGCCCATAAAATAATCTTCATATTTCTAAATTTCTAAATCAAGGTTTGATATTCTTTTATATTGTTCAAAGCAAAGAATTCTTCAACCTGTATTGTGCACAACTGTAAATTCATATAATTGAAATATAAAACTATTTAAAATGTGAATGATTATGACAGTTTTTTTATTTGTACTATCTCATATTTTGCTATTGTCATCAGTGCTTGTGAATACTGACAAAATCCTAACATGCCCCTTGTAAAAAGTTTTGCATTTTCTGTAAACATTTAGACAAGTTTGTTCTGAAAGCTATAGACTACTGTGCTTATTGCTAGTCATGTTTATTCTGAAATCATGAGGTGATGTAGATGGAAACCAGTAGAGAACTCATCCCATAGCTCTGACAATATGCTATATCACACTGTTATATATTTTCTTCATATAGCAGTGAATCTGCTCTGTGTAAACCTCTGTAGCTGACTTTTGTTTCTGATTAAAATCTCTTCCTAAAATATTTAGCTGTTCAAAGCATGAACAAGACAGAACTGTACCACATTTTTTCACACCAGACAGGCTTATTAAATGAATGTGGGGGGTTTTTCCCCATCTGAAAATATTTTTCTCTATTTTTTTTATTCATTACCCTGCTGTTTATGTAACAAAAATGACTGAGCAGTGATCCACAAAGTTAAAGTAAGTTTTGTGGTGACAAAATTTGGCAACATTTTTTCAGCTGCTAATTTCTTAACTTGCAGTGAAACCCTTATTTCTTCTTTACAGCAGCATTCATATTTTAGGAGTGTAAATACTTTGTGGACTTCCTAATCATAAGACCAAAATATTGTCCAAATTGGTAATTTAAAAAAAACCTCCTTGTCAGTGAAGGTTGTGGCTGATAATTTGGTCAGTTACTAAAAGAAAAAGGAATAAGGAATGATGTATAACTTTTTATTTTCATTTTAGGATTCTAAATTCTAGAATTCTTTAAAATTCTACTGGAATTTTAAAGAAATTTGAAAAAAACCCATGATTATTATTAGCAATTCTATGGGTTTTTTTAATAAAATTTATTAATAAAAAATGTCTATTTCAGATTTTTTTCCTCCAAAGTATGTGACATCTCATCTTGTTTGTTTTCTACATTTTCCATATGTTTTTATGCTTTTAGTTAAAAAAAAATATCAAAACGTTTGAAAATTTCATATTTAGCAGAACTTGGTGTTCATTAACAACAGTGGTCTATTCACTAGCACAAGTTGTTCATTTAGAAATAAACAATGAAAAGAAAATGTCTGATTCAATTTACTAACATTTGAAATTACCATTTCTCACAGGAAGTGGTATCCTTTTTTTTTTAAGTCATGAAAACAAAATAAGGTAAATCTTTGCCATTAATATAAACAAAATTAATATCAGTTTTTTCTAGTACTGGCTTTCAAAGAGGTACACTTTGTTTCCTTGCTAGTGCTCACTGTCTCCTAGGAGATACCTCACATTTTTAAAGGGTATGCGGAACTAAAAATCAAGACAAAATTTGTTGACTGAATTGTTGGTTCTTTTTTATATTTGTCTTCCTCTCAAGCAAAGCAAGGAATCTGGATTATAAGAGCAACATAGACATAGCAAAAAATAATTAGTTCAACCACCTGTTTTGCATTTAACTGAATGAAGGAATACTAGGATAGCAGGAATTTCAAGAGGAAGAAGGGGGAGAACAAACAAACAAACAAACAAACAAAAAAAAAAAAAAACCAAAAAAAGACAACTTGGTAAAATAAAAGCAATTAATAATTGAAGGCAATATTTACTCAACCACAATTAGTACCATGAGTGAATAATAGCATTATAAAGTAGTACCACTGAAACAGCAGGAGCCTTGTGACCTCAGAAGGAGTCTTGTGACCTCAGCACAGTCCAGTTTCTGTCATCTGTTCCACAGCATCAATCACCTGCAGTTTTATCTCTTGCAACTGTGGCTCCCCTATCCACCCACCTTTCCCTGAGCTGGAAAATTCTCAGGATGGCTTGTCAAGAGACAGAGGACCTGGAAGGCACTTGTAGAGAGGAGATGAAGAAACTATGATTCTCAAGGCCTAGCATCCCAAAAAAGCTGCTTGGGAATCATTGAGGAGAGCAGGATAAGTTATTTTATAGTTTTTGCTTTTACAGAATTCAATGGACTCCAGAGCATTCTCACAACACATTTCTGTTTGTAAATCAATATTTTCCAGTGAAAAATGTCTTCATTTGGGGAATTCCTGGCTAGGATTATATAGGCTGATTTTCAAGAAAAACAGATACTTTAAATATTAGCTGCTTCCCTCACTTTCCAATATAAAAAATTTTGAGGTGCCCAAAGAATGAAGAGAAACACTTATCTACTGCAGTGATGTATTATTGTTATTATTATGTCTTTGATAAAGTTTATGCAAAGAAATATGATTTTTCTCCTTTTTGCACTGAAGTAATTTTTTGCTAAATATATTTTTCCTCCTGAAGAATGATGTCTTGTAAAACATGGTATTTTTTCTCCGGTGTTTGTGTTGTGCCCTCTTTTCCTCTCTGACTCACACGTGCACAAACAAAGCCATGTGCACATATATGCACATGTATACTCCTGCATGCTCTTCCAGAGGTTTAAATGACAGCCAGTCTTGTTCCAAAAGCCACCATTTTATAAGAACAATACATTTTCCTTTTCTCCATAGCACTGAATGACTCAGAAAAGGCATGCTTCAACATAACTGTCATTGCACTGCCTTGCATTTCTACCCACTTGCCTCGTTTGCAAAGGGGAGGGTGATGAGAACTCAGGAAAGATTAGTGGGTGGTGGTGGTTGGTTTCTATTTGGAGGAAACTATTTGGAAAACTGTAGAATTCTTTTATCTGTCAATGATATAACAGAGTCTGACATGCCTAGCAGTAGGCAGAAGCAGCTGTCAGTAGTAGTATAATTTATTAGTATCTCTTCTTGAATAAGAGGGCTGACAGACTAACACGGGAGCAAAGAGGAAATCTGCCAAGTTATCGTCTTGCAGCTCAGGCTCATACTGCCGATAGCCCACTGTGGAGTGTACACAGCATTAAATATGTATTGATTAATTCTGTGGCATAGTCCAGTGACTGCACTGATAAGAAAAATGGCTGAGGCATTGCTTCATCTTCTAGCTGAGAGTCCCACGCCCAACATGCTATCTTCACCAGGAATAGCTAGAGTTGTCCTCAAACAGGGTAGCCTGGAAGAAGAAAAGATTTTTGTGCATGTTGTATAAAAAATGACCAATTAAAAGAGTTGTGATGGATAAAAAAACTGTTTTAAAAATCGGGAACTAGCAATTTTTACTTAATAATTATACAGTGAGAAGATCAATTTGGTTGATGACATTGTGCTGCCAATGTTTAAGATGTGTGAGTATCAGATATTAAAAAAGAAATCACTTGTCTGTGCTTATTAGATTAATAATAGAAAGTGGTGAGGAACAGAAAATACCTGCTTCTTTAGTTCTTACTACTGCTTTGGGAAGTGATAGAAGGAAGATGACTTATAGACACTCCTCAGAGCACCTCCACACAGTACCACACATGAGGTCCAATTCAATATAGACTTGTGGCTGCTACTAAATACTGTTGAAAAGTCAACTTTATAATAACTTTTAAAAATCCAACATTTCCTCGCTTTAGTTCCTGAAACATATAAGTTGTCTCTATGGCTGGCCTTTTTGGGGGAGGTTTTTCAGAGGTTTATGTGGGGTTTTTACCCTGTTGTAGTTCATGAAGAAAAAGTAACTATAGTAATTCCATGGTAACAACTGGTAAATAATAATAATGTCTTATTGGTGAATTCTGTGTTATACTAATGGACAATAAAAATACAAAATCCAGGCAGTTTTTAAGAACATATCCTTCCAAGTATCATGATTACAGGCAAGAGAGCTGCTTCATGACTTCAGGTTCATTATCTTTAAGAGTTTATTGTGAACCTTTTAAAAGTCTTTTCCATGCAACAGAGAAATAGAAACTGAATTAACAATTGTCTCAGCTTCATAATGAAGCCAAAGAATAATTCCTAATTCAATCTATTGTTAATTGATACTGTGCTATAAACATTGGAGAGAAAGGTAGCAGTGATTTAAGGGAAGGCTTAAGTGGTAATGGTGTTGTTCAGATTCTTCATGCTCCTACAAAGAGAGTGAAGTTTTATCCTGAAGTATTTTTTTTTTCAAATTCTCTCTGTTTAATCCTCTCAGCTGGTGAAAATTAGGCATCTTTAATAAGAGCTGCACTTCAGTGTATTGCATGCAAAGATTTTGCTGGACTTAATAGACAAGTAACCACAACTTGCACTTGCTGAACTTGCAGAAATAGACATATATATTAACATTTCTGCACTGGACTCAGTCTTACTCTCTAGCCTCTTCCAATGATAGAAAAACAATGGTACTTTTAAACCTGTCAACTAAATAAACGGGGAAACTTGATTATAATTTCATTTTAATTTCTTTTCAAACAACAAAAATGTGAGTACTGTTGAATGTTTTTCTTATATTTTAGACCTCAGCTTCATATTTATATAATCCTTGGAGTCTACATTAAACTTTCCTGAGAATGTATTATACCATAACTAATAATTGTACTTTCTCGTAACTTCCTTTAGAATCTGTACTGGTGACCACAACTGTTTCCCTCAATCCCTTTGTTAGCAGGGAAGAATGCCAAAAGGAAGAGGAGAACCTGCACGATCAACATGTGTCTTAAAGACTGGTGCTATTAGTGGAATTTTTGATTTTTCAGTCATGGGGTGTTTATAAGACACCAAGCCTACTGAAGACAGATGGGTTTCACCTGTCTAAAAGGGGGAAAAGGACACTAGACCTTGAGTTGGCAGGGCTGTTAGAAAGGGCTTTTAACTAGATTTAGAGCAGGAAGAGGTTGAGACAAGGCTTGCTAGAGAGGAGTCTGGGAATTGTGTGCTGGTCTTGGAAGGTGAAATAAACAGCCCAGCTGAAGTGCACCTACAGCAATGAAAGCAGTATGGAGAACAAACAGGAGGAGCTGGAAGCCATTGTGCAGCAAGCAAATTATGACATAGTCACTACTACAGAAATTGGAGTGCTGCAGTGGATGTTTCTGAGCTCTTCAGATGGGTCTGATAAGGCGGGAGAGGGGGTGGAGAGGCTCTGTGTGTTAGGGAGGGTTTTGACTGTACAGAGCTCCAGGACAATGATGATAAGGTTGAGTGCCTATGGGTAGGAATCAGAGGAAAGCTTAACAAGGCCACCATCCTGGTAGAAGTCTGTTATAGAGCACCTAGCCAGACTGAGGAGGCAGATGTATTCTGAGTGGAGCCATCTGACATTTCACTGTTGCAAGCCCTTGTTTTTGTGGGAGACTTTAACTTGCCAAATATTGCTGGAAGCTCAACACACTGCCTTGAGGATGAGGGAAAGGCTGTGAATGTAGTCTACCTGGACTTTAGCAAAGCCTTTGATACTGACTCCCACAGTATTCTCCTGGAAAAACTGGTAGCCCATGGCTTGGACAGGTGGACTCTTCACTGGGCTGAGAACTGGCTGGATGGCAGTGCCCAATGCATGGTGGTGAGTGATGCCACATCCATCTGATGGCCAGTCACTAATGGCATTCCCTAGGACTCAGTATTGGGGATGGTGAAGGGTATGGCGATGAAATCCTATGAGGAGTGTCTGAGGGACCTGGAGTTGTTTAGCCTGGAGAAAAGGACACTCAGGGCAAACCTTTTGCCTTTCTACAACTACCTGAAAGGAAGTTACAGCAAGGTGGAGGCCATCCTCTCTTTTCATGCAACCAGCAACAGGACAAGAGGAAATGGCCTCAAGCTGCACCAGGTTGGACATAAGGAAGAATTTCTTCACTGAAAGGGTGGTTAAACATTGGAACAGGCTGCCCAGGGAAGTGTTGGCTTCACAATCCCTGGAAGCATTCAAGAAATGACTGGACATGGCATTTAGTGCTATGGTCCAATTGATGTGGTGCTGTTCTGTCAAAGGTTGGACTTGACAGTCTTAGATTATTTTGTTATTCAACAGCGTACTTGCTGCTGATCTTTTGATCTGATCTATTCTCTCAGTTTCTGTTTTGAGAGTTAGATAAGAAGTGCTCTAAATATGTGCAGAGTGCTGGAGAGACCAGAAGGTACACTTGCTGACTACTGGAGGGACCAGAGGTTCAATCCAGTAACTGCAGAGTCCATGGGATGTGTGGTTCACTCCTGGTATGGCCATAGGTCTGAGCCGGTACTAGAAAGAGCTATTTACATGTGTTTCTACAACTGTGGGGCCTATGGATCCAGGGATCAGCTGCTGGAACTTTAAGGCCAGTTACTGAAGGCATCCATGTTGTATCTATTTAGATACAGGCATATAAATATATGTATGTATGTATGTATGTATGTACATGTATTCTGCTAATGGCCTTTTTTGCTGAGAGAAGGGAACAGATGAGGCTGTCTGCATTTGAGTAAGAGCTGCATTTTCTGTGTGTAGTGACCTATGCAGCCAAACAGGTGTATATGTAGTGTATATGTGCCTGCTGGGAACACACGCTCCGCTTCATTCCGAACTAGACCCAGGGACATGGAGCTGTGGTAGCCTTGCCTCTGCTAGAGTACCAAGTTCAGCAGCTTCTAACAGTTAAGACTCATGGGACAAATGTACAATTTAAACCTTTCTTCAAGGAAAAAAACAAAAGTATTTCTTGCAAATTGGTTTTACATGGTTGCTGAGAAATGTTTGCTTAACCAGAAAATCTCTTTTGTAAATAATGACTTCAGAGACCTTGAGGCAATTTATAGCTGGCTGAAATGCACATAAACACAAGGAGAGGAGTTTTAAATTTAAAGCATGATGTTAACTCTCCAGGGACCCAGTCTATAAAGGTATTTAGCAGTGAAGTTTTCCTTAGGGATGTCAGTGTAGACATCAGTTATTGGGAAAGACAGAGTGTATATGTTCTACCATTGATAAGACTGATTCCTAAGGGTAGAGTAGGTATTTGTCTTGGGAAGACTCATTTTTGAACACAGCATTTAAAGAGTCAGCTAAAATGAGGTTTCATTGCAGCAGTGTCTATTTACTGCCCACTTTAATTTCTCAGAGCTTCATCTGGAGTTACAACCAGCACCTATTTGACCTCAGAGTTACAATAATTTGCCTTTCTAAGAGGATGCTCACCTGTTTGCTCCATCTTCTATCATCTTCATGATAATCAACTCTCTCTGGATGAATATAGTCTTCCTGGTAAGGTCTTCTCTGCAGTTCAAGAATCCATGTGTATGCAAACACTCCTTTTTTGCATATCCTTCCCATTGTTTCCCTACCTCTGTAAATAATTCACACTCAAACTGCTCATTGCGTATAAAGAAATTTTAAGAGAAAGTTCCAAGCTGTCAGAGATGCTTTGATGCTCAAGGGATTCCTTAATCACCATCTGATCCCTCTGAGATACAGGCAGATAACCTACATCTCAAGAACAATGCACCATCATTCCCAAATGTATGTATTATTTTATGAGCTTACACCAAGTGTGACAATTTCAGTGCATATGAAAAAAGACATGATTGAATAGCCCTTGAGACCCACCCTACATTTTCCTTTCATGAAATTATTGCAATGAGAATATGCAGCTATATTCTCTTCAGGCTTTCCAAAAAAAGGATTTTTTAAGGATGATTTCTATCACAGAAAGTCTCTGCGCAGCACTACTTTATTAGTTCTCAAGCACACTTTTTTCAGCTTCCTCCTGAGAGCAACTCTATTATCATTTCTCTTTGGAGAAGCACAACCTTTCTTTGTAATCCTAAGGTCACACAGATCAGCTGAGTGCTCAGCTGTTAGGTGGTGTCTCTGAGATGAGTCAATACCTTGATTATAAAATAACATTACCTTTGGTGATTGGTGGCTTTGAAAGGGCTTCCTTTTCCAGCCAGTTCTGGGTACATCCCTGTAAATGTAGGGCAGCTTGTAAATTTCTTCACATGCTTAGCTGCAGATAAGGTGCAATTTGTTTCAGTAGGACAGGACCAGGGACTTCCAAAGTGAAAGGAAGGGCTAAGTATCTGTAAGGGCAAGCACCTCTAAGTGACACCCCTTGTGTTCCCCCTTCCTGGCTGTCTGCCCACATAGCTACCACCAGAGGTGGGATATATTTCCACTTGGTACTCTTTTCATCGTTCGTTTCCATGGATGTTGTTACATCTCTGTTGGATTTTATCACCTGTGTTCATAGGCTGTGCTGCCTTTGTTGTTAGCTCTAGACTTTATGCAGTCTCTTGGCTGTCTAATACCTTTAGGTCACGTAAATTTCTCCCTTGTTGCTTTTGATTAGGTAACTTGCTGTTCTGTAGCTATTACTGTCAATGCACTAAACTGAAGATGTCATTCTGATGGGGACAGAGAAGGGGAAGGAATTCTGAATTTTTAAACCCTGGGAGATGTGCTGTGAAATTTGTGTTTAGGATTCAGAATATTTTTGACCTTCTAATACCTTTTGAGGAATTAAACACAAGCCCAGTCCTCCTTCTTATACTAAAGTATACTTACCCAGCCATAAGTGTCTGAAATTTCAACAAATTCTTTTATCACCACTTTTCTTCCTTCTTTATTTCTCAGAGTGTCTCATTTGAGATACACTATCTTCATCACCTGAAGACATTGCAATACTGGTGAAAGCTTCCAGGTTAAAATTAACATTTTTCCTACTTCTCTGTGTTTTTAAATTCAAGATATTTGTTAATGTATTTTTTTGATAATTCTCAATCCTCTTCAGGGTACTTCTCTTCCTAAATTTCTGCTCTAAATCAATGGTATTAATTTTAACTCTGTTTTTCTTCTAGAGGGTCTGAACCAGAGTTTGCAGCTCTTCATGAAACAATTCGCTATCCTCTTCAGTTTTGCAATCCAGAAATGTTATGTAAATTACAGTTTAGATAACTGTTTAAATGCTGTGCTTGAAGTAATGCCTGTGTGTTCTGTAATGAGTAATTCCAGATTTTCTACCTAACAACTCCATGAGGTGAAGTGATACATTTCTGTACCAATTAGTGTGCATCATTTTCTCTTCTTTTGCATTGTTTCCTATGTAATAATATGCAAATTTCCTTCAATAGCCCCATATATATATATAAAAGAACCCTTATTTTAAAAGAAGTCTCATTGATAATATATATGAGCAGCAATTTTATGCAGCTCTATTTTCTATTTTCACTTGACTGCTTTGATGTTTTTTTACATTTTTCAGATTGTTTGTAACAGTGCTAACAGAACACTTCAAACTCCATGAAGAGTAAGCCTGAGGGTCTAGTGGCAGCAAGCTTGTGAACTAAAATTAGCACACTGTGAAGTGCATGCTTGCCATCACTTAAAACTATGGTGAACCAACAGTTACCCATTAAAACTCAATGTCAATACATGAGATACATGTAAAGGCATCACTACATTTTAGATCAAACCTAGTAAAATATTTCTGGCATAGTTATACAGTCTTTTAAGGCTTGAAAATTAATTTCAAAATAAATTCATAGTAAACTCAAAAAATCATGCTTAAATCTAGATCAATTATCAATTAATTTCTGGGCTGGTTTTTCTCAATTGTTGTTTCTGTCCTTCACTAACATCTAAAATAAAATAAAATAATATTTTAATCAATGTAGTCAGACATTTTTTCATTACTGCTTTACATAATTTGTCTATCAAAAATACATGCATTTTTATTCTTTCAGTGTCCAACATATATAATCATTGTACTAATGTTGAGTCTTCAGTCACTTTATATTTTAAATCTTTAATCCATTCAAACTAATTATTTGTATATCAAATTGAGTATAAATTTTAAGCTATGTGTTCATGGTTCATAAAAATTCATTACAAAGCATTTTTAAATCACCTAAGCTGATGTTCTATGTAACAAAGTCCCATTGACCTCCTATATATAAAGGTCTTTAACCTCTTCACATTTATGAAACACTTTATATTCCTTTATATTAGAAAACTAAAGTATCAGCAGTATGCTGTAGATCAACCAAATGAAAGATCAAGGTTGCACTAATGCCCCAAAATCTTTCAATATTAGGGATTTTTATATGAGATATGCCGAAATGAACACATTTTCTGTTGCAGAGAACTTCTTAATCACAAGTAGAAGAGCCCTTCGGAACCAAAAACTAACTGATTAATGTCAGCCTTAGTATGTAAGAAGTTGTGTTCCTGAGAAACTGGATTGTCTACATAATATTATGTGCTAGATACCTCTGGCAAATATTTTCTCTTTGATTGTGAATAGTGTCTGATATTAAAGAAGATGGAGAAGATCTATTTGACTAACTACTCATCAAGAGAAAAAGTATTTCTCAAACTTACATATAGAGAGAACTTTTAAACAGGAAATTTATTTGCAATAATATTTATGCAAATCAGTGAATATCTAATTCATCAGTGTTATAATGAGGGAATCCTTACAACAAGTATAAGATAGCAATGAACTTGGAAGGAAAGATGAAGCGATATTTTTCAGATGTTCAGGGATTATTTTATTCCTCCAGCTGCATGGCTGGAGTTCCCAGGCAGCCCCCAGTCATGGGACCATGTTCTCTTCCCGGGCCCAGGCACCCAAACCACCCAATCAGGAACAGGTATGGGGCACAAGTGACATGGGGACAGGGACAGACCCGTACCCTGCAGGGTCCCTCCCCCAGGATTTCAGGTGAGAGGCACCTCCACACATCAGTACAAACATACACAACTGAAGACAAGAGGGTGATCACAACAAAGGATCCAAATTCTTTTGACCTTTAAACATTTTAATTCCCAAACTGAAGTGAAATTTACTTTTCAATGAAGAAATTTAATCTCCTTGGACAATTTCAGCTGAAAGTAAGACCAGTTCCAAGCACTCTATTTAATATCTAATTACCTCACAGCTAGGAAATTGCATCTTATTTCAAGGTTGAGTTTGTCTAATTTTAGTTTTCAGTCTGCAGAACTTGTTATATGCTTGCCATGAGCTGTGAAGAACCTCTGTTCACTAATTTTTTTTTCATGTGTTCCTTTGTTTAGGAATTGAGTCATGTCTTGAAATTCTCTTTTGTAAGGCAAAACATTTCAAGACATAAAAAGTTTATTTTTCTGCCCAAGGGCCCTATAAATCATTCTGATATTCCATATTTCCTTTAAAAAATAGACACAAAAATTAGATACAGCATAGTATTTCCAATGGGTGCAATTGCTTTGGTACAAAATGACCAAAGTAGGAACACATTTTATTCCTACTTTTCGATGTTCAGAAATCCCATTAATACTCACAACATTGAAGTAGAAACTTCTGCTGAGATTCTTGGGTCTCTTAGTCACTGCCTTCCACGACAGTCTTTCATGTTGTTCTTATTTGATTTTCCTCAATGGAACAGTTTGTATTTAGTTCTTATTTTGTTAGAACATAATCAGTCCACTGCATCTGAGGAGCAGGATGGTCAGTCAGAAGGTATCACACTGATCTGATGGAAAAGCATGAGTTTCTAAAACTATCATAAGTAGAAGATGGTAATTCCTGGAAAACCAATCTTCCTTTCATATTCTTCACCATGGTAAATATATGTATATTTGAAACTCCATATGCAATGCATGGAAAGAGCTGGGCCCATACTATAGCAATAATGGGTCCAGTAAATTTATCAGGGAGCCTTGTAATCATAGAATCACAGAACCACAGAATGGCTGAGGTTGGAAGGAATGTTGGGAGGTCATCTGGTCTAACCCTCCTCCAACAAACTTGCCCCAGACTGGTTTCCTAGGATCACAGGCAAATGGATTTTGATTATCTCCACAGATGGACATATTACAACCTCCCTTGTCAACTTTTTCCTGTACTCAGTCACCCACACAGTGAAAAAAGTGTTGCTCGATGTTCAGATAGGACTTTCTGTGTTTCACTTTATGTCATTTGCCTCTGTCACTGGGTGCTATTGAGAAAAGCCTGGCTCTGTCTTCTTTGGACCGTTCCTTCAGGTATTTACATCCATTGATAAAATTCCCACTGAGCTTTCTTCTCTCCAGGTTCAACACTGCCAGCTTTCTCAGTCTTTTGTCATAGAGACATGACTGAGTCCCTTCATCATTTTAGTGGTCCTTTGTTGAACCCTATACAGTATGACTATATCTTTCTTGTGCTGTGGAGTCCAGAACGGGTCATAGCACTCCAGATGTGGCTTTATCAGTTCTGAGTAGAAGGGAAGGATCATATCCCTCAGCCTGCCAGTAAAACTTCTCCTAATGCATCCCAGGAGACCATTGTCAGTGTTTTCGCAGAGCAAACAGGATGGGGAGCTCGGACAAGTGTTCCAGGAACTTTTTTATTAATCAGTCTCATGTACACAGCTGAGACAAGAGATGGCACAGAGCTCAAGCTGTCACAAAGACATCCAAAGATTTCCTGGTTGCAAAGCACTGTTAAAAGCTTTTTGGCCAATAGTGTGCTTCTAAAAGTTACAGACATCTGTCTTACCCAATCTATAATTGCTCACGTGCTCTAGTTATAAACAATGCGGGTTTGTTATGCCTTTTTAACAACAGACAATAATTCACTATTAAACTTAAACTTATCTGTCTTGCTAAACATATTTTATTTTGCAACTTCAAAATCTATTTAGGCCATACCTAGGCTCTAACCATTGTATTTAGTGTCTTGCTACTTATAATTGTATCTTCTAGTTTTTCCAGGCAAAGCTGAATCCTAACTTCTTTCTGACTTTATTTTCTGAAACCTGCTTTTATTTCTCTCATCTTAGAATCTTCCACCTTTTGTAGTTCCCCATAGCCATTAGTCTTTTTTGCAGCAGGAGCACATTGCTGGCTTGTGGATAGCTAGATCATTTGTCTGAAAAGCTGTTTCCAGACAGTTGGCCCCCAGCATATATTGTTGCCTGGGGTTCTTCCTCCTCATGTGCAAGACTATGCAGTTCCCTTTGTTGAACTACTTAAATGTCCTATCATCCCATTTTTCCAGCCTGCCAAGGTCCCACTTCATAGCAGCACAGCCCTCTGGTCTGCCAGCCACTCCTCAGTTTCATAGTATTTCACTAATAGAAAACATCAAGGAGATGGTTGGTTTTGAATATCACACCTCTACAACCTTTAGCTACCAAACTGGTAACAAGCACTTTGTAAGGGTTAAAGAGGTCCACAGTTCTGTGAAAAACCTTTCTTCAAATTAGTTACCCATGTCAGGTGAATCCTTAATTATTTAAAAAAAAAGGAGGGGTGGAAGGGTGCCACATTCTCCCATTTGCTCTGAGCCCATGCTTCTGAGTTGCAAGAAAAGCCATTTACTTATGGAACTTAATAAATGACACGTGTTGAAAAGTAAAGAATTTATGAATGCTAATTCTTCCTTTTCCGCTCTGTGTATGACCTAAGCCAAAGCTGCCATGGATAGAAATGTCCTTTCCCATTACAGAGTAATCAAAAGGACTTCAGAAAGAAAAATATTAGGGACAAGGCCAAAGAGCAAGATAGAAGCATTACTTGGGGAAAGTGAAATTGATAAATGTCTGCAAATTAATCTAATGACACACACAAAATTCTGAGTATGCATTAAATTTAGACCCTCTCTTACTGTTATTCCATGATGTGAAAGCCTAATGAAATTTTGAAATTTAACTGGGCATAAATATTTTCTTATAAATATGTAAGTATGAGGTTCTACTGTCTCTGGTGATTACTTTAAAGGAATGTCCAACTTAGATCCCATGGAGAAGCAAACTAAAAATTATTGTTTTCTCACATTTGAGGGATACTAAACCATGGCTTCTAACAGGACAAACATAATAAAAAATATTTTATTATATTATAAATTTTATAAAACATTTTTGCAAGGTTTTATTACTTCAGCTATTATTTAACAGTACCAACCCTAACTTGCAGCTTCTCTTTTCTTTCCTCATGACTTGTCCTAAATTTTGGCATGATTTTTTTTTTTTTTTTTTTTTAATCAGGGATAGTTCTCAGCTACTGCTTAATTTTCAAAAACAAAAGGAGTGGTAAACAGAAATGCATCAACAAGCAAATAGCAAGCTTCTATACATTTCAGCTTCAGAACTACACTTCTGGTGTCTACCAGAATCTTAAATACTCTGATGTCAATAAAACTATAAATCCCTTCTGGAAACTGCTGCAGTGATAAACAAAGCTACTGGTACATTTGTGCATAATGTGGGAGCAGAGCACCAGAACTATGACATTTTACAATTAAAACAGTATACCAAAGTTGAGATCACTCATTTCTTTTTTAACCTGGTTGAATTAAAAAAAGGGAAGTATGTGAAAGTGAGCTAGGATGGAACTGCTTTTGAAGATGTTACTTTGTATTGATCTGTTCATCAGAGATCTAAAGGAGAAAATCTGTAGATCCTGAGAGAGCTACTCTTTTTTATCTTAAGAAAAAATGTGATAGTGACTGTGAAATGTAGATATTTTGTACTGACATTTAAGATATTATGTAGTCTGACATTTTTGGCTAAATACATAAATAAATTACATGAATAGTTGAAGAATACATTTGAATGAATTAACACAATTGACAGCTTCTGGGGAAATCATGAGGTCCAGTCAAAGTTAGTAGCACTTGATAGCAAATATCTAATAAAATTGAATATAGATTTAATAAAGTCTAGGTGTACAAACATTTTTATACAGATGTAAGTGTATTCATCTGTGTCAAAAAAAATCCTCAATGTTAAACATTACTTATATCCACATGTAATATGAAAAATAGTTCTTTGCTAACAAAAAAATACCTTGAAACAGGTGCAAACACAAAGAAAATATTGTTCTTCACAGTGTAAGCATGAACTTCATTGCTTAATCAATAGCTCTAAGTATTTACCACAGTGACTCTACTCAATTACTGTTAATCTGAACTAACTATAACGGAAATAAGATTCAAGTTTAAAAGATAATTTGAAATATTGGCATGCCTGATTAATATAATAGAAATTATTTCTTGTTTTAATATAATTTAACTGAGAAAGTATTTTGCATCCACTATCTCTTAAAAGCCAAGCATTTCATATGACCAGTTCAGGTTTTTGTTTGTCTGTTTGCTAGTAATATTGACATTGATATTAACCTGGCAGCAAACTACATTTCTGCAAACAGCAATGGCTGTCATCATTGTCCTGGAAAAATTAAAGATTAAATTAAAGATGATAAAAACAATAAGATTTAGAAAACAAAAAATGTAGCATAACTTTGAGAACAAGCATGACAGAACAATGATAATTTTTTTTCTGTGCCTTCATCTCACATTTTTGTGGTCTTTCTCATTTCTTTGTACACAAGGCCATACACTCAGAATTATTCTCATAAATCTGCCTCCAATACTTGATTTTTAGCTACTGAGTAGGCCTCGATGCTATTTACTTCAGTGTTGCTATTCAACATTTCTGAAATTACATTCTTGTTAAATTCCTGGGAATTTTAGATTGCATAGACTGTGCAAGTGTGGCCTTCATAGCTATGTCTTCCCTACTAATAAATGTCAGGAGCAGGCAAAATGACTGATAGTTGGGAAAGCATATGTGTAGTGAAACAAGTTAAAGAAACAAAGCAGAAACCCAGAGTCAGTGTATCCAAATAGGAAATGGCAGTGGGAAACTGAAATGAGGGAAGGTGAGAGTGACAATTAAGGTCATAGAGAGACGTGTGGTGCACCCTGCAGTTAAGTATGAATTAGACAAAGAAGGTGAAAATCATGTGAATGACATCTGCTAAAGATAGGTTGCTAGGGTATCACCTACCTCCACTAAAACATGGCACTGAAAGTCCTAAGCTGCTATAACACAAAATATGTACAATGGGTTTTACATGTGTTGGAGAAGGAAGGGCTAGTCCTCTGGGTTACTGGTATGTAGGTAGAAGCCAGAGGTGAGAAGTGAAATAGGAAGTTTTTCCTCGGCTTAGAAATGTAGGCAGGGCAGAGAATGTTACCAGTGGTGTGGGAGGAGTGGAAGAAACAGCAGTCTGGTTTAATTTTTCACAAACTTCCATCATTTTGGCAATACCATATTAGTCCTATCAAGTTTCTGTTCCTTCCAAAGTGGATTTGAACTCTTTTACCCAGTCAAATAAGAATCTTTTTTAAAATTTTTTCCCTACTAAATATCCCTCCAAGCTATTTTTCATTAGTACTTCTAAAAAGAGGTTTTTCAGATTGCATAGATAAACTGATGTGGAGTTCTTTCACAATGAAGCTCTAGATTCATTTGTCCTTAAATTTTCAAAATAATAGTGTAGGAAACACTAATTGAAAATGAAACTGTTGAAGGAGTATGAAAAGTTATCCTAAGGGACATGTAGACAGCTGTGTGACTATTTCACTTATTTGTAAATTGCCTTTTTGTATAAGCCAAATGCCACCCCTTATTAGTTGTAATTTCTTTTCATCACTAATAGAATTTAGTTTGTTTGATTTTGTTGGTATGGTTTGGGGTTTTGTTTATTTGTTTATGATTTTTTAATTTATTTTGCAATGGATCTGTGATCTAGAGAACAGAGAATGCATGCGGGATACTTCTTTAATCTGTTAGCTGGAGGCTTCTTTCAAGATAGTCTGAATATCTGTAGTTACAGTAGCTATACAAGCTGAGACTTGGAAGCTGATGAGTTGGAAGGCACCTTTCAAGGTCATCTAGTCCCAACCCTTCTGCAATGAACAGGTAAGTTTGTTTATGCTAGTGCCTCCTACCCACCTTGCTAGGAGAACAAGAACAATTAATCTAATACTAAGTCTTTGACATAATTATTGAAATATATTTAAAATAGATTCTACTATTTCCATAAATTTAAATTTAAATTTATATTTTAATAAATAAGAAAATCCCAATCTCTTTACAAGAATCACTGCTTACCTTAAATTATTTATTTTTAACTCATTTGCCATCTTGTATTACCCGTTCTTTGTGTTTCTTACTGTTCATCTCTCTGCTGTACAGCTATGTCGATTGTACTGCATAAGAGTACAGTCACTTAAGAATTTTACTTTGATCCTTTTAGCACAGTGGCAAAATGTACATTCTTTCCCAGAAGCATAATTGTCTTTCTCTTTTTCTCAGCTCAGTACGAGAAGTAAAGCTCCTGTAGTTTGAGCAGTTGACAAAATAAAGAGGAAAAGTCTATACATCTTTTTCATTTTTCATCACCATACGAGTAATATTAGCTGAGGAGACCATATAACAAGCCCTGCAACTGCCGAGTAAACTAGATCCCTCTTAAATAGCATATCCCAGAGGAAGCAGAATGTGCCAATTAAATGATCATCCCAATTACAAGAGGCTCATGGGGATACATTGTGCTGGTGTGGTTTATAATCGCTTTCATTTCATGGATTGATTAAAACAAGAACAGTATCAGCTTCCCATCTTGATTACCTAATAAAGATGATTTATTTTGTATCCATACAGGGGTTCTTTCCTGTATCTGTGACAAAAATAGTGGAACTGTTTGTACAGTGTGTGCCAAAATAAAAAATAACGTTTTTATTCCTATGTGGCTCAGCTGAATTGTTTACGGTTTGATGATGAAAACTCCATTGTCTGAGTAATGTGTTTTACTATCAGGGAAAGAATTAGGTATTGAGCTATTGAGCTCCATCTTCATCCCAGAGGAATCAACTGGAAATATTGACTCTTGAACTGAGAGCAAAGCTCAACACATGTTTTAAACACAGAAAGTGAAATCAATGAATAAAATCATCAGACTTCAATGGAAACAGAACTGCAGACTCTTAGGGAAAAAGTAATTTTTTCACTGTTAAAAAAGTGATAAAGAGGATATTCACATTAATATAATGTTGTTTTACTGGATTTAACCTTGTAAAAACTCAAAGAGCTCCCCACCCAAAAAAAACCCCAAAAAACCAAAAAACCCAAACCAAGCCAAAAAAAAAAAAAAAAAAAAAACAAAACAAAACCACTACACAGATAGTTTCATATATTTTCCAATAAGGATAATTCAAAGAATGAAGTTATTTTTATCACTCACGTCAGGTGTTTCATTAGAGTGTGATGAAGAATTCTAAAATAAATCCTTGTTCCTTATAGAGTCAGTAGGTGAATCCAAGCAGTTAAATTAGATGTCTTAAATTTCACTATGTAATTCCCTTGCTGAGAAGCAACAGGGAGGTATGTATCTGTATTTTTTACTGATTGTACATGATACAGTGATTGTACACTAGATACAGCATTCCACAAACTTAAATCTGTACATCAGAAGGAACTACAAAATACAACCAGTAAAATATTGGTCACATTTCTTTACCTTCAAAATTAGCCAAGATCTATTCAGAATTTTCTACACTCACATCTTGTAAGTTTGATTTTGTTTTAATAGAATGCACAATTTCAATTTTGGACAGTTTTTATTTTAAATTCCCTTTTATCTTGTCATTGAGATCCTTATTAAATTCTACCAGTAATTCCAAGTTGTTCAAGATTTAAAGAATATATATTAATAGGTTAAACATGTGTCTTGGACCTTAAAATTACATTTAGATTTTAATAAATTATGTCAGTGTGTACAGGTGAACATCTATACTTATTTTGATAGGAACTTTCAGATGACTGTATATGAAAAACTTTAAAAGGATAAGTATCAACAGTAGATATAAACCAACATAAATAAAATAGAATAGACCACCAATGACTAAAGAAAAAATAATTCCTGTGCCATTTTAAATGAGGAAAATTCAGTAAATTGTTGCAATAAGGTAGAAATGATGCATTAAAGGAGAGGTTCTGCAAAGGAGAGGTTCTTGTGCTGATTTGGCTGAGAATGTGCAGGCTGAAAATGCAGTAAGCATGTAGACAAGAGAAAGACGTGGAAAAAAATTTGGGATTAGATTCTGCCAAAAAAGTGTCTTTTCATTAATACAGGACTAGCATTCTATCCAAACTGTGCAAAAGCAGAGTTCCCATTACCCATCCTCACACATTTACTTGCATGTAAGGTCCTTCATCACCTCTTACCTTTATCCTTCTAACATATACCTGTAATAGATTGGCAGGAACACTTTATCTTTCTCCTCTTTCTGGATCATCATTAATGGCTGCTGTACCTCCTTGCCTAGCTTTCCATCTTTTCCTTGGCTTTTTAAAAGTGAGCTCCTTTAGGAGACCCTCCTGTTATGAGTAGGGATCCAAGAATAACTGCTCTTATGTTTAGCCATCAGCAATTTAATGTTCCTTTCCAGTCCCAGGGGTAACAACCTGTTTCTTTTATCTCTTATATTTTATCTTTCTGTACAACCACTGCTTCTAGCACCATTTTTCTAACATTGCTGCTTATCCTTGCATAGCCTTCTTTGGAATGTAGTATGTTATCAGTTAAATACAGCTCCTGAAATTTCATTTTCTTTTCTCTTCAGGTATCAAAATCTAGTTAAGTAGTCCATTAAAAGGGTTTCACCCCTACAGTAAGTTTCGTGACTTTCATGACTCTTGAGGGGGGAATTTTCAGTGTGATCAATGAAGAATTAAAAGTGCTACTGCTATTGCTGTTAATGGGAATAGTGGGTTGCTTTCCTATATTTCACATTGTCAGTTCACCCTTTGATGTCTAGGACATGCTTCAGGGCAAAACCTAAGTTGTAATGCATTATAATTGACAACAATATTTGAAAGAAATACATTTATGTTTTCTTAAATTCAACTTACAGTGATAATTTCTTTAGATACAGAAGAAAGCTGCAAAAAAAAAAAATATTAGAAAGGTACCAGAGACAAACTTTCTACTACCTATTTCCAACAAAATGCAATTTCTAGGCTTCCAAATTCCCAGGTCAGTATGCCTGGTGGAAACTTTTCTAAAGATAATTATAGTTTTGTATATATAGATGCAGCATACTAAATAGGCACAGACGTTATCGATAACTCAATATTTTACAGAATCCATTCTTTTTCACCCCCAAAAAAATCTTCAGTTGTAAACATTTCTACTTCAGAAAGGAATCACATTTCCTTACATTCCTTAGAAGCTAGAGTTTACAAAAATTAGCTAACTTGCTTGAAGAGTGGTACTAGTAGCACCCAGGTCATGGGTTCGATCCCCATATAGGCCATTCACTGAAGAGGTCGACTGAATGATCCTTGTGGGTCTCTTCCAACTCAGAATATTCCGTGATTCTGTGAAAATAGTTTAAAAGAAAACATTTAAAAATATTAAAAGGAGAGAGTTGTGGTTTGTTTTATTTTTCTGAAAAAACATAACCAGAAAAACTAGTTCTAATTACTTTCAGAGTATGACTGCAGAAGGTGTGGTATTCAACTCCAGAAATTCTTGCATACATATGCTTAATATTAAGACTGATTTGTCAGAGTCTCAAAATTAGACTCTTGTTAAAAGCTATTGTGGATCAAGCTCTGCTAAATTATCTGCAAATTATTAGCAATATATCTCTTGGCTCTTTATGTGCCCACTTCTCTAATAGCATTCAGTGCCAGCAGATATGTATGGTATTGCTAGATATGTAAATGGTGTTTTTCAATTCAAAATGCAAATAGCAAGTCATGACTGTAAGGCAGAAAACTGTAAAACTTTTGGAGAATTTAAAAACTAATGTACCATCATTTTACATACTTAGGTGACAAAAACACATACATTTATTATATTAAAAGTGCCTGCTGAGGAAAAAAGTCTACAGCATTTTTATGTTGCAAACCGTGTTTACCTTCTCCTACTTGCTATTTCCTTACTGCAGTAACAACCAATCTAAGCCATGACATTTCTGGAAAGAAAAAAAAAAGGAAAAATATAATAATAATTTAAAAACACTGTCTTTTTTCTGTACAGCAATTTGCTTTTTAGTTTGAGGTACCCTGATTTAGTAGACAAAAACCTCATGGAAACTGTTTACTTGTAAGAGAAATTCAGGGCTTAATTTCATGGTTTAGGAATGGTACTCAAAATTTAGTTATTCCACTGAGACTTCCAACCTACACTGCTGATCAGTCACTCATCACTCACTCCATCACCCTTCTTCTTCCCCCCCACCAGTGGCCAGAGAGGAGAATTGGAGGCACAAAAGGAAAAGATCATGGGTTGAGATAAGAACAGTTTCCTGGAAACAGCCATGAGATAGGAAACAAACAGTAAAAACAATACTAAGAACAAAAGTATACAAAGAGAGGGAATTATTCACATTCAAAAATGCTCACTGTAGATCTCAAGACAGTGAACAATGGGCAATGGGTTCCCCACCATGCTTTCTTCCACGAGAAAGGGCTCCCTGTCCTTCCCTTCTCCCTCCCCTGCGCCGGCAATGATGCAGTGTGGTATCAAATAACACAGTATATTGGCCATGTCCTCTCCTGCTGATCTGGGCCAGAACCAGGACACTTACAGCACTAATTTGATGGCAGTATAAATCAGAAGTATCTCTGCTGAAATCCCTACAATTACATCTTCTCTATACTGTGGAAGAGATGGGAAAGCAATATTATCCCTGCAGAGAGCACAGAACCACCACCAAGAAAGCCGTGCAGAAATACCTAATGGATGAGACATGGCAAGAGCATGGCTTGGAAAACTTCAGTTATAGGGCTTGTATAAAACTTGTTCATATGTCTGGAGGTGATTTTTCGTATGTAGGTGACTTTTTATTATTGACAATATGAAATGTAAATTAAGTGGCTTTTGATTTTCTAACCTTCTATTTAGCACAAAAGTAAGAAAAGATATTCAAATATGTTCCATTTTTGTGTTTTTTAATGTACTTGGATAGAAGCTTTATACAGTCCTGTATCACTAGAACATGCACATACCAAGAGTACTGGGAATATTTATAGAATCTGGAGTGAATTCATCCAGAATGGGAAAACTGTATAGCTGATGAAAATATTCCTGCTGAATGAGAAGACAGAAGGAAAAATCCATGGAAGATGTCACAGCTTGGTGTTTAATAGTTAACAGGAGAACAAGGCAGTTTCCATTGTAGCTGTCTGTCAGAATGTTAAAAAATTTGTTGCACAATGCTCCTTTTGTGTTGCCCACGGGGGGGAATGAATGCTATTCAGTTTTATGATTGTGACTGTTCTTGTAAAAAAAAAAAAAAGTTGCATACAGGAATACTTATAGAAATTAGCTTTAAAATTTTCATCTGATAAAAGCCCATGAGGGGTGGTTGATAACACCAAAGGACTGTGCTGCCAGTCAGAGGAACCTGTATAGGCTGGAGAAATGAACTCATAGGAACATTATGAAGTTCAGCAAGTGAAAGTGCTGAGCTCTACACCTGGGGAGAAATAACCCTATGCACCCAGGATAGGCTGGTAACTGACTATCTGGAAAGCAGCCTTTAAGAAAAAAAAGAGACCTGGTGGTCCTCATGGACAACAGATGAAATATAAATAAGCCAGAAACCTTGCAATATCCTGGGCTGCATTAGGAAGAGCGCTGCCAGCACTTCAAGAGAGATGATTCTCCCCTTCTGGGTCAACCCTGGTGAGACATGCCTGGAGTGTCAGGACCAGGTCTTGGTTGCCCAGTATGGGAGAGATGCAGAGGTACTGGAGCAAGTCCAGCAAAGATGATAGATAGAGTGGTTAGAACACTTCCCATATGAGGAAAGATTGACAGACCTGAGACTGTTTAAGCTCAAGCAGAGAAGGCTCGTGGAGCATCTTATCAGTGTATATAAATACCTGACGTAGTCAGTGAAAGGAGATAAGGCCAGACTGTTCTCAGTGGTTCCTCGTGAAAGAACAGAAAGCAATAAGATTAACAGAAATACAGGACATGCCATTTAAACATTAGGTGAAAACTCTCTTTCGTGAGGATGGTTAAATACCAGCATAGGATGTCCAGAGAGTATGTGTGCATGTATACTTGGAGCTATTCAAAATCCAGCAAGACATGTCCTAAGCAACGTGCTGTAGATGGCCCAGCTTCCACAGGGAAGTTGGACTTCCTGACCTCCAGGGGCTGCTTCTGACCTCAACTGATCTGTCATTCTATTATTCTGTGGACAGGTAACAAGGTCTGAAGCATTACTCAAACCATTTGGCCCATAGAAATTACAGTTTTACAGGATGCAAACAAGCAGTTGGAGCTGAAAAGTGATTATCTACACAGATAAAAAAGAAAACCAAACCAAAACCCAAAAAACCCTTATGAGTTTTAAAAATTACCGTCTCTACAAACAAATAACACATTTCATCTTAAAATAACCTCCATCTTGGGTATTCAAACCAAGAAGAGATTAAATCCTGTTAGTAAACTATTGGTTTGTAGAATTTCTTTATCAACAAAAAATGTGCTAATAATTTTCTGCTACTTGGAAGAAAAATATTCACAAAAATTGCAGCTTCCTATACTCCCCTTGCATTTTTTTTTTTTTTCTGACTGCTATAGTGCCTATGGAATGGTGGTAAAGCTGGATATTAAGTTCAAATAGCTGTGCTGGCAACCTATCTCACTATCACCTGTTCCTGACACACTGAGAGATGAAAGTGATTTATAAGGATTTATAATTCAACAAAAAAAATACAACGACTACAGAAATTTTGCCATGTTTTTTCTATACTTCACCTACCAGCTCAGTAAGTAGGAGATAATGCTTTAAGAATTTGATGTATGGAAACCAGGTTTTATTTTAGTCAGACAGTGCTTTTGGGCACAAAATCTGTGTCATTCCCAACTGTATGCCGTCTGGAGGATGAATAATGCCAAGCTACTGGGCACATTTTATTCCCCCAGTGGTACCAAATAGTGATGAGAGAATTAGGAAAAGGCCCAGAGATTCAACTTGCAGGTTTTTCTTTGAAGACTACCCATTCACAAGGAGACAGGGTTGCCGCTTCACATAGCTAACTTTATAATTTCTCAGGTACCAACAGATTTATCCCAGATGTTGTGCTGATGTCAGCATGACTGCCATGTCTACTCTCTGGCATCTCTCTTGAGGTACATTGGTACAGGATTCTATCATTTATATATAGTTATGATGACAATACAAGTGCTGCTTTTGAACCCAGTGATGTATTTCAGAGTCAAAATGAACAATCTTCATAAATTCAATTAATAAAAAGCTTTTAAAAATATGTCTACTCTCTTTTATCTACCATCTATGTCTATTTTGATGACAGGTTTTTTGTCGCTGTTTTTTATTTTAAGGACTATGAGACAATAAAACCCACTGTACTTTAATGTATTAAGGTAAAATAATTCCCAGAGCATTGCAAAATGAAACAATGCATCTTTTCCTGAATGCCAGGAACATTAGGTATGGTATAAGTACAAGGAAGAGTTATAAAGTTATCAGATACTTTTGATTTTGTAGTTAAAATTTTCAAAGTAAACTGAAACCACAATGTACAAGAATGTGTCAAAACAGACATTGTTTAACATGCACACAGAAAATAAAATTTCCAAAAGAAAATTAAAGTTTCAATAAGATAAAGAAAAAGAAGGTAATGAATCATAGAATCCTAGAATCATAGGAAAAGACCTCCAAGGTCATTGAACAAACACCACACCACTAACTAAATCATAGCGCTAAGTTCCACACCTGGTTATTTCTTGCACCCTTCCAAGTATTGTGACTCCAACACTTTTCTGGGCAGCCTATTCCAATGCTTAACCCCCCTTTCAATGAAGAAATTGTTGCTACAGACCAACCTGAACCTCCCCTGGTGCAGCTTGTTTCCTCTTGTCCTGTTGCTGGTTGCCAGAGAGAAGAGGTTGACCTCCACCTTGCTACAAGATCCTTTCAGGTAACTATAAGTAGTGATACGAGGTGCGCTGAGTATCCTTTTCTCCAGGCTAAACTTACCCAGCTCCCTCAACTGCTCCTCACAAGACTTGTCCTTCAGTGTCCACCATTTCTGTTGCCCTTCTCTGGACTCACTCCAGCTCCTCAATGTCCTTCCTGCAGTGAGGAGCCCAGAACAGGACACAGCACTCGAGGTACAGCCTCCTGAGTGCCAAGCACTGAGGGATGATCCCTGCCCTGGTCCTGCTGGCCACACTGTTGCTAATACAGGCCAGGATGCCATTGGACTTCTTGGACACTTGGGAACATGCTGGCTCATTTTCAGAAGCCCCAGGTCTTTTTCCACTGGGTTCTCTTCCAGGCACTCTATCCACAACCTGTAGCACTACTTGGGGTTGTTGTGACCCAAGTGCAGGACCCAGCTCTTGGCCTTATTAAACCTCATACCACTGGCCTCCAGCCATCAAACCAGCTTGTCCAGGTCCCTCTGCACAGCTTTCCTGCCTTCCATCAGATCAACACTGAAGTCCAACTTAGTGTTGTCTGTGACCTTATTGAGGGTCCACTTGATCCCCTCATTCAGATCATCAAAATCCACTAATTTCTGGGCCTGGCCACCCAGCCAGTTTTTAACCCAGCCAGTTTTTAACCCAGTGAAGAGTGCACCTCTCCAAGCCATGGGCTGCCAGCAACTCCAGGAGAACGCTGTGGGAGACAGTATCAAAGGCTTTACTGAAGTCCAGGTAGGCAACATCCACAGCCTTTCCTTCAGTCACTAGGCAGGTCACCTGGTCATAAAAGATCAGGTTGATGAAGAAGGACCTGCCTTTCCTAAACTGATATGGCTGGGCTTGATACTCAGGTTGTCCTGCAGGTGCTACATGCTGGCACCCAAGAAAATCTGTTTCATAACCTTCCCTGGCACCAAGGTCAGGTTGATGGGTCTATAGTTCCCCACATCCTCCTTCTGACCCTTCTTGTAGATGGACATCACACCAGCCGACCTCCAGTCACTTGGGATCTCCTCAGCTAAACAAGACTGCTGATAAATGATGGAGAATGGCTTAGTGAGCTCTTCTCCAGCTCCCTCGGTGCCCATGGGATGGGTGAATCCCATCCAGCACCATAGACTTGTGGGTGTCTAAGTGGCTCAGCAGGTCACTAACTGCTTCCTCCTGGATTACAGGGGGTCTATTCTGCTCCCCATCCCTGTCCATCAGCTCAGGGTCTGGTTGCACTGAGGATAACTAATCTTTCTGTTAAAGACTGAGGCAAGGAAGGCATGAAGTACTTCAGGCTTTTCCTCATTCTTGGTGAGAATATTCCCCTTCATAGACTCTCTTTACACTGCACAGGATATACAGCTGTAGGGAAAGGTAAAGTACAACAATGTTTTCATAGGCTGCACTGAAGTACTCGTATAGGTTTTAAAGAGAATATCTGTGTGAGGAGTGTTTTCATGGATCACCTGGCTGTACATCACTACAATAAATTACAGAGAATATGTGGAATAATTTCTGATTATTAAACAAGATTAGATAGGCTTCAAATATTAAGATGAATTTTGAATCACAAGTATTAGTCTTTACATTTTGGCATATCTGTTCCTTTGCAATCTGAAAAATGCCAATAGGCAATTGAATGGCTTTGCTTTCACTTGTTACTAGAATTCATCTCTATTCATCTATTCAAAGGTAAAGCTGTGAGTAAACTTCATTTCTCACATATTCTGATATAAATAAAGAATATAAACAGAAGTCTACACAAACACAGTTTCATTCCACACATATTTTGAATGCTATGCCATGATCTGTCTTTAGAATTTATCACTTGAATCAGGGAGCAGATTCTACAGTGCCTTTTGTTCTAGATAATGTCTGATGTATTTCTGCTGTTCTTTTAAGATCAACTTTATGAATGTCTCATCCACTTAAAGCTGAAAAACTATGTCTAAAAAATTCTATTTCTGAGACTTTTATTGCCTGAAATGTTTAGCTCTGTAGTTTAAGCAACTTTAAATAAGTAAATATTTAGTATTTATACAAGTATGAAATTTCTAAAATCCAAGAAATTTTTCTCACTGAAAAAAAGTATTATAAAAAAAAGAGAAAAAGGAAAAAGGAAAAAAGAAAAGAAAAGGAAAAAGGAAAAAAGAAAAGAAAAAGAAAAAGAAAAAGAAAAAGAAAAAGAAAAAGAAAAAGAAAAAGAAAAAGAAAAAGAAAAAGAAAGAGAAAGAGAAAGAGAAAGAGAAAGAGAAAAAGAAAAAGAAAAAGAAAAAGAAAAAGAAAAAGAAAAAGAAAAAGAAAAAGAAAAAGAAAAAGAAAAAGAAAAAGAGAAAAAGAGGAAAAGGGAAAATGTATTGGTTGGCTGCAAGATGAGTTAGCAAGAAAACTGAGTTGAGGTTAAAATGTTATGTATGGCCTGACAAGTTATAGGAGAGAAAGAGTTCAATTCTCAATATTCTTCCTTCACAGGCTGAACCACATGTGAAGTCCCTTTATTTAGAAAAGCGTGAGGACTTTTCAAGGTTCCTAAAAATAGTAACAATGACAACTTTCTTCCTTCCTGCTTCCAATGAACTAGCAAAATAGATCACCTCTATTTGATAAGAACAAGAAAGGCCAATGCACAATTGTTTAGGATTTGCCTCTCCCCTTCTGATTACAAATGTGTGAAGAGAGATGAGCCTTTATAGGCTTGATTTTAGACAGGAAAAATATCTAACAAACACAAAATAACTTTATAACATTATTACTATTAAAAGTACAAGATAATTGGAAGTCTGCTTACTCATATTTACTTGTATCTCATTGGTACAGAAAAGTAAATACTGCCTTTTCTGTCAGTTGTCGCCTCATGTTCAACACACAAAAAGATTTTTTTTTTTTGCAGGGTTCAAGACTTTATCAGTGACTAGCTTTGTTATTGTGCATTTTAATTTTATCTTATATGAATAACATGTAAAAATCCATAAAATGATGAAAAATAACTCCAAACTCACCTCAGTCATACAGTCCTATAGAAAAAATAGATCTCACTGTTTCAAAAAAATGTGTGCATTACCGAAAAAGAAAAGAAAAAGAGTATTGCTTTTATGAATTAAAAAAAAAATAAATGCAGTGAGCATTTTGTAAAGAGATTATGAAAATAAATTTCATTAAATACACAGGCTTATAAAAAAAATGCTGTTAAATTTTTCAGGATGATAATGAGCTTTTTAAGATACATTTTTGAAGATACAATTTTTAAGATGCTTTTGGTTTTTTTTTTAATTAAGAATGTGATACATATTTAGGTAAAGAGTTTTGATACAGAAGCTGACTGGAACCAGTGATTTAAAATATATATCTTGTTCCACCTGAAAAAGGAGAAAAGCTTAATACACTTGATATCCTGCTCGACCATAAATGCCAGCCTGGCAGGTAATTAGGAACAATTTCTTTCGTAGTCACTGAAGGAAAACCATCTATATTTTACTTCACAATATTGTGACTACACATATTCTAGGGACTGACACCTTGAGGTTCCATGTGTTAAAATGTGGCTAATATTTAGCATTCTACTGAAAAGTCTGCAGAGTGCTTGATCCAGGTTTTTTCTAGAGTCTGTGTGCTGTTCCCAGAAATGTGATTGCTACTCTGTATAGTGGTTTACCTAACAAAAGTGGAAATAGACTAATGTTCACAAGAGTAGTATTTCTGCAGCTTATAAAGACAAATGTTGCATTCCCTATGCTGAAAGATTAGAGAAGAGAGAAATCAGGTTGACAAGATTATGTCTGTATTTTTGTAATGAGTGATAACTGTCCCACTACCGTATAATATTTTCATTGCATAAGGAACTCATCAAATCATTCCAAAAGTCTTCTTTTTGTAAATGAGAAAACGTGCATTTCAAACAATAAGAGACCCAAGAGTCACCCAAGGAACCAGGTTATTTTACAGATGTAGAACATGCTGAAAGTAAAATAAACTCTATTGAACACTGGAAGTCAATACCACATTATATGGGGCTTTCAGTCAGCAAACTTATGGTGCTGATATCTACCTAAATTGTACTGTTTATTTGAAGTGAATTATGGGAATTTGGTGACAGATATGTAACTGCTTAGATTAGGCACACTTTGACTATATACAGATACATATGTCACATTCTTGCTTTGAGAAATAAAAAGCTCATCTTTCATTTCCAACATGCTGTTTTGAATGTGTGCATTAAAACTAAACCAATTGCTGGTAAAGTTTAGAGCTCAAAGCATTTTTGTATTCCTCTAATTATTCAAACCTCAGTTAAGCAAGGAAGGTGAAAAATATCTTCAGCAGCTTTCTTAGTCTTTTCAGGAGATTAGTTTCAGAGCATTCTTGGTTTTTTCATCATGTGTACAAAAAAAAATTCCTCTTCCCTTTTGCATTCTTCCTGTGCTACTTTTATATTGTCATTTTTAGATCTCTCTATAGGGGCTGAAGATTATCCTAATCTTCCAGAGGTTACTTTGAAACAAGAGGGCAGCCAGCTCCAGGTTTTCCTGGTCAGAATAAGCAGTCTTACATGTCCCTTTAACAAGACTGAATGATGAGGCATTTCTTCTTGTTGGAGACCATATGGCTGTTGTTCGACTTGTAGATTAAACAGTGCCTGAAATACTCCTGGGTGCTGAAATTCAATCATCTCTGCAGCTAAACTGCTAAGGACGTCTCATGTTTTCAATGTGTGTAAACTAGAGGTCTCAAAAATGATTTCTGGATGAAGTTTGGGAGCTACAAGACTCTATAGACCATTTACAGTGCATTTAGCATGCAGTCATGCTCTTCTGGAGGCTAAAATATTTTACTAACATAGATATAAGCTGCTTTTTACCAGTTGCATGCAGTGCCTGGGGACATAGTAAGGAACATATAAGCTGCTATTGTAAAGGTAGTCTGTGGCCCACTTGAGGAAAAGAGGTTTTAGTTGGGGAGTTCTTGTACTTTAAGATTTGAAAAAGTAGATTATGAGAAAACTCATGAGACAGAGGTTAGAGAAAGGCAAGTGAAAAAATAGTCTATAGGTAGAACTGAAAAGTGTGGTTGAAATGGGTTGGTGGAAATCTGGCTTCAAGGACTGAGGTTAATATAAATACAGTGTGATTCAGAAGTATATCTGCTCAAGGCCTTTTGCATCTCTGTGGTATATAGAGCCTTTCAGGACTTTGGTTTTGTTCACCCCCCTCAGTGTTTCTAGGTGGTGAGTGTGCTAGAGACTTTCAAATAATATTGCAAAGGGTGAAATTTGATATAATAGAAAGAGTCCAAGTGGTGATGGCAACATTTGTCCTCTTTTATAATCAGTTCAGGCTCTATCATACCAATACAGTCAATTGGCAATTCAGCCATTCAGCTGCTAGGGATGAGGTTGCAGCCCCCAACTTAGATATTTTCATGCTGGTGGGCTGAGGTTCAGACAAATGTAAAGACCATGGGAAACTACTGGATTTGGACTAAGATGCTGCTGAGAATAGCAGAGTGAAAAGCTCATGGAAGTTGCAGATAGTGCCATGAAGTATAGCCAATTTCACAGAAGGTTCAGGGGGATAATGAGTGATGGCAAAACTTCACAGATAATTAAACAGAATATTAAGGACATTTTGGAGAGGAGAATCTGATAAGACCAGAATTATCTGTTAGCAAAACCGCAAAAGGAGAATATTACCTAGGTAGTCACAACAGATATACCAAAATCAGATTCCTCTGGTACCAAAACCAAGAACAATGGCAAACAAGTAACTAGAAGTAGCTTCTATATTTAGGAGATGAGGGCAGAGAAAAGCAGAGATAAATGTGGGCAGGAGAAAGAATGGGAGGTAGGCTGGAGTATAAAAAGGGCTAGTCAGGTATAACCCGCTGCTCATCTGACCTGCCTGATTACTGTAGTTTGTCCTGCCAGTCTGTTGAAAGAAGTTTCCCAATCTGATTTACCAGATAAAGAGTATTAAAGTAGACTTACCAAAGTTTATGGCTGTAAGTAGCTCTGTTTCCTTTGAAAGTTCTTTTTGTCACATTTGGAAAATGCAATATTTTAAAAGAAGATATTAGAAATTTTTCAGCTTTTAGTCCTTAAAATGCATCAGGAATGCAAATCATCTCTGCTATCTTGTTCTCCTCTTAGAAGTTCTTAGGAGCTTCTGAATAGTAAATTTAAAGGTTTATCTGTTTAAAGGAATAGTTGGAGTACTAAATATTTTCTTGAAGTTTTTTATCTCCAACATTTATTTAAGGGCACATCAAAACAAACAAATAAACAAATCTGCATTTTAACTTCCTGACTGAAGTTTTTTTACTTTGCAATTCAAGTTTCACTCTCTTGGTCTTATGCAATTATAACTTCATTGGTTCAATTGTGCCTAATTATGAAAGCCATGACTTTCTAAATTACAAGTCAAATAGAAGGTAAGAAAATTCCTGTATTTTTCTGTTATTCAACACAAAGAAGCTAAAAAATAACAAATCTGATATTTTTCCTTCAGATATCACCTTCCTAAGTACTTATTTATTAGGTTCACATTCACTGTGCAAAGAAAAATTCACACTTTTGTTTGTGGAACTAAGCCAGAACTCAAAGCCTTTAAAAATGTACACATGCTGAGTTTTTTTCACCAGTGATTGAAGTAGGGATGATGCAAACATCTTTTGATTTTATGTTTGGAGGGTTCAGAGACCAAATGAAGTAGGTACCATATTTAACAATACTAGAAAATAAGTGTCAGTCCTAGGCAGAGAGGCTGATTTACTTTCTCACAATTGTTTAGTGAGTTTATTGCAGTGGCCTTGGTAGATCAATTCAGGATAAGCAAGACACTGAACTCTCTTGGGAGACTGTCTCAGGAGCCTACACTTTCAGTGACTTAAATCAGTCAACACAAAATGCAAGGAACACATATACTTGAATGTACCAGATGCTCCCTGCATACAGGGGCTTTTAGAATGTACAGTCTTATCTCAGCAGAAATGCCTCCCAAATATGGATGAAAAAATCTGGAATGATAGGGGCACCTCCATTAGCAGAGGGTGGCCTGAGTTCCTCCCTGTCCCTTCTCTACAAGATACTGTGTGTTTTACCTTAAATTAATGTCCTGTCCTGATCTGCCTACTATATGAGAAAGAAAACCCTTTCTGACTTAAAATGCATGTTCCTTTTCAGAAGCAACAAACATCTTCCTGAAAGTTGCTCTTGGCTGCACACTAAATAAATGCTACCACTTCCAGAAGTCACTACTAAAGCCAGCCTGGGAGAGATTTCAGCAGTGCTTCCATCAGCTCCTGGTAGGTTTTTAAGATATCTCTGAGCAGAAGACCTTAGAAGAAAGGTAATGAGAACTACAAACAACTCCAAACTTCTTATAAATACACAGTGAAGAACTGTGCTCTACAGAATTATAATTGTCTCAACTTTCTTTGTCTGTTCTTTCCCCTAATGAAACTTGATAATTCATATTTTGTGCATTTATTGGGCAATTTCCTAATTTCATGAGTAAGTATGGATTATGGATTTATTTTTTCCCTTTATTTGTTCAATAAAGCTAGAAAAAATAAGTCCTTGCTTTAGAATCAATCTCACCTTTTTCTCATTTTCTATCTCAGTTAGGACAGCTTAAAATCTGAAATTTTCTCTGGTTACATGACTTACTGTGAAAGTACTGGAATCAAGCAGATTTCAGGTTTCTCTCAGGAGACACCTGCTTGACAGCTGTTTTGTTGTTAATGGCAGAATTTAAATGTCTGCTGCTTTCTGCATGTAGCTTTGCTGATTGCACTTTGAAACCCTTTTATAAAGAGAAAGTACTCACAAAAATGTGTTACTCTTCCCTCCCCATACACACATTCCTTGATATATGCACAGTGCTGGGAAAGACTTATAAATATCTAGTACTGGTGGGGGAAAATAAACAACTACATCATCATGTTTTTAGAGAATAAATGGCCACCTAATAATATGGAAGTGATTTTTGGATAGGGTTTGGGTTGGTTTTTTTTTTTTTTTTCTAATGTGACAAAAGGAGATGACATATTGCATTCCAATCACACAAGTCTAATATTTGCAGGTTATGCCTGCATTATCTTTAAAGATGTCTCTGTGTTTTTGAGGACTGAGAGCTTTGGGTAAAAAAGCCTGAGGTTGGCAGAAAAGTCAGTCTGAAGCACTTTGGATTTTTTCCCAGATCTGCTGTATCTCTTTCATGCTTTATAGTGATATCAGCAATTTATACCTCAGTATTTATTCTAGGGAGGAAATAATTCTCAAAGCAAAATAAACAATGATATCATTAAACTAGCAGTTTTGCCAAGGAAGACAAATAAGAAATCCCTATATTTAGTACTTACAGCATGGGATGAAAGAAATATCTGTTTGTCAAAAGAATTTTCCTTTTTTTTCCTTTTATTGAGGGGGAGGGGGTGGAGGAGAACCTTGTGAGAAATTATAACATTTTTTAAGAATACAAGGTTTCACACTGTGCTTACTGAGTTCTGATAAGAAGTTCCCAAATATGTTGCAAGCTGGCAAAATGTAAAGCAGCGAATTCTCATCTTGTTCAAAGGCTGTTATTTTCTGGTAATGCATACATCAGATCTCCTGCTGGCATTCAAGAACCTAACCACCAAAAAAGAGATAAAAGTAAAGAGTGTCACAAACTTCAGTGTCTTTATAGATGACTTACATGACATCATAGAAATATTGTCAATAAAGTAGCTGCAATAGAATTTGGTTCAGTGGATATCTGACAAGTTTTACCAGGGAGAACCATGAGATACACAGGCTAGTGTGTCCAGTTATACCAGTCTTCCAAAGAGCTCTCAGAAGCATAATATATGAGTTGGCAGTCCTCCATCTTCCTCAAAGACTTCACTGGTGCTGCAGTGTGATGGTGAATTTCTTGACACTGTCTAAAATATGACAAAACCAAGTTCCCGATGATCTCGAAATTCTCTTTGTTACTGTACTTGTACTGCAGATGCTTTTTTTGATGTTGTCTATATTTCTAAGTCGTTGAATGAATCCTGGTTTGGTGTTTCAGTTTCTCCTCCTATTTTATCAGCTCCATATTAGATGTTTAGTTCTAATTTATTTAATTCATAATAGCTTGTGGAGAAAATTGTGTAGTTTTAACTTCTGCTTTTATTTTGAAAAATATATGTAACTGTCTTTTTATTCAACCCTGAAAGCATTAACACACTAACTATGGAAGGGCAGCCCAGTTTCAGTTATAATAGTAACTTCAAGGACAGATCAGGGCAGATATCTTGCTCCTATACAGAAAAAACCTGAATATACAGAAAAAAAACCCCAAAACTATGGTAACATAATTTTTATGATTTATAAACCCACTCACAGTTCCAGTTCTTATTCCAACATATAAGTTTCTCTCTATCTCTTCCTCTTCTCTTCAAAGCACATTTTTAAAGAAGTTAAATAGTTACTGAACTGGAAGGCAGTAAATTTAGATTGCCAAAGAAGACAGGAGAAAAAAATAATGTGTGTTCAGATAAAGGACTGCTTTGAAGTTGACATATGTTCACAAAAATAATTTCACATGCTTCCATATCCTTACAAAGTCTTTATCCCAGATAAACTGTGCAGTCTCAGAAAGGTTAAGTGAAATCATGCTACAGAATTCTACTAATGCCTTTAATATGATTAGTCTACACCTTATCTGAGATATTTCTTTGGCTGTAGAGGGAGTGCCTCAGTTCGGTGACTCAAATTTAAAGGTAAAAATCCAATTGTTATTGCTTAACATAAGCACACAATTAAAATTGTTTGGAAGTTATGCTACCTCTATGAATGCTGGAAATTGTGCAGCAATATAAAGCTCACTTTAATGACTTATATTTCTTTTTATATGAGTTTGATTTTCACTAAACAAACTTATTTTTCATTGTGTCTCCTGATCACGATGTCTTGAAATTCTAGTTTTCCTTATACCTGTGTCTGGACTGTGATATTCCAGGCACTTGAAACAACTCTTCTATATTCAAATTACATCACTAACCTGGTATCCTTCAGCAGGGATTTAGAATAAGTTATAAAAAACACATCTGTCCTTTTAAAAAGGGAAGAAAGCATTGATAACCATTAAATTACAGAGTACTGTAGATCAAAGGAGTCCAGAGTGAAAACTAAGGCATGGTACTCCCAAAATACATGAATTGTCTATACTGGAATGAGAGCAGCCATGGGACAACCAAAGCAAGTTGCACCTGACCAACCAGATTTTTTTCCATGACAGCTGTGTGGTCAGACAGAAGTCAATCTTTTGAAGGGTTTTTAATAAAGGTACTTATCTAGGATGAGAGTTTCTTGGAATTGCATTAATAAATTAAAAAGGCAATTATTTCTATGTTTGGTGACACTTATTTGTGTTGGCAGTCTTGTTATTTTTTTTGGTTAAAATATTTTCTTCAATATGTTCAGGCAGCTGAAGACAAATCCTAAGCTATTTTGCAGTCATCACTGCAAAGTTATTTAGACCACAAAATTATCATGACAGGACAGAAATAGTCATTCATCTTGAAACTCAGACAGACATAGAGAAATATACCATGGCAGAAAGTGCTGAAATTAATACATAAACCAGAAGTAATATGGAATATAAAAAAAGGAAATAAGGAAGAAAAAAAAATAAAGACAGAACATGGTTTTTTATTATTTTCATTCAATAATTTTGAATGCAAATACCCTACAGGACAATTCTAAAAAGCTCCAGCTTTTTCTTGTATTTTCCAAAATTTTTAAATTGTGTATATACATATATATATATATAGGTAATTCTAATATATTTTACCCTTAATTTATCGGAACTGGTCAACATAACTTTACACAATGGCTTATTATTGTATGCATTCTTTTATAAGTGAAGATAAATACTCCAGCCTTATGGGAAAGAAATAAAAAAAACATCCAAAGTATTCTCTTATTATACATCCACATCTATGTTTTTGTTTTGAAGCTGTTTCAAGTGGCTGCCCCAGTTGCATTATTTAGAGACTTGTCTTGATTCACAGAGAAGTTCTTAAGAAAAAAAGCTAGATTCTTTTGATTTGCATGAAATGTACCATTAGTCCTTTGTTGAACAATCTGAAGAAATTAACCAATGCATATCAAAATGAAGTCTTTCACTGAGTGGAAAACATGCATGTGGACTGTAGACTACTGTCTGTGTGGTATAGCTGCCAGCTAAGGTTCCAGGCAACAGTTGCTGGTCCCTGTATATGAAAGCCAGAGCAAGATCTAGAAGAAGGTTGGCTCAGACCTGAGGGCAGAATTTTGTCCTGTCCATTTAGTGACTATTTCATCTTCTTGGCTCACAGAGATATGTATGGTTCAAGCTGGAGTGGGAAAAAGCAATGCTGCAGAAGGGCCTCAAGTGTTTGATGCTGTCAGGGACTATTTCCACTCTGCCACAACCTTAGAAACCTTAATTTTACTTTTGCATCCAGACCCCTTTTTTACCATCTGCAAAATTGTCATAGAAGTAGGATTTTCCATAAGAGTAATGGGCTATTTTTATCCACATCCAAAAGGCAGTTTAAGATGACCAGAATGAGTTCAACTGGAGTATTCCCCAAGAATCAATTATTCCCCTAACAGTGACCTCTTCATATGGGTGTTGATGAACTCAAAATGAGGATTGGATTCAGGAAACAAATAGGAATATAGTTTTATCTTCTTCATGATGGACACTATGCAACTGATGGTGGTAAAACACAGTATGTTCTTCTGGGTGTCCTTTCCTATGATATTCACAGCCCTGCGGGTGAGGAAGTACACTGGAATATCAACCTTCTGAGAGCTTTGAACCATATGCATGATAAGGACATTCAGTGTTCTTTGTTCTGATTGCCTCTGTACCCTTGCATGACTGAGAAAATAACACTGAAAAGTAAGGATACCTCAGTATTACGTACTACTTTGCTTAGATGGAAAAAAACATTAATGCATTAGACAACAGCTAGGGGAAAGCATCACTCAATACTTATCTGATGGAAATGTATTCTTGTTTGGTTTTTATTTTCTAATGCTGTCCTAATTGATTTAGCATAACTAACAGATTTATTTTCTATGCACAGTCAAATCAGATACACATATTTCTTCAAATACTGATATATAGAGCATTTATGGGTAAGGTAAGCATAAAATCAACTCTTCACAGGCGCTTTTCTGTCTTTCTCTAGCTAAGAAGCTCTGTCCTAAGGGTATGTCTCTACAGTACTCCAGAAGCAGATAAACTGATAATGAAACTTTCTTTTGGTTAAGCATTTTGTATAACATAAATGTTAAACTGCAGTCACTTTAGTCACAATGATTCTCAATTAAAAATTTTTGTCAATCACGAAGTTAAAATCCATAAGGAAGTCTCAGAAATAAATGCTCTTAATTATTTGGTTTTTTTTCTTAGTCAAAATTAAATTAGAATTTCTATTTTATTATATTTTATACTGCTAGAATTTCTTTCTTTTACATAATTTGGAACATTTAGGAAGATTAAATTCAACCAGACTCTATAGGCTGCTGTTCTGTAAGATTCTGCACTACAGTAGTACATTCCAAGACATCAGATATATATTTGCTTTCATTAAGGATAGCTGAAAAGTTGAGGTTTCAAACAACCTATCACTTAGTTGAATAAATCATGTTGGTATAATATCCAGAGTTACAGGTAATTTTGTTCTGGGAAATTAAACCTCTGTCTCTGAAGCTTGAGTTCTAATTGTAATTCTTCTATGTGGGTTGGGATTTGGACTAAAATGACATTTTATACTGATACTACAAACTCTCAGCTAATAGTGATGAGGTAAAGAAAAGTGCCATTCTCCTGAGAGGAAATTTGCTTCTCAAATCTTAAGGGAACTTTGGACTTGCAGTGTGCTGACAAGCTCAAGACAGAATTTCATCTGGAGCTTAGACACCAAGGTAAGAGATTTATCTGTTGGGAAGTGGGACTGACAAGTCCAGGCTCTCTTGACTGTATTTCCTTATTTATTTACTTTGTCCCATGGCAAGAAATATTCACTACTATTTGCAGTGCTAAGAAGATGTTGAAAAAACAGGACAACTTATGCTGTTTGTAGAGATTGTTGCTGACATTAAGAAAGTTCCTAGTAGTCAAATGGCCTTGAATCTGAAGTGTTAACCAGAAAAAAATGTAAGTTACATATATTATTGTACAGTGTTTAGACACATAGGATCATAGAATCAAAATCAGGATGTATTCTGCCAAAGAAGAGGAACCAGATAATATGTAGGGAAAAAAAATTTCAATAACTGAAAGCTATAGGAAGGAAATGGAATGAATCTGTTTAAACTATCAGAGAAGTCAGTCTGACACATTAACAAGTTATGTGAGAGCAATCTTTGTCAGGTGACTGGGAGTTGAGAACACTACAGAAGAATTTCACCAGATATTTGCTTTACCCTTTGCCCCACCATCCTTTTAGGAGAAGTATATCTTGGACAACAAGATGGATATTGAGTAAATTGGGAATTAAAAACTAAGCAGATGAGAAACAAGAGTGTACAAATTGTAAGTTCACTGTCTACAAGTAGTTATGCTATGGAAAAGCAAGGCACAATTTTACCTGCAAACTCACAGGGAAGGCTCCTGTGGCTTTTTCCTAACAGGCAAAGTGCCTCACTCAATATTTTTTTTAAATTTCACAGGGAAAACAGGATGAAAGTTCACTGCTCTTATCCTCCCATTTGATGTCAGGAGCTAGTGTCTGTTAAATTGACATTTAAAAGGCACTTAATACAGAAGACTGTATTTAAAAAATATAGTAATGCTCAGCTCTGAAATATATAAAAATAAAACATTCAGCTCCATCAGTAAAAATTAGTCCTGACTTTGGCATCTAAATTGGAGAACACCAGATCTTAGATGGGCTTTTCTGACAGGAGTAAATTCATAGAATCATAGAACAGTTTGTGTGGGAAGGGATGGCAAAAATCAGCTAGTTCTAATCCCTCTGATTTGGGCAGAAAATCTTCCAGCAGACCAGATTGCTCAAAGCCCCATCCAGCCTGCCCTTGAACACTTAAAGGGATGAAGAACAACTTGTCTGAGCAACCTGTTCCAGTGCCTCATGGTGTTCCTCAAGGGAGACAGCTGTAGGAAACTCCATTCAAGAGCAGAAATCTGAAGATCCATTGCTCTGGAGACCTTCACAACATTAACAATTATATGAACAATTTACAATGTTGAAATTAAAAAAGCTGAAATGGCTTCTCTTATATACATATATTGCCAATCCTCCATCTACAGACTAGAATGCTCACTCCAAGAATGCAGTATTTAGACTTTAAAAGTCTACCCATAAACTACTGGAAAATATAAAAAAAAAATAAATTGCTGCGACTCTTATTCCATGCTCCTGTTCTCAGAAAATCTCATTGTCATGGTTTGGAACTGGCATTCCCCAATTTAGTGTTTCCACTGAAACTCTCCAAACCATGTCCAAAACTGCTCACTCGCCGCTTCCCCAACCCACTGCACTGCACTGGAGAGGAGAATTTAAGGTAGAAAAGGTAAAGATCACATGTTGAGATGAAAACAGTTTTATCTTGGCAGCTTGATCTACCTATCTATTGTGTTGCTCTTCAGTAGCCCAGCCCTTGGGTACATGTATATCTATGTGACACATTTTTATACCCATTCTTCTCTACATGGGAAGTGATGTCTTGCCAATTTAGCAGCCCAGAGGGTTTTACCTCTATAATGCCAATTGGTCTTTTCCCATTGGTCCACCCACAGCCACAGAGCATTTTTTACCATCCAGAAGTCAGTGTAGAGGTAGAGTTTGGGCCATTTTTCTCATTCAGTGATATTTAAAGCAAGCTGGATGGCTTTCATCTATGTGACCTGATTGGATCCACCTTGTACCCCAATAGCTTCTGAGACTTGCCATGTAGGGCACCATATGGCATGTATGTAGCCCTTCAGTATAGCTGGAACTGGCAGTAAAGAGAGCATGTCACTTTTCATTTTCTGGTAGCTGATTATGTGGGGGAGCATCCTCAGCACCTTCTCCTGTTCTGATGATAGTCCAAATATTTTGCCTTCAGGCCAGTTTGTGATGACTCCCAAGATCCCTGGGCTTAGTATTCGAGCTTTCAGTGTGACCAAGTGAGACACTTACTCCACATCGGTGGCATGACACATCAAAGGGACTTTCCCTTTTGACATTCAGCCCAGTACTGGTAGTCAAGGTGTCAGGAGAAGCTATGTTTTGGTACCAATCACTTCTGAAGTAGCTCAAACCTCTTTGTAAGCTGACAGTATCTCTTTCTTGGTTGGGGGTTAACTGGCCTCAGATCCTTTGCATCTCTGGCTCCAAAACCTGAGGAGCTGTCCTCAAGTCTCTCCGGGTACTGTTTTCCAAAAACTCCATGAAGGACCATTCTGCCCAGATGCAGTGTAGAGCATATTTTTTACAACTTGTCCTCTAATGATTGGCCCAATGGCTACTGCAGGAATTATCTGCTGTTTAATTTGTTCAAAAGCTTATTATTTGTCAGGACACTGCTTAGTATCATTCATGTTCCTGTTCACTTGATGGAGAGGCATATAATCAGACTGTACTCTGGAAAATGCATTCTCCAAAAACCCACAGCCCCTAGGAAAGCCTGTGTTTCCTTCTTGTGGGTTGGTGGGGACATAGCTGCTATTTTGTTGTTTCTTTTTCCTAAGTTTTATTTTATTCTTGTCCTTTTTCAAATCTTATTTTATTATTTTTTTCTTTCCAAGATGATTTCAGGATTTTTCAGTCAATGGCTTCCTACAGATACAACTACAGCTCTATATGTATTTATTGTAGATGATGCAAGCAAGGGAAATACTACTGTATCTTGTTTAAAACTTTGGTTAGTTTATTATCCCTAATGTCAATAAAGGGACAGTCCAGGTTGTGTTTCATAGACCAGAAGAATTTGGCCTTTATTCTAAGGAAAAAACTTAATAAAAATGTAGTCATACTTCACCTCCTTCGACACCTCTTGCAGAAAAAAAGGGCCATATTACATGTCCAGTTCTGTAATTCAGGTTCTCTGATTGAATGCCGTGTTATAGAAAATACTGTAGAGACTGTGATTAAATCCATACATATGTACTTTGATGTTTGTTTCTCTAGAAAAGACAAAAGAAGTTAAGCAGTTACTGATCCTGGTGATCACCACTTTGAAAAAGGCAATTTTCCCACCCCAAGATAACATAATGCATTATTGCAAAAGAGATTCCATATGATTACAAGGCACACAGGATATGTCTTTTTTGACCAAATTTTCCCATTTTCTTTCCAGATTTTTCTAGATGTCTTCATAAGAAAGATTTTCTTTTGGGATGTATGTATATCTATCATCACCAAGAAGCTTGAAATTTTTTGAAAACTGCAGGTATTCATCTGCTAGAAAGCAATTAAATTTAGATATTTATATTGCCAGTAGCTGATAGCTGCTTAACATCTATACATGGGTCAGTGTCATATTTATATGTCCAGCCTTAGCAGTAGAACTTATGTCACTGCTGAGTTATCAAATCCATGCAGTTATCTGTCTGGCCTAGATATTTTAACCAGGCCTGCTTGCTCCACTTAGTTATGAATGAAGGATATAATCTATATTTTTCTATTGTCTTGACTGTCTACACACTCAGTGTCCTAGAATTTTGACTAAATGAATGTATATATACATTTTATCTACTGGGAAATGAAAACTTGCTGTGCTTTAAAGATGAACAAACATGAATTTACCTCTTAATTAACAATTAATTGCAATAAAGATTGATTTATAATTGTATGCAAAAAAATGTTTCTGGGGAGTAGAACATTGCACTAACAATTGTATCAAACAGATTATTCACAGTATTGTGGCATTTCATTTTGTCTATAAAATGATATAAACCAATCCTTGCTGTTTCATCTTTGCATGTAGTGTAGTACAATATTAAATGGCCTCATGCCATTTCAGTTGCAAACATTAATTTTTCAATGTCTACTTTTTTTTAGGGACTATCTTTAATTTGTGTTTGCATTTTTTATCCAGTATCATTCAGAAGATTTACAGATTCACTTTCATATGTGCACACACTTAATTTTAATGGTGAGCTAAGTTATAGCAAGATATTCCGTAGAAATGAGTGGAGGGAATAAAATTTTGTTCAATGATTGTATGTTTGCAACAATACTCTTTTTAGTAAAATACCATAGAAATAAAAAAGACTTTTTTTACTGTCTTTTGATTATAATTTAAAAAAAATAAGTATTTGTTGGTGGGATATTTAAATCATCAGAGATAGATTCAATGGTAATCTCAGGAGAATGACAGTGTCCATTCAACTGGTGGCTGTAGGGTTGGCAGTGGAAGTATAATCTTTTTTTATAACTTTAATCAAAACCACTGGGGTGATGAAAAAGACTTGATTCAAGGGGTATAGGAGACTGAGATGGTGAAAGGGGCTACAAAGACAAAGGCTTCAACAGGAAATTTGATGACAGCAATCATGTTTGGAGGATGGAAGAAGGAGTTACTCTTACACTGAAAAGGAAGCAGAGTGATTCTGAGTTGACCCTACGAGTCAGTCTGAAACCACTGAACTCACAGGATCTGATGAAAAAAGTTTTGAGGTGTTCCAGGCCAGGTTGAATTGGGCTCTGAGCAACTTGATCCAGTGAGTGGCATTCCTGCCCATGACAGAGGGTTTGGAACTAGATGATATTTATGATTCTTTCCAATTCAAACCATTCTGTAATTCTATGATTCTACAAAAAAATATTCCTGCCTATTTAATGGATTTTTTTCAAAATGTACTAAAAGTAATATAATTTATTCATGCTCTATGTGCTGTGTGCATACAATAAATATATTGTAAGAATCAGACCTCATTAAATTAAACCTTTGATTCTAGCAACCAAAAGATGTAAAGGAGCACTGAAGCTAAATTATTTAAAATGCTTTATCGGCAAAATATTCCAGAGGTAGCTTTTAGTGATTTTAGGATATTCTACAGTTTTATGAAAACTGTTCTTAATCTCTTTCTTATATTGGTTGCCCAAAACTGTCCCCAGGACTCAAGGTGAGGCTGCCTCAGTGCAGAGCAGAGTGGGACAATCCCCTCCCTTGACTGGCAGGCAATGCTGTGTCTGATGCCCTCCAGGACAGGGCTGGCCCTCCTGGCTGCCAGGGCATTGCTGACTCATGTTCAACTTTCTGTCAGGAACTCCACATACCTTTCCATGGCTCTGCTTTCCAGCAGTTCATTCCCCAGTCTGTCCATACATCCAGGGTTGCCCATCCCAAGTGCAGAACCCAGCACTTTCCCTTGTTGAACATCATATGGCTGGTGATTGCTCAGCCCTCTAAACTGTTGAGGTCTCTCTGTAGGGCCTTCCTGCCTTTGAGGAAATTAACAGCTCTTCCCAGATTTGTATCTTTTGCAAACTTGCTTAGTATCCCTTCCAGTCCATTTATGAAGACGTTGAAGAGCACTGGGCCCAATGCGGACCTTGTGGATCCCCCGCAGTGACAGTTTGCCTGTCTTGATGTCACCCCATTCACTACAAGTCTTTGTGCCTGACCCTTGAGCCAGTTGCTCACCCATTTCACAATGTGTTTATCCAGGTGAATGCTGGACAATTTGTCCAGAAGAATCCTGTGAGAGACATGATGAGGAAGCAATGTTTGCAGCAGTAAACCAGCAGTAGAAACGATTTAACATAAATTTGTCTGCAGGTACTTTAAACAAACTGAAAAACAGATGACTGCAGAAATTGAATTAAAAGCCCAAAATGTTTCTTTCCTAAAAAGACTTCTCTTAAGTTATACGACCAAGAACCTGCAGGCACTCACTAAAACCCCAGGCTTTGGATGTAACATTGCAGAGAGATTCAAGGAGAGTTTACTTGTCAGTTGACAATTGCTGTCTACTTAATCATTATATAGTGG
>JACBWW010000001.1:23872030-23942518 GCA_020086605.1 Lanius collurio | reverse complement strand
CTGATGGTCATCAATGCAAGCAAGTTCATTGATGGCATCAAAACTGAAGACAGCCTGGACTGCAGTGATCATGTACGGGTGGAGTTTGTAATCCTGAGGGGTATGGATCAAGTGAAGAGAAAAGTACCCTGAATTTTAAGAAAGCAATATATCAGCTCTTTGTTAGTCAGCAGGACTCTGTGGCAAACTGTCCTCAGGGGCAAGGGAGCTGAACAGAGCTTGTGGATCTTTCCATAGAGCAGGAGAGCTCTTGGTCCCAAACCATAAGAAATCAGGAAAGGAAGGCAGGAGTGCAGTTTGGCTGAGTAGAGAACTGCTGATCAAACTAAAGGGCAAGAAGCAAATGCACAGGGAAGCAGGGATAGGTGCTGCTGACACACCTGAGGAACGGGATACCGTCCAGAGGGACCTATATAGTCTTGAGAAGTGTGACCAGAAGAACCTAATAAGATTCAACAAGACCAAGTGCAAGGTTCTGCATATGGGTCAGCCTAACCCAGAGGTGTAAGACTGGAAGACTGAGGAGATGGACTTGAGGGTTCTGATGAATGAAAAGCTGTATATGAGCCAGTGTGCACTTGCAGCCTGGAAGGCCAACCAAATACTGGCCAACATCAAAAGAGGAATGGCTAGCAGGTTGAGGGAGGTGATTCTCCCCCTCTACTCTGTCCTTGTGAAATCCCAACTGGAACACTGCTTCCAGGTCTGAGGGTCTCAACATATGAAGGACATAGGGAGCAAGTCCAGAGAATGACCCCAAAGACGGTGAGAGGGCTGGAGCACCTCTTGTTTGAGGAAAGGCTGAGAGAACCAGGGTTGTTCAGCCCAGAGAAGAGAAAGCTCCAGGAAGACCTCATTGAAACCTTTCAGTACTTAGAAGGGCTTATAAGAAAGTTGAGGACACACTTATAAAGGCATGTTGCAACAGAGGGGGTAAACTAAACAAAGGGTAGATTTACACTAGGTAAGAGGGTGGTGAAACACTGGAACAGGTTGCCCAGAGAAGTGGTGGATGCCTTATACCTGGAAACATTCAAGGTCAGGTTGGATGGAGCAACCTGACTGAGTTGAATAGGCCTGTACTTTTTGAAGAAAGAATTGAACAAGATGACATCTAAAGGTTCCTTCCAATATAAACTATTCTATGAGTCTAAAGCAAAGGGCTGTTTAAAAATAAAAATGAATCAAATTTTTGATATCAACAGACGAAGGAATGTAACAAGTCTGAAATCCATTTGGATTTCATCAAGTCATCTGTTTGGATGGTGTATTTTCAGACTGATTTAAGAGAGAACTCTCCTAATCAACACTATAAAAGTCCTTTATCAGTAGTGGTGATATTAAGGTCTTTAGTGCTTCTTTGCCAACACACAGAAAAAAAAAAAAAGAATTGATAACTGCTGAAGTTAGTGCTATATAGAGATATCAATAGCCCCAAATCAGATGGATTAAGTTTACCTTATTCTATAGAAAATAGTCTGCAAAAGAAGTTTCTGATCTAGGGACAGGACTTTTGCTTATGCAGTAGAAATGAACTGAACATTTGAAAAGCCACAGATCTAAGTCACTATTCTTTTTTGTATTAGATATTAAAAATACCACCTTGTGCCAAAATCTCTGGTTGTGAAACAATGTTCCATTGCCATATCCTTCAGAACATGGTATGTCCTGTAAGGGATGAGAGCTGAACATTACTTTAAGACTGAAGAAAGAGATTGAAAATATTAAACAGATAAATTGACCTTCTGCTTCAGAGTTCAAAAAAATACAAATAGGAGGAGCAGCTTTACAAAGAAAGGAGGATAATGAACATTTCTGGAACTGCTATTTTTCCAAAGAATAAAAGAAGATATGGATGTAGGTGATGTCATTAAGTGTAGAACCTGGATCCAGCTCCTAGCCTGCTGACATATTTTCATTTTCAGAAATATGTTAGTCATCCAAAAGAACCAGAGTAATGTAATTGGCTTAAAAATATGATTGATATAGCTCTTTGAACTCAAGAGCTGGTAAGAAGAAAGGGAAGAGAGGGCTGTTGCCAGAACATGAATCTAAGTTCACTAGTAGTTCCAATAAAGACTAAGAATTAAAATATTAGTATCGAGGCCTGAATAATTAAAATATTAATGCGATGTCTAATCAATGGGAAACACAATGTCTTAGAAAAACAAAGCATATCAGTAGGTGTGTAGCTCATATAGAATATTATCTAGAGTGTTTGAATTTGTCACTAGAGTGCAAAGTTACTTAAGATCTGTTATAAATGTGTCTTCCCAAAAATAAAAATACCCATATATGGCTTTTTGCTTGATGCTGCAGTTTAATATTATAAAATAACTTTATAGTACTGGGCAAAAGCAGGGGGTTTTGGTTTTATGCCAGCAATGCCATAACCTTGGCAATTAATTTGAAATATGTCTAGTTAACTTTGCTTGACAAAAATCTGCTGTGCATCTGTAAGTCTCTCTCCACATCCATTCAGACACAGTAGTGGCCTGATGCTGTACTTATAAAACATGCAGATCTTTCTTAATGACACTCCAGAAACAGATTCTTACACAAAATTAGGAAAAAAAACCCCACTCCTCTTAATTCTCTCTGTCAATCCTATTCTTTTTAAACATGAAGGAAATTATAAATGAACAAATATGTTCCTCTATCCCATAGAATTTTATATTTCTAATAGAATTTCATATGAAGCTTAAAGACCAATTAGGGAAGTTATTTCTGCTTTAATGGACATGATACTGACTTCTAAAGTGTTCTTGTCACAGCAAATTCTCAAAAAGCTGTTAGTGTTGGTATATCCACTTCTCACCCTATGTCTTGAAAAGGACATTGTTTCTTCCCCAGTACACTGAAAGCCTGTTTTTCATCTGGCTCTGAGTTTGGTAAGCACTGGTTATTAGATTGATAGCTGTTTTCCTAAAAGATAACACTTGCTGTGTTGACTGATTGCCAAATAGTGACAAAACAGAACACAAAACAAACAAACAAAAAAAAACTACCAAAGAGGCCAAAAAAAAATTCATCCACTAATGTAGATATCATTAAATGCCTTAAATGACCTGAGCAATCATTGGTATGGCTGACGAGTTGAGAAGGACTGAATGGCTTCATTTTTATTTCTCAGATTTTCCACAGACTTCTAAATATTGGACTATCATTTCCTATAGTGAAAATTACTATAGTAATTTCCTGCCTATAGTGAAGGTACTCTCATATTAGGCACTGCAGAGTTCTATTTTATTTTCCCTTTGTTAATCAGTTACTGGAGTTACAAGAATAGCAGGGGAAGAAGCAGAAATTATAGTTTCTTCAATACAAGAAGACAAAGTAGAAAAAGCTTTTGAGAAAACAAAACGTTGTCTGAATTCAGTGTATGGCTTAGGCAATAATACTAAGTACCTGTTGTTACAGTTTTTCTTTTTACTTTGAGTCCTGTTCAGTCACTTTGTGCAAAGATGACGTGAGTGATGGTTTATCCTCTGGTCAAGAAAAATGTTCATTTAAAGTGAGAAGGATAAAATAATTCAAATAATATTATATTTGTAGGACTTCTTTCAAAAATCTTTAACTTATGCTTACAGTGTTGCAGTTATCAACCTGTAGTCTGACCAGGAGTCTCATCTTACTTCTAAATAAATGCAAAAGCCCTGCACAGAGCCTATATGTAATAGGCAACAAGCCAAAATTGAAGAATAGTTGCTAGGATTAGAACCACACCTTTCACTTGGAAACAGATGGGGATCATGTTGAAAGAAATATAAGAAGAAAGAATGAAACAAAGAAACAAACAAACAAACAAACAAAAAAAAAAAAACTCCCCTAGGGCTATGACATACAGAAAAAAAAATATAAGTTAAAAAAACCTTAAAAAACCCCCAAAAAGCACAAAATCAAAGACATAAGCATAACTAATTTTTTTTTATCTTTCTTTTCTGATATACCTTTAGACACTGTCATGATCCTTCACACTAAATACATTAATTAGACATTCTATTTTACATGTAAGAAATTCCTCTTTAGTTTAGATCCAGCCATGAAACATTTTGAAATTATTGTAGCTTTTACACTTATGTTTGATTAAATGTAATTAAAATCCAATCACATTCAACTGATGGGCTTTGAAATGTTAAACATAGCTAGTATGTGATTGCACAATGGAATAAATTTGAAAAGAAAAATTAGTAAGTTTTTCAAGAAAATATAGATATTTCTGGTTTGTTTTCCTGTTCTGTCACTGATATTTTTAGATCTATTTGCTGTAATTAGTGCCCTAGATATCTACCTTGTTAAATCAGGGTGAAGTTTATCTGATTTAGCTCCAGCATTGGTATATCCTTACTTGAGACAATATTTCACTCTGCTTTGCTGTTTCTTGTATCAAAAAGGAAATGTGGATTTTAGAAAGCATCCATTGATACAAATCACAATTAATAGTGAAATATGCAACAGATGGTGAAACTTATAATCATTCTATCAGACTAATAGTATACTGTCTTCATTTTGGAATTTGCTTTTCCCAAAAGATGCTGTTGGGCTGAAGCCATATTGACAGCTGGTGTGTTCCTAATGTAGTTAGTTTGATATACCTCATCTATTAAATTCTGTGCATTTTCCGAAATAACAGATGACAAGTGCAATTGACCACCTGGGAAAATGCATCTTCAGTAGAAGGCTTAAAATGATTTTACTTGTGTGGGATTGTAGAGCTATGTAATGCTTTTCTATTTTGGGTGACCTCATAAACTACTAGCATTCTATCTGCCTTCCAAAAGTACAGTAGTTTTTGTACACACATAATGATCAAAAATAATCTCAGGACAACTAACAGATGCTATAACTATCATGCTTTTGGAAAATCATGACATGCTTATCAGCTTCTCTCTTCAAATGTGGTATTTAGGAATCATGTTTCAGAGACTGAATTATCTGTCTCAGGCAATATTGCTGTAAAGTGAGTACAGAATTTATCCTGCAGAAAGCAGTGCAACAGATAGACATTTAAAAGAATCAATATTTTTTCTCTCAGGTAATGTACAGTGATATATCTACTGGAAAAGATCATGCTGGTTTTTTGTGTTGTTTTTAATTTTTCTAAATGAATGCACCACTGCATGTTATTGATCCCATTATCAAAATAAGGTATAAAAATTGTTTATAATTTTGAAAACATGCAAAGGAAAATTTGTATACATCGTACATAATTTAGATTTGGGCATATTAAAAATTCTCTGACTTTTGAAAGTAAATTATTTTCAAGAGTTGTTCAGTAAATTTATTGATGATGCATTTATAAATATTTACATTCATATATTCTGTCTGTATCTATCTATCTATCTATCTATCTATCTATCTATCTATCTATTTATATATACAATAAACCTATTTAATTATTCATTCAAAAGGCTAGTCCCACCAGTAGGCAAGCCTCTACTACTCAACTTCTTCAGCTTCTCCCATTATATATCCAGGACAGGGACTTTTTGGAGAAGGATATAGGAAAATACACAAGGCACTGGACTGGTATCATACATTGGAAAAAACAATTGGTTCACCAAAGCAGCACTTACTGATCTGTTGGCTCTTGTATGGGGTGGTGGACCCACAACTGAGGCACACACTTTTTCTGAGGACCAGTCCCAAAGTAAGATGCCGATCCTACTCATTCTTCAGGGAGTGTCCTGAAGATTAGACAGAGAAATGTGCTGGGGAAACCAGTGTCAGGACATACTGCTGGGGCAGGAGTGTGAGCTGTGACCGAACATGGGTGGGGAAAGATGATCTTGGATTGTGGGAATAAAGTAACTTGTGTTTTTTAAACCTGAAGAGCTGCTTGAATTGCTGGGATCTGGGAGCTGTTCTTGGGACACATAACCAATAACAAGGGGAAGAAAGGCTGTGCATGAATTAAAGTATCACTCCTGTGGGGGGGATGTTTTTTTTGATCCGGAGGGTCAGTCACAGTTTGTGCAGGTGAAATGGGAAGAAAGATTTTCTGGTGAATCCTGCTTGAATTTTACAACTAGATGTTATGCTAAGGAAGTACAAAGTCTGTAAGAAAGGGGTTGTTTTTCTATTTAGAGCTCACTTTCATTATTTTGTTGCGAGGTGCAGGTGGAGGGAGAGAAGGAAAGAAGATTAGTACTGGAGCAATCCAGTAACACAGAAAACAAATGAAACAATCAGTAAACTGATGAAATCAAAGGCCTTTTGTATAACTACATTACCAAGAAGGCATTCTAGAGGAATTATTATTAAAATAAATGTCAACAAAATCGGAGTCAGTGAACGGGTATGGTTGGAAGAGAGTGCCGTGAGTCATCTCATCCAACCTCCTTGTTCAAGCAAGTTATTATGGAACTATTGCTAAATATAGCACTAAAATATAAAGAGTCTGACAATTAAGCCCTTATGCTATCTGAAGTTTACCCATGAATGTAGTTTTCTAAGAGGATGATTTACTCAAGTAAATACCAATAGGAGTTAGAACTGAATAAAGTTATCCTGCGTAACTGCATATTATTAAAATAAACAAACAAACAAACAAACAAACAGCTAGTGTTCCCTTTTGTGAATATAACTTAAACTTTCTACTCAAAATATTTCAGCAGAGACCCAGAACTCATATGATAGTCTCATTATTTGATAGATGTTGAAGGGATAGTCTTACTTATTTTGCATTTCCCTTGACAAAGGCTGTGGCAAAACTGCATGACTAGTTCCTCATTGTCATGCTTTCTTCTCTCAGTTCTCTGCAGCACTTTGCAGCACCCTTTCACTAAAGCAATAAATTATCATTTTTCTCCCAAAGGATATCTTTATTTAAAGGCAGAAAACTGTTTTACTACTTCATATTGTTATCTGACTAGGCTAATACAATGAAACAGTCTTGAAGGTAGGGATGGGGTGGGGTGCTTCAGGTCAAATGTTTCATGCAATTTTTCTTTAATTTCAGGTCTTCAAAATTTAGTTACAAAGAGTAAAGATATCTAAGTAACACCTGAAAAGACTTTTAAAATATCATTATACTTCTGTCATACATAACATTTTAATAACTATAGCTGTCATCTTCTGAATAAACTATAATTCTGTCCTAATGATGCATTTTATTATTAAACTAATACTTTAAATGTCAAAAATTATTTTAAAATTTATTTTTTCCTTCTTGCATTTTTTAAAAATTTCATTATCTTCTGTCTGTATAGGTCATATGTCTCCACAGACTCCATTTATGCAAAATAACATTTTTAGCATTTATTTTGAAATCTTTTTCTAGGTAAGTAAAAAAACCAGAGTGTAATATTGCATGAGTGTAATCAAAATGGTATCGAGTGGAATGCTTCTGCTTTCACTTGTATCCTTTCAGTATTAGGAACTTATTACAGTGAAGAGTAAGTTAAGAAGAGTTAGAGCTGCAAAAACAAAACATTCAAGAAAGAAGAAAGGTTGGAATCCAATCCCAGTCTCTTAGGATTAATAACCTAACATAGTAAGTAGTGCTCAGACATGGAGGCACTCAGATACTGTGGGTGAAGACTGCTAAATGTGAACCTGTGTACACGGGTGATGGAAAACACACATTAGATCTGTCACCTCCCTAAGTATGAATAGTATTCAACAGTTTTGTGAGAAGAGTGTCTAATAAGTTCTTTATTCACAACCATCTAGCAAAATGCATTAAAATGGCATGGATTTTATTGCATTGAAATGAGTATGGAAAAAGATGGCTTTCAGGTACTTTAATGAGGAACTTAGGATACAAACTTTGATGGATACATTGTTAGATAGATCAACAGTAATTCATCCCTATCTGAACACAGCTTATTGTGATGAAGATGAAAGTGCATGCATTCACCCACTGGGTGAATTTTAACAAAGTGTAAGTACTCAACTGAGCATTAAAAAAAAGGTGGCTTATTTTACTATTTCAAATCTGTGCCTTTTCCCCCTAGCATAATGACGCCACTGCAAAATGAGCACAATATAAATGTGCATATATTACAAAAACGCATTTGGAGCTTTCATTTAAATCCTAATAATTCTTTGACTTATGAACAAAATACTGGGCCTAATACTTTGGTGCATTTCTTCAGGTTTTTGGATTTTGTCTTTCTGACTTCCCAGAGTGTATTTCATATTTGTTTTAATATTGGCTTATAGGTAGTTTTTGTTTCTATTTTTTTCCATAGGAAAGGCTCACAAATTCTCTTTGCTGCACTTGATAGGATTGTGTCTGGTTTAAAGACAGAGTACTGCAATATAACATATATCCTTTCTAATGGAAGTAGAAAAAATAAAGATATTGGACACCCTTCATTAAGGCACCTCTGAGGTGCCTACATATACATAGGAAGGATCTAACTGAGGTTTTGAAAACAGAGCTACTTAGGGAAACTCCACAATTTGCTTTCCTACCTCTTATAATCTTTGCCTAGGATTCTGCTCCTGGCCACTGCCAAGAACTGATTTTCAATAGACCATATCAAGGGAGCTGCTCTGACACATTTAAAGCCCCAATTTATGCAATTAGTATTATGGTCTTCATGACACAAAATGAGCTTCATCCATTCCACCTGTGTCCAGTCCCTGCTGATTACCAGATATGGCTAATATCAGACACAATGCTGGATTTAAAGTCATCCTTATTTTGAGAATAAAAGCAGCTGAGGGGGAAGTACCCTCAGCTACTAAAGGGGAAATTAAAATCATAATTGCCTAGCATGGCTAACTTGTAGCCAAGGAAACATCTGGCTGGAAAAGGAAAAAGCCATAGGCAACACAATTACCAGTAAGGGATGTTTACCTTGGTGATAAGAAATCCTTTCAGCATTGTCTTGTAGCCGTCCTAGTATGCAAACAGGGGCCACGTTTGGGCAGCAGGTGTGGTGATGAGGATGGACCAATGTCAGACTGAGGCATCCTGTGTTATCACTTACAGAACTGATGCTGTTGCAAGAGAATATAATGAATCAGCTTGTGACATAAGTTTGCAGGCTCCTTATAGAACTGCTAAGAGCAGTAAGACTCCATCCAGTGCATTGCTCATGAATATATTTTTAAATATGTATTTAGGCAAAAATGTCTGTTTACTTTGCCTCAAAGAGTAATTTCTGAATGATGCAGTCCTACCTATCAAGAGACTGTCATTATTTTGTTGCTCAATAAATAACAGGAAGCTGTGTTTTTTCTCCAGCTCTACATTTACTTATTATGGCTTCTCTGCCAGGGGTTACTCTGAAGACAGACTCAGCAGAGCAGGATTTGGGCTTTCCCTACAGAGTTTGCAGCCTGTATAGAAAAAGAAGCAATTGCATTCTCATTTAATATCCCTCACATGAGTTATCTATCCCTTTTCAAAAAAGAGTGAAAATTTCCTTTTATTTCTGGATAAATACTGTCAGCTGATTAGGAAGACAAGACTTTTTCTTTGGTAACTGAATAGAGAAAATTTGTGCTAACTAGAATAGGCATGGCCACAAACAAGTATAAATAAATATTTTATGGTTTTGTAGATCTTCTAACCAATCTTAAACTTTATGTTTGTTATCTGCCCTCCTTACACATCCTTCCACAATGCATTATTTTTTCTTCCATTTAATGCAGAGCTTAGGTTCCCGCCAGTTTTAGAGCATGGAATCAATACCCAGATGTAGAATGAAAAAAAAAAAAAAAAGAAAGAAAAATACCTGGTCGGTCAGTATGTTTTTTTGGAGAGATATGTTTCATTTGATATGCTACACACACAACTCACACATACACAAATAGTGAGAAAAATGATTCAAAGATACTGAGTAGCTTGACACATGTATATGTCTATACATAAAGAAAGAAAAATCAAGAACATCAGTAAGATCATGAGCTGAATTTTCCATTAGCTTTCAAGTTATGATGAATGCAAGTGTAGCATTTCTTAATGACTGCAATAAACAATTTTAAAAGCATAAAAAACTGTCTACATCCAGTAGAAAGCCATATTGCATCAGCAGCATGTTAACATTCTATTAGTGAAATTACATGCAGAAAAATACCAAGAAAATATGTAAACCACAATATCAAAAAAGAATGAACTAGAGTAATTTAAAAATCTTTAAATCTCAGTATTTGTCTTAATTTCTATTCCTTCTTTTGAGCCCTGACTGCAGTCTAAGAATAGCTTAGAAGTGCTGCTCAGTCTGGACATTTGGATTGTGAAGTGTCAAAAAGGAAAGTGTTTCATTTGGCATTGTGAAAATCCTAGAGGTACCAATTTACTATGCTCAGAAGTGACTGGAGAAAAATTTCTTATCTTCTTATTTTTATTCTACTGCTCTCTCTTCTTTAATCCTCCCTAATCCACTCAAAAAATTATCAACTAGGATTTTGCCCATGTCAAGTTTTTGAACTGAGTGTGGTTTTACTCTAGCTTTGTTCTCAGAAGCATGACGGCCCTTGGATAACTTTTGCAGCAGGAATTGAATTTTTTCACCACTCTCATAACTCAGAGAGAATTGCAAAAAGATTTTGGATTAACGCCACAGTAGGACTTTATCGACCAAATCTTTCCTTACCATTTCAAGAAGATTTCCCATGCAGGTGCTAACCCTCCTACTCAGGTGCTGTCTGACCTATAGATGTTGGTGTATATAAAACTTAAAATTACCTACATGGTTAAAGGCTTGCCGGCAGGGCCCAAACTGCCTAACCCCAAGCAAGTGATTGAGCATTGCTGCAATAAGGAAATTAGATGTCATATAGAAATAAAAAGACCTACTGCAGCTTTTGACACTGTAAAGATCATACCTAAAAATCCCATGAGTATTGGGGGGACATATAACTTGTAAGAATTTCTAAAATAATAAAAACAGATTTTTCCTGTCATAGTCAATTTTATGACCTATAAGCATAACTTTAAATAAGCTGGGTTTGTTCCTGCCACCTCTTCAGATCTCACTTGCTGGTGATTAGGAGCCTTTGTTTAATTTCCCATGTTTCTTCTCAGTGAATTTGGAGTTACTTGTTTATTTGCCAGCATGAATTATCTCCTTGGTGTCCTTGTACATTTGCAAATACTAACCTCACCTTTTTTTTCTTCTTTTCAATTAAAAATGTTCCTAGAATATATATTTGACTGAGGCCTGAACCCAAGAGCTTACCTTTATCTACACTCCCTAACATGAAATCCTTAGAGGCCCGAGGTGCTGATTATACAATGCTGTGTTAAAGCCTCCTCTGTGCCAAGCTGGGGATCATGGTGATAAACACCATAGCCAGAGTGGTGAATAATTAAAAAGCTATGATTGAGGACTGTTTGAAGAACTTTTGTTCTCTAACCATCTGTTTAGGCAGCTGTTAATTATCCCAGCTCCATGTCATTCACTGTCAAAATGTCTCAATGAAAAGGCAGTACTGTTCAGTCTTGGTATTGGGACTGGGGCTGTTAAACATCTTTGTCATGGCATGAACAGTGGGATTGAGTGCACCCTCAGCATGTTTGATGACACCAAGTGCAATCTGAAGTAAGGGAATACCATCCAGAGTTAATAGCATATGTTTGAGCAGTGTAACTGTGTGAACATCATGAAGCTCAACAAGGCCACGTGCAAGGTCCTGTACACGGGTTGGAGCAATCCCAAACACAAGTGCAGGCTGTGCAAAGAATTAAGAGCAACCCTGAGGTGAAGGATGTTGTAAGGTGTTTTGAATCATGATAGTGTGCTCCAGTGAAACCATCTTTAGTTATTCCTATTGCAGCCCTCAGAGTGAGACCAGGCTGGAATTACCCTTACCAGCTTCACCTGGCCCTTCACCTTCAGGTGTAGCAGATCAGCTCCTGGAGGGTTTTTAAGCCCAGCCAGAAGGTTCAATAGGGAGAGAAGATGAAGAGAGGGGTGAGATAAGGCTAGATCTGCTCTCTGTCCTGTGCTGGCTTTTTGTTTGTATTTCCTGGGCCAACTTGGCTGCTGATCACTGGATGGGTTTTGTTGCTGCCATCATCTTGATTCTGCTTGCCTGGATCTGGAGCTTCAAGGACTGAAAGGTACTAAAAGAAAAAATGTGATAAATTGGAATTGAGAAAAGAGAAGCTGAAAGGCTAAAATACCAAGACAGCAAAGACTAGATAATGATGACTGTACTGCAATGGATTAGGAAACAATTGTATTATCTGAAAGGTGTGTGTAGAGCGCTTAGACAAAGTAAAGGGATCAATCACATAATGTGTAATCTCATGCACAGCAGTTGCAAAGTGTATACATGGTGTATTATAAATAAGTTAGTAGAATATATAAGTACTGTGTTAGGTATAAGCACTGTGTTAAGTAAGTATAAGTAAGAGAACTGTACAGCTTATGCTTAAGTATGTACAAGTAAGTATAATACACAAAAGAGGTGCTAAGTAGCTATTACTGTAAAATTAAAAGATGTGTGAATTCCTGCATGATGCTCAGAGGTCATGTATATTTTAAACAATAAGAAGCTTCTGTGTAATCGCACTGATTTGTTCAACAGAAGCGCTGAGTTCTCACAGGACTTGCAGGCATTGGTTGCTGAGAAGCACAGTGTGACCAGGTGATGTGCATTTGCAGCCCAGAAAGCCAAACACATCCTGGATTGAAGTGGGGCCAAAAAGTTGAGGGAGGTGATTGTCCCCCTCCATTCTTGTGAGAGTCCCAGCTGGAGCACTGCATCCAGTTCTTGGGCCCCAACATAAGAAGGATATTGACCTATTGCAGCAAGTTCAGAGGAGGGTCACAAAAATTACCTGAGAACTGGAGCACCTCTCCTTTGAAGACAGGTGGAGAGAGTTGGAGTTGTTGAGCATGGAGAAATGCAGGGTCCAGGAAAAGCAGCCTTTCAGTATCTAAAAGGGGCCTACAAGAAAGCTGAAGAGGGACTTTCACCGGGGCATGTAGTGCTTGGACAAGGAGGAATGACTTCAGAGTGGAAGAGAGTTTATTTAGACTAGATATTAGGAAGAAATTCTTTGTTGTGAGAGTTGAGATATGGAAACAGGTTGCCCACAGAAATTGTGGATACCTCATTCCTGTAAGTACTCATGTGGAATGCAGCTTGGAGCAACTTGGTGAAGTGTAATGTGTAGGGGCTCTGGAACTAGAGGATCTTTAAGGTCCCTTCCAATTCAAACCATTCTATGATTCACTGCTCCATACTAGGTACAGAAGATAAGAGGAACATTCCCATGGCATCTTAATTTAGAAGGCTCTATTAATATTCTATTTCAGGTTGAGACTGATGGCCACTAGTATAATCAGCTTTGCTATAGTCAGGTGGAATTTGATGCCGATGGCTGACTTCAACAACATCTCTCTGCTGAAAGGTAATAAGAAGTGGTCTCAGCTGTGGGAAACAGCTGCAAACAGCTCCTGCATGCAAACAGGTGGCCTTTAATTGCACACAGCCTAGAGAAAATGAAGCGGGTTCTCACAGGTGTTCACTGGAAGTAAGCAGTAGTGATTGCTGCTTTCAGGTGGGTGGTGAGAGGCCCCAAGTCTGGTGTTTGTCACTGAGTGCTTCTCCCCTGGAGTTAGCCCATCTGACTGCAGATGAAAGAGGCTGCTGCCTTTTAGGGAGCTTTGCAACAGCCACACCCCTGCACATCTGGGTACTCAATGTGTTCTCATTTATATTCAAAGACAATTGCCCAGGAACTTTACAAAGCCAACATCTCATTTCTTGATCACTACAGCTGTGAGGTATTCTTGCCCCTCTTCCAATCTGCAGGCATTTTCACAAGCTGTTTGATGGGCCAAAAAATGCATATAGTATAACAGAAAAGATCCTGACTCTAAAATGAAATTAATAATTCCTTTATTCAGTAAGTAAAACCTCATCTGAGAAATTATAGGATTATTCTTCCCCCTTTATTATGTTACACTGGCATTCTATAGACTTTTAATGACTAATATATGCAAACTTTTCTGTTTCTCAGCAGTTTTCAGTTAATGAGACCACAACTTCTTGAAGAATTCTTTCCCATTAGTTCCTAACTAAAAGATATTTTAGTCTCCAATGTTTATTCCATTTCCATTGCTATATTTCTCAACTAAAAAAAAAACTTCATCTTCCCAATGTAACCTATCAGAAAAATTTATCAGCACACACATAAATTTTGTGCCAGGAAAATTAAAAGAAAGTGAGCACAGCACCAAACGGTGGTGCAGAAGGGGCCGAAGGCAGAGCAGCTGGCAATGGCGATGTGCACCAGCACGGCCAGACCGGACCCGCACGGCCCCACACGCGATCCCAAGGAGTCAAGGAGTCAGGATCCTGTCCTGCGACAGGAACGAGCTGGCAGCCCCGGCCCCGGCGGTCCCGGCTGCGGCAGCTCCGACGTGAGAGCAAGAAAAACCGGATGTGAAAGCAAGAACAGAAAAACTTGGATAAATGAAAAGGTTATCACAGCCAGGGATTTTGGAACTGTAAAATGGTATAATGTAAAGAAAAGTTATGGTTTCTTGTTGAAAAACGATACTGGAGAGAGTATTTTTGTCCATAAATCTGCCATTGTAAAAAATAACCCCGAAAGTGATGTTCCAAGCTTAGAAGAAGGAGAAAGAGTAGAATTTAAAATTGTGCAAGGAAGGAAGGGCCCATAGGCCTCACGTGTTACAGGCTCTGGAGGTGTCCCTGTCAAAGGCAGTAGATATGCTGGACAATATCCCCATAATCCCAGTCCTTTCCCCTATCCCACCTTTCCCTTTTATCTCATGTCCCTTTTTCCCCCTTATATGCCCAGCCCAAATTTCCCTTTCTGGTTCCCCTCACAAAACCATACTTTTTCATTCACCATGAATCCCTTTGTAATGCCAATGGGGGGATGAAAAGGAGGGAGGGAAGAAATTAACTGTCATTTTCTAAGGTTCCAACAGGTACAGAAAGGAAAATCCCTTCCTCACTTTCCATCTGAAGCATGCTCAAGTCCTGTCTCCCTTCTGATGCTCCAAAGAGAATCTGTTTGGACATTTGGGGACTCAAGACAGTGGCTTCCTTTCCTTTGAAATTTTGTTGTTTATCCAACTGTTTCCCATGTTATTTTATTTAATAAGAAAGGGTGAATTGTGGAGGTGCCTTCCCCTGAAATCCCTGGGGGAGGGACCCTGCAGGGTACGGGTCTGTCCCTGTCCCTGTCCCCATGTCACGTGTGCCCCATACCTGTTCCTGATTGGGTGGTTTGGGGGCCCGGGAAGAGGAGAAGGTCCCATGACTGGGGTCTGCCTGGGAACTCCATCCATGCGGCTGGAATAAAATAATCCCTGAACATCTTCAAAAATATCACTTCATCTTTCCTTCCAAGTTCATCGCTGTCTTACACATGTTGTAAGGATTCCCCTCATTACAACAATAGGCCTCCCTGCAGAGACCTCACGACACTGAATATGTGCTGCATGCCTCCTACACCAGCTAAAACCATTCTTCTCAGAATATAGAGGAATGTTAGAATGATGAGCACACTATGTGGGGAAAGGGATAGATAAGGGCAGGTTTGTTATATATAGCAACTTCTACCTTTATTGTTACTGGTAAGATCTATATTGTATTGATTAGATAATTTGGAAAGTGAGTGTTAGCATTATTGTAGATGGACTAATAATAATGTTTATTGCATATTGTCTGGTAAAACTTTTTAAGAAGATTAAAAATGAATTCTTAGCTTCACATATGTTGTACTCCTCTTTTTCTTTTGTCCATAAGAATGTTTCAACTGTTGATAGCTTCACTAGGTGTTTTATTAGCCTTCTTTCATTATGATGTATCCATGAGTATACTCTTCAGTTAATTCTCTCCCTGTACTTGGTTTCTTTTTCAGTCCCTTCCTCCACCTTCACTCATCTTTTCCTATTTGGCATCTTTGCAAGTATGTATTTGAAGTCCAGACTGCTTAGATCTGCTGTCTTCTTTTATTTTATAGAAGATTAGTACTGCCCTTCAAAGATGAATGAAATTGGTCAGGTGTGATCCACATTTACTAATCTTTATGCTGTTTTTCATTTATGTCTCCAGCCTTTGCTCAAACCTTTTATAAAGCAGGAGCATACAACTCAGGTGAGTGGTCAAGCTCCAAAGAACTTTGACTTATTAGACTGAATATGTCTGTAGTTCTCAGTGATCTCCTTCAATCTCTCCTAGATATTGTCATGCCTATACATCTCAGTTCCTTTCAGGATTCACTGTACTTGGCCTTCATAATTTCTTTCCTGCCTAAATGACAGAATATAGGGAAAACTGGAAAGTGGAGAAGGAAAGGCAAACAACATATGTAACATTTGAAAGTCATACTAAGAGCATCTGATGCCACTTGGCTTGTTCAACCTGGAAAAGAGGAGACTGAGGGGAGACCTTACCACAGTATACAGCTTCTTCATAAGGGGAAGAGGAGGGGCAGGCACTGATCTCTTCTCTCTAGTGACCAGTGATAGGACCTGAGGGAATGGCCTGAAATTTTGTCAGGTCAGGGAAGTGGTCACAGCACCAAGACTGACACAAGTTTGTAAAGAATTTGAACAATGTTCTCAGGCACATAGTGTGACTCCTGGGGTGTGCAGGGACAGGAGTTTGACTTTGATGATCCTTGTGGGTTCCTTCCAGCTTAGGATATCCTATGATTCTATATAATTTTTTTCAATAATTTGCTGGGCTGATGGGAAAATTCAGCTCACATAGTTTAATCAAATCATTATTGAAGCAATTTTTCAATATATTAACATTAACTGTCCACCCATAAAAGCAGACCAAAAGGTACACCACAACACTCGACACATAAAATGTTATCAAAAACCTACAGTTTTATAACAACTCTTCTATAAATCATTCCTGAAAACAACAATCACACACTGGCTGAATTGTAACCCACCTAGTGTGTAGGTGAGGGTCAACCACGTAGAGATGGTTCTATGAAGACGTGAGTGCGCTAGCTGAGCAGGTACCCTTGCCACTGCTGACATTCCACTAAATTACCATCTGTGGGCAGGATCCCCATGTAGACCCATATGCATTTAAAGCAGAGGTGGCCTCTCACTGATACTGTGGTGTAGGTAAGTTGCAAGCTGTTTCTGTGTCCCAAAGGAAATGCTGAGTCTGGTTGAGGTAGGGCTGGGGATGCCACAGGTGATTCTTTGTAGTACCCAGCCAGGATCACTGCTCCTCATCCTGCTCCAAGGCCTCTACCCTCACCTTTTATAAATTTCTTTGTTTCTTTTATATTTCTTTCCTGTTGAATCTTTTGTACCTCTTTGTAATTCCCTGGTTAATATTTAAAACCTACTCTCATTTTTGCATGTTTGATTTACACACCCACTCTTGCACTTACATTTCCATCTTAAAGAGTGGACTCTGCATTCTTGCCATACACAAATGGAAAATACATAGTTTTGTTTAAAACAATGGACTGCAGGCCACATTTGGTCTATTTTACTACCAAGAGTGAACTGAGTTGTCTGATGTTTCTTAAATGTAAGTGGCATATTTGCTATTCTAAAATCACACAGCATTAGTGCTGGTTCAGCAGACACATTAAAGATCATTGCTTGCTCTGTGATTGTGTGTGTTCAAATTCTTGCAATACTATGGGATTGACATTTTCAGGCTCCTCAACTGACAAATATTTTTTAAAAAGCTTAAATTCTATTCTCATTACACGTGTGATAATTTTCTTTCTTTTGTTTATGAGTTCAATATCCCACCTGTCTTTGCTATGCAGTTCTCCTTACTAAAATCTGATGCAAAGTTTTTGAGATAGCATGCCTCTCAGCTGACTAAAGATATCATTACTACCTGGCTTACATTCATAATTATACACCTCCATTAGATGGCAAATCCTATTCTTTTATTTTTTTTAGGAGAATATATTTTAAAAAATTACAATGTTATTATTTCTTTTGCAAAGAGATATTTTCATTCTTGCCAAATATGTCTTTATTTCTATTTTTGCCGTCTATAAGAGTATTTTTAGACAAATACTCTTTTCTAATTTCTTTAGTCTCTCAGCTTATTCCTAATACTTCTTTTGTCTTGGGGTCTTACTAATATTTCATGTCTTTGACTAAAGATCAAACATGAAAAACATTTTTGAAGGCTTTTAAATGTTATAAACCTTTTTATTTCTAATGAAGAAGTAATTAAGGTGAAAAATGGTTCTATATTATTTACTACTTTGCACAGTTTAGTGTACATACAGTCTTGTGCTAGTTGAGATATTAATGTTATTGTTACAAAGAGCATCATTCTGCTCATCCATGTATGACAAGTAGCCATCATAGTGAACTGCCCTATATTGGAAAGCAGAGAACTAAGTCAACATCAAAAAAAAAAAAAAAGTCAAACACATGGTGTGTCTTACCAAAGTTATACAACTAACTTGCAACAAGTTCAACAATGGAGACTCAAATTTTTGAAATTCTCTTTTATTCATGGAATTGAAAAACAGACTGAGTTGGAAGAAACCCTCAAGGGTCATCGAAATCCAATTCCAAGCCTTTGACAGCACCATCCCAAACACTCCCAATATGCCTGAGAGCATTGTCTAAAAGCTTCTTGGACTCTGTCAGGCTTGGTGCTGTGACCATTTTTGTGGGGAGCCTGTTCCAGTGCCCAGCCACCCTCTAGGTGAAGAACTTCTTTCTAAAATCCAGCCTAAACCTCCTGACACAGCTTCAGGCCATTTCTTTGGGTCCTGTCACTGGTCACTACAGAGAGGAGATCAGTGCCTAATCCTCCTCTTCCCTTCACAATGAAGTTGTAACTGCAATGAAGTCTCCCCTCAGGCTCCTCTTCTCTAGGCTGAACAGACCCAGTGACCTCAGCTGCTCCTTACACAGCTTCCCCTCAAGGCCCTTCACCATCTCTGTTGCCCTCCTTTGGACACTCTCTAACAGTTTAATCTCTTTCTTACATTGTGGCACCCAAAGCTGCCCCCAGCACTCAAGGTGAGGCTGTCCCAGTGCAGAGCAGAGCGGGACAATCCCCTTCCTTTTCCAGCTGCTGATGCTGTGTCTGATGCCCCCAGGACAGGGTTAGCCCTCCTGGCTGCCAGGGCATTGCTGATTTATATTCAGCTTTCTGTCCACCAGGATTCCCAGTTTCCTTTCTGTGGCACTGCTTTCCAGCATCCCCTTCCCAAGTCTGTACATTCATCTGGGGTTGCCCCAGTCCAGGAGCAGAATCCAGCACTCATTTCTCTTGCAGCGGTGAAACTTGCACTTAAGTTCAGGATTATCTGTTCATGGACTTAGTGAAGGTTTTTCTGGCAGGTGTCACAGCCAGACAAAAGTAACTGCAAAGCTGTTTCAGACACTAAGAAGGGATCTCAGACTGAAACACTAGGAGATGAAAGATGAAAGTTGCTTCAGTCCTATAGCATTTGTGTGCATCAATAACATCAGCAGAGCTAGGACAAAGAGAAAAATAGGACACTCAGATTGATGTAATTAATTCTTGTCAAGGTTAAATTCCCAGAAAAAAAATGTCTCACTATATCTGCCGTGTTGGCCTTCCCCCCTGCCCTGATTCTTAACCATAAGCACTCAGCTGTGACATTACCATCACTAAATTCCAGGCAATCAGAACATTTCCCAACATATAGGAATAGCCTATGACCTCTCCTTCCCTGCCTATCCCACATGAAGAGTTTATAGCCATCTGTTGCAATACTTCAGTTTGGAGACTCATCCCAGCATGTTTCCATAATGGCAAATTTTTCATAGTTTTTCTGCTGCTCAGTGACTTCCACCTCTTGTTTGTAGCTCATGTTGTGTGCATTGGTGTAGATGTACTTCAGTTGGGCTATTGAATCCACCACCTTTCTGGGGCTACTAGCCCTAATTCCTATGTGACCACTCTCAAGTGTTTTTGTGGCTTTGTATCACATTAATAAACCTTGGATCTTTACTGCTGCATGGATCTCCATCCCCTACTTACACTGAAATGGCAGACTGAAGGATCTCAAACACTGATGTACTCAGTGTTTATTTGCAGCAAGACTGGGTTTACCCCTTTCCTCATTCAAATCTGGTTTAAAGCTCCCTGGTAACTGCTGTGCAAAGATCCTTTTCCCCCTTTAAGACAGGTTCACAGCAGAAGCCCCTATTTACTAAACAGGCTCCATCCAAAAACCTGAAACAAACATTTTGCTTACAACCAATCACACCACTGATTTAGAGTCTCTGCTGATTTGTAGTTTATATTCCTTCAATCTGTAGAATCAACTCTTTCCTCTTTGATTATAGCAGTAAAGTAAAAAATTTTAGAACCTTATGGGTCTGATTAGTCAGATAAGAAAAATGAAAAAGAAAAAGATGCTAAACACCCCACAATGGCTTCCTACTATTGTTTGAGAAATGAAAACTAGATGTCTTCTAGTGCAAAGCTTCTTTGAGGTTCTTTCAGTCAAGACTTCATGACTCTTCAATTGATAAGCCCTTTTAAAATTCAACCAAAAAGCTTCATAACACCAATGTTAAAACTTTTCTGATTTTTTATAGCCAATATTTGTAATTATTATTATTGTAATCCATCATGACATGATGACATGAAAAATGTATACAATTTCAGATTACGCACACCAGATATCTTCACAGGTACATCACCATTTTTTCTTTAGCCACTACCTCATGTTTTCTTGTGTCCTTTGGATGATGGATTTCTAAAAGTGTGTCTATAATATCATGGAAGATTAAGAGTCAAGCTTGTCATCCAGCTCAGACTTCTTGGTGTTGTTTCTGTGCCAATTTTCATTAAGGTGGCAGGATACAGGTGGACAACTCTTTTTATAGATAGAAATTAAGGCAAAGGTAAATAGTGAACTATTGGCACACTTGAGCTGTGCCAATAAGGTGAATGTTGTCTGTGCCACTGTAGCCTAGAAAATAAGACTTCTGCTACTGCTTGCATAAGGTCCCCAACTGCGCACTGACCTGACAATAGAAGGCCTCCACCTTGTCATGACCTGGACTGGGTGTTGCTTGTTTAACTCCTTTGCTGGTTCCAGTGGCTGCTGCTTCCCCTGCTCCAACTGGAGCTCTGGGGATATCCCTGTTGGGGACAGACACCCCCTGTCTGTCACTGTCTGACAAACCCTTGGGGCAGAGTGGGTTGCTCTAGGGGCCAGTGCCAGGCTGTATCTGTCTATGTGGGGGAAGCAAGTGAGCTGTGACAGTGAAACATATAAACCCAAACTCAAGCACACTGCAAACTTGAACTGGAAGAAACTATCATCCCCATACTTCTCCTGGCAAAGAGTAGGAGGAAAACCCTAGCAGACATATGCTCCTCTTCCCATCAAAGCCATCAGGGTACTGACAGCTCATTGCAGCCTGCCTTAATTCTCCCTCCTTCTAGATTGACAATGTTAAGGTGCCAGGGCTAGGGAAGGGAGAGCACAGCACCAGGACAAGCGGTTTGGTTTGGTTTTTTTCCCTTTTCCCCAGGAAAACCTGTTAGCTATATTACTGAGCTAACTCAGTTTCTCTGAGTTAATTTGGATTATTAGTGACTATTAGTGTAACTGAACTAACATTTTGGGCTGTTATGTTTAAACATTATTTGATCTAATACAAACTCTTTGGTTTGTGGTTTGTGCCCTTTTATTTATAGCAAACCCATGACCACAGCAATATTTAGTTCTGAGAATATGAGCCTCATATTTACCACATGTGCTAAAGCAGTCTAAACAATCTGAGTACATGTTGATCAACATAACAATAAGATGGCAGGATTAGATTGTCTCCACTCAGTTGTGTATCATTCTGTTTGAAGGGGTCTACAATAAAATTTTCAGGGACTATCAGAAGCTTAACTGACTCAATAATTTGGTTAGGATTCATGTCCTATTTTTTCCCTTGGCATTGCAAAGTTGTGTTTTTTCACTTGTTCATGTGCATTCATGTATTATATTATGCATGTAAGTCTCAGAATGTAGCTATTTTTATATATTATTTATCTTGTCTTTTCTATGTTGTATTATTTCATCCAATGCCTTCAAAGTTAAAAGTGCTTGTTTTTTTGCAACAACATAAAAGCATATATTTCACACTTCAGTGCACTGAACAATAGTTAATGGCATTCTGATTTAGTCTTACATTTGAGTAAGCTTAATTGTATTCTTATTTTATTTAAGCAAGTTGCAGTATTAGGGAAACTCATTAAGGCTGTACTTTCTTCTTCCTCGGGGAAGGCTGAGCTATATTTCTCCAATTACAATAATCAGCATGACAGAAATACTAAAGATCTACTTCACATGGTGTCATTGTCTTCCCATAAAATGGGTCACAGAAACTAAAATATGTAGGGAAGTTATTCTTTGGATAACTTTTAGATGTAGCAGTACTGGCTTTTATTTTTAATTGGAGAATGTGATACTTGAGAGCAATCAGTGTGGCACCTCCTACAGTCTGAAGTTTTCTCTGTATGAATATTCAATGTAAAATGCTCCAAGTAGGTGCTCACGATTTGGTAGTCTGTGCATCTCAGCCATGGAGAAGCCACCCTCAGAACTATAAATTGGATCTATATGTCTTTCAAAGAGAAAAGCTTAAAAATTATATAGACTAGATAATTTATTTTAGTTGTGGGTTTTTGTCTGTCCAAAGGGGTCTGATATCTAAGCCCTTCTGTTCTCAGTATGACAAAACCTAAAAAAAATTGCCGAATCTGAGCTTCAGAATCTTTTCCTCATCAAATGCAGAACTGTAATGTTCTTTGAGGATGACCATTTAAGTCTTTGTGTATCCTAGTATTTCCCAGTATTACAGTATTTGGAACTTAAAGTCAGCTCCAAATATCTCCCTTCAAGTACCCAGATACCTGTATTATCCAAGTGACACTGCTAACACAGATTGCTTAAGCTTAGCCCACTGCACAGAGAAGCATTTTCCTCTACTTTATGTTCTTGCAGCAGACACTGTCTGTCAAAACGTCAAAAGGAGAAACTGAATAAATTTCTGTTCTTGATCTGTTTTGAGGTCTTCAGCTGAAAATTTTAGCACAAGAGAAATTTTTTCTTATTTCAAGGGAACAACATACCCTTGTTGGTTTTGTGGAAATTATAAGTATCTCTAAGTATTTTGTCAGGTGAAACTCACACTCTTCACAAAATGGAAGAGGCATCTCTTTTAATATCTTTTTCATGCAAGTTTATGCTCAATTTTGCCATACTGGCTTTTTTCTCTTCTGCCTAGTAATGAGCAGAGAAATAGGAAAGTCTTGTAAAAAAATTATTTTAAGAACAAATTTTTGTTGATTTCAGTTATCAGTGAAGACAGTTTAAAAGAGCCAAGAGCCTACTCCTAAACAACCCCACTCACACAGAGCAACACATTTTATTTACTTTATAAGTTCAGCAATTAAATATATTCATATTGATTATTTAAGGACAGTAAAATCAATAGAGAAGAGACTATACAGCTTGTTGTTTGTGCTACTGGTCACGTTATCTGTTGTTAGGATTCTTTTCACTGGATGTCTCTGAACAAGATAACAAAGGTAGTGTTGGTCGTGGTAGGGTAATCTGTGGGAAAACAGTGTCATTGGTGTAAAATCTAGCCTAGTAAGCTTGTTTTAAAATGAATATACACCTGGTTGGGGGAGCTCACTAAATACAGCATCATTAATTGATTCAATGACCACAATGTACAAGTAATTTTAATCTCAAAGATGAAAAAAACCCCAAAAGCATATTTTACTGAGGCTACATATCAATCACAATGTAATTAGAAGAACTGTTAAATTTGCATAAGGTTGCAATGTCCTTTATAATAGCCTGAAGGTTTTAGATAAATATAGACAAATTTCCATAATGAGCTGTTATTATTTTTGAACTTTTATTTTTCTTTTCTTTTGAAGTAATCTGGCTTTGCAATGCTAGTTTTTAAAATAAGTAAGTAAATAAAGTCAAATTATATGCTACCTTTTGGGAAGAAATTGCTGGAAAACAATATAATTCTGCTTATCTTCCCTGATATTTATATGCAGTTATTCAGTATAATAGTCACCTGAATTATAATTATTAATTTGAGATATATATATATATATTCCTGTACTGGTCACAATTTTTAAAGAAATATTATTGGGAAGAAAATTGAAGAGCAGATTGAAGTAAAGCATATGTATTTTAAAAAAATACATTTTTTTTTAAATATGTATTGTGTTTACTTTGTAATGAAGGTTTTATCACTTTTTTTCAATAATTTTGATGTTGATGTCAATAATTTAGAATATTTAGCTATTCCAGAGGCACTTAATATAGTTTCAGTTTCACTAACATTTTCATTGAAAATCACTTCAAAGCTTCATCTCATACTGAAATAGCTACATGCCCATCAATGAATATTTCAGTTCTAGTCCAAAACTACTATAGCTATCAGCTTACTGCCTAATAAATTTTAATATATATAATAAGTTATATTTCATTAGATATTTAAAATTACATTCCATGTATTAATTACAAATACCATTATAGGTACACATTCACTCACTCAGATTAACACCAATTTTTTTCCCACTGACCTACACTATTGGTATGAGTTGCATTCAAGGTTTGAGGTAGACTCTTCATGAAAACACCTGCTTTCATTTACTTCTGTGTGTGTGATCTTCCTTATCCATTAGTTGGGCTCCTCTTTTGCTAAGTCTTCTGCCTGACCCCACCATAATTATGCAACAATATTCACTCCTTTCTTTGTGCACAAGGTAATATACCTGAACTATGTATAAATCCCATTTATAAATTCATTCTACTGAAGAGGCTGAACGCTGAAGAGGAAGAAGCAACTTACAATGTTTTTATCTCGTGAGAAACAGTGGGTCAAAATTCCAGAGATGGTTTCCTATGTGCTATGCTTCTGCAGTGTTTCTATTTACAAGAAATCTGCTGATTATGGTTCAGCAAAAGATTTTCCATGGTTTAGGAAAATCATGATGTGGTTCTCCAAGGGAGTTATAGTGTGCTCTATAGCTCTAATAAATAAACACACTACACATACACCATAAAACAGGGACTGGATCACCAACTAGGGCTGATTGATGACTAGCTTATCTGCATTTATTTTTCAGTGGTGTGCAACATGAGGCATGCTTTTGTAAACTTTTTACCATTGTATTCATTAAATTCCCTTTTAACCTTTTTGTTTTTTTAATTAAAAGAATATCAGTGAACAGCATCTTCATTCATCTTGTTTCATTTTTGGCTTTGTACTGTCTTACAGAAACCCTAATGAGTACATGAGCAAGTTCTGATGGGTATGCTTTGGTATTTCCTTTTCAAATACTGCCCCTTTATTTTCCTTCCCTGTTAGCAGATGAAACCTATTTGATTAGTATGGAAAATATTTAATACTTTTTTTTTTTTTCTGACAAAACTAGAGCTGGATTATATTAATGCATAGCTCATTAATAAAAGGGTTTAATTATAGTTCATCTTTTTGCCTTCATTCTGGGAGTCCTAGACTTTCCCCACTGAAGCCATTCAGGTCAAGTCAAGGAGAAACTTGCTGTACTAGCTGGGAATCTAAAGTGTGGGCTTCAATTCTGTGCATGAAGGCCAGGTCAAGCAAATTAGAAGGTCAATATTTCTGTCTGTTAAACTCCTCTACACCATAAGGAATGTAATCTTATAAGATGGATTGTTGTGTTAAACTGTGTTTGTCCTAAAGACAACACAGCACCTTAAACTTACATAGCTCAAGGGAAGTGCTCTTAATTCCAATTACCTTGGCAGGATAGCTATTAGCTCCTTAATTATTTGTGAGAAAGAACTCACCTGGATTTGATGTATAGTATAGTAACTTTCTCTGCCAGAAACAAAGTATTTAAGACTTCTGCTTACTTCTAGCAGACTAAGATGGTGAGTCTCTTAGTTTTAGAAAAACTCATTCTCTGGCACTGTCTTTTTCTCATTTTATTGAGAATAGAACCCAAGTACTTAGAACAACAAAGAGAAAGATGAAGCTGAATAGTAAAATAGTGTTATAGATCTAGACACTATAGATGTAATGGTCTATATATAGATCTAAAGAGAAATGAGAAAATGGAAATGGAAAGATGGTGGTACTTTAATAAATGCTCAAGCAAAAAATTGGTGATCCTGTATACTTCTCAAAATTTCTTCTACTTTCAGAGGACTAAAGATCCATTTTCCTTATTCTCATCTCTCTTCTGCAAATCATCAGGCATATTTTAAAAATTTCAGGAACATTGATCTAAACAGATTGCTCTTCATGAGTTAAATAATTTGGCTCATTGCCTTTCAGCATTAAATATTCTTTTCAGCCATCAAATATTCTTGCATTCTTCTCTGGAATTGTTCCTGTTTATTACCACTTTCTTGAACTATAAACACCAAAACAGAAGACACCAAGACAGAGTGTTTATTCTACTGACAAAACCCAAACTAATGCAGCATGGCCTGTCTTGATAATATTTTGTACATATACAGTTTGTTTATCCAAGGATCACTTTATTTCTTTTGGGTCAAATTTTATTTTAGGAGTTCATTCACATTTATCTCGTTATTCAATAAAAGTGGTGGTTATTATCCAAACCAAGGTCACAGTTCTCCATTTTCTACTTTTGTTCTGTATTATTCTCCCTTGTTAATTAAATCTTTGTCTTGTATTTTAGGTCATTTGTAGAATTATTGCAGAGCACAAGGTCAAAACTCCAAGAACAAACATGTAATATTTGCACTATTAATATTTTTGTTTGCAGTCTCTAGGTGGTGAGGTCACTGAGTTCTAGGATTTCAGAGGGGTTTTATTCGATTCTTGTACATTTTGCTGGTTTTATATCTTCTTATTTAAAAAGGTGCATTTCCAGTTCAAATATCTAGCAAAAATAGGTATAGTCTGCCAATGTTATCAATCATATCTCATTCAGTCTACATAATGCTTTATTACACCCACAGATAACAAATGAATACTTGCATGTTAGTCATGGTGTAATTAATGGCCCTGGTTCAAACTTTATACTGTACAAAATACTTACACAGGAAAAACCAAAGATGCAGAGGCGATACCACATGATTGGTATGCTTTTTGCATGAAGGAAAAAGCACAAAATGCTGAAACGTCCTAGAAAGGTCTGTCTACTGTAAGGTGCAAAAGAGAAGTTTTGTATAGTGTCCCTAAAGAAATCTTTTTGATACTAGTCTATAATCTGGAACCTATGGAAAAAAATAAGAAGGAAGTATTACTTTATATTTTTACATATAGAATTCCTAATGCAATTCTCATGAAGGTCAACCAAACAAAAATAAAAGGATCATGAAAAATAAACATAGAGTACTAATTTTAGCATATTTATTTTAATTTTTGCAAAGGTACTATCTAGTAACTTTGATTAACCATATTACAATGTAAACATATTTATGTAAACATAAAACTCACTCACTCTGCCTCTTAAATATGGTGCTACCATATCTTTGAGCTATGGTTGATATTTTTTGCTTCAAATCAGCCTGGATAAGAAAAAGAAAATTTGATTGTATTTTGTGTGTTATGGTCCTGTGACCATTAGGGAAAGGTGGATCTTAATGATCTGTGCACTTTCCTGTCAATCACCAGAATGATTCATTGACATTTATATCTTAAATCATATCTACACATTTGCTGTCAAGTATTATTTGGCTGTACAAATATTTATCTGCCATAATACTGACCATATTAGCATAATCTGACAAATAATCAATAATTATCTGAAGCTCTAGAGTCCTGACAGCTAGTCCTAAATAACATAATTGGATGGAGAATGATGTAAAAGATTTATATGATATTTGACCTACTTCCAAAGTTCTGTATATATTTAGTTTCCAAGACTGAAAATTTCAAGTTAACTCTTAGAATTCCAGAATTTCATCTGAACAAAGATTTCTTCAAGTGGAAGGGGTACTTAATGCTAATGGCAATATATAAAACCAATATTCTGCATAGGAATTTCAATAAATGGAATTGTTATTTTAAGAACACTTTGATGATTAGGATGTTAAAGAAGATATTACTTTTATTTAATTAGAACTATTTCGTAACATCATTTTTAACAAAAACTCTTTTAAGTATAGAAGGAAAGGAAGAAAGGGTGATCATAATAAAAGAAGAAGAGGAAGAAAAAAGAGAAGAAGAAGAAGGAGAAGAAGAAGACAAGAGAGAAAGAAAAGAAAAAGATATCAAATTAAAAAAATATAGTAATATTTAGCCAAATAACACAGTCACTTAAAATAATGGAGAACAAGACCTTTCTCTCTAATTTTTAGGGTGAATATTCATCCAAATAAACTTAATAAAATAACCAGGTTTCTCTGATTTTTTTATTTGTTTAGCAAAAGAGATTTCTTGTATTTATTAAAATATATCAATCTTTCATATTTAGGATAACAAATTCATCTTGAATCAGTATCTGAACAGTTCTGAAATATTGGACTCTGTTCCTACATTAACAGGAAGTAAGATCTTACTCCTTTATACTGTTGAGCTAAGGGATTTTTAAATGTTATTTGAGGAAAAGATTTGAAATTTACATCTCTGGATGTTCCTTTCTGGAAATACGTATAGTTTACTATTGTGGATTAAATATGATCCAGCAGTAATTTACTCTATTTTTTTTTTTTTGTAGCTACTAGAAGTGTTTAATTAAAAAAATCCCCCTAAGTCTCAACCTAGAAAATAGTTGAAATTAAGCCAGAATGAGTCTTATTTATTGTGCGTATGTATGATACTGCTGGGCCTAAAGGCTGTTCTGCAAATTATTTCCAAATATCTTGTAAAAGTAAATGTCAGAGATTACAAACTGAATAACAAACTTGTATACACGTTTGTCAGATTTAAGAGACACAGCAATACCTGAATTTATATAACCTTAAAGTCACTACTTCTGTACTTAACCTAAACTAGTTTTCATTAACTTGGATGCTTAAGTATTTCATTATTTTGATCAAGATAAACCAAAATAATATCAAGAGTGGTGTCAGGTTATATTTTATAAAATCCTTTCTTGAAGAATCCTGTTGTTTTTGTATTAGTAGCTTCTTGCCAAGAGGAAGCAAACAAAATTTGTCAGCTATTGATTAAAACTTTAAACTAGTTCATCATTTTAGATAAACTGCTATTGAAACAGAAATTATCAATATATTCAGGAGTATCCAGTAGTTCTTGTTCTTAAAGTAAAAGTTGCTAGTATTTTTATTCCTGTTAGCGTGATACTTTGTCCACTTGGGTCCCAAAAACCCCATGCAGTGCTACAGGCTGAGGGTAAAGTGGCTGGGAAGCTGCTCAGCAGAAAAGGGTCTGGGGATGTTGGTTATCAGCAGCTGAACATGAGTCAGAGTGTGCCCAAGTGGCCAAGAGGTCCAAGGGCTTCCTGGCCCATATCAGGAACGGTGTGGCCAGCAGGACCAGAGCAGTGACTGTCTCTCTGTTCTCCGCACTGGTGGGGCTGCACCTTGAGTCCTGTGTCCAGGTCTGGACTCCTCAGTGCAAGGAGGACATTGAGGGACAGGAGCATGTCCATGGAAGGCCAGTGGAACTTGTGAAGAGTCTGGAGAGTAAGTCCTATGAGAAGTGGCTGGGGATGTTTAGCCTGGGGAAAAAAGGGCTCAAGGGGGACTTTATCACTGTCTATATTTCCATGAAATGAGAGCGTAGCCAGATAGTGTTTGACCTTTTCTCCCAGGCAATCAGTGATGGGAGAAGAGGATATGGCCTCAGGATGCACCAAGAGAAGCTCAGGTTGGACACCAGGAAGAATTTCTTTGCAGAAAGGATCACTAAGAATGGGAACAGGGAGGTAGTGGAGACACCATTACTGAGATGTTCAAGAAATAACTGAATGTGGCACTTAGTGCTATGGTCTGTTTATCAAGGTGATGATCAAAAGTTGGATTCAATGATCCTGGAGGTCTTCTCCAACCTAAATGATTCTATGATTCCAAAACACAGTGTTTTAACAGATGTAGATATGAATCAAATCTTCAGATGCCAACGCCTTCCGGTTTGAAAATTGTTGTCACAAGTTGTCAACAGCTCTAAATTTTGCACCTAAGTTCTACACCTTTTGTAAGCTCAGAGCAAGATAAAAAAACCTAAGCAAAAGTCTGTGAAACTATAGCAGTCCCTCAGTAGGGCCTGGCTCAAAGCTCTAACTCCATCTCAAATTTAGCATGCACATTACTTACTGTAACTGACACACTTACTTCAAGCCCAGTAACTTCAGGCATAAATTTACTAAAACTCATAATTCTGGACAATATTGTAGTATATGTCATAGAGGACTCCAGTTAATACAGTGAGTCCACATGTCTTCTAAGCCAGGGCAGTATTTGTGCTCTCTGCCTATTTTAGTATGTGTTAAAATGTCTTTAAATTATAATAGATTTCTTTTTAATTCAGCTTTCAATATCATTAACTAAGTTAAATATATCCTTAAAATGTTTCTTACAAATATGTAAGTCTGTCTTTCCTAAGGTATTTAGTGAAATCTAAGTTAATTCTCTAAATAAAGCAGTTCTTTCATAATTCTTTCTCCATTTAGTATTTTCAAATAATTGCTATACCAAGTAAGTTCCTTGTTGTACCATTTGAATTAGACAACGTGATGGTAGTTACCTTGCTACTTCCTCATAAATGTTTAAGGAATTTAACACTGTGTTTTGAGGCATATACTAGAAGAAAATTTTCTAGGAAACTATGTCCATTTGTAAATTATTATGAGATATTTAAAAAAAATATACCATAAAGAGAGTCTGAAAATTATCTGACCTATAAGATGCCGCCACCCTATGTCTTAGAGTAATACAGATGATTAATTTTAAAAAAATTACTAATAGTATCAGAAAAATATGAATTATAAAAATAAAAATGCGATCTGTTAAATATGAGCAGATGGTGTGGCTAATCAGTAAAACAAAGCTCTGTGTTTGTTCTTCAATATAATACCCTCCAAAATGGTGGGAGGACAGATATAAAATGAATTTTTTTTATATTAATTTAATTCTTTAAATAGCCTATGAGAGTTTATAACTAGACTTTTTTGCCAAGACATACTCAAGTACATACCCAAGTTTACGCAGCAGAACACTAATTTTGACTTCCAAGGGGCCAATCTTTCCCCAGTCTACTGAAAAGGTCTAGAGGATCCATGTTATCACCTAAGAAGCAACCTAGTGTGAAGGAAAATTGATGTTACTTACAGTAGATATGTTATAGCTCTTTTACACATTTGTTTTAAATTTTGTCTGAGAACTTAAAATTTGACTCCCCACTGAAAAATCTGAAAGATGGTAAATAGTGTTGCATCATGGTACAATGTGTTAGAAACATCCTTCTAGTGAAAGCACAAGAAAATTGAGTTTATGTATGCTCACAGACATATAAATAAGTTTCTGCAGTGATTTGGTGCAATGAAAATCTGAATGAGCTGTTTACAGTCTCACAAGATAAGGATGACTGAAGTCTAGCAATAGTCTATGAATGATAATATAAAATATTGAGCAGGTATCAAATGTAATGTTCAAAACTTAATTCAGATTCTCCAAATAAATCAGGTTCCTTACTTTGATCATAGGCATAATTCATCAACATCTAGCAGTCATTTAATACCAACTTCACATTTACAGTCTTCTAAAAATTTACCCAAAGTAGCACAGAATGAGTGCCATTTTCCAGTTATAGGTAATATAGCTGATAAACAGTTTTACAGAATAACTATTCCTGCCTTTGGCTAACAAGGAAAGCTTGTTAGGGAGTTTTAGCTGTTAGTCTAACTAATCATGCTTTTAAATTACCAAGACAAAATTAAACCCCTCTGTTCTAACATTGATGCAAAGCAGGTTAATTTACCACACTGTGAGAATATACCATTCTTATCAGTCAGGACAAGTTAGTCATATAAGCTTAGCCCTGAGTATATGGGGTAATTTATCTTCCTGAAGCCTGTGAAAGCAGCTGAAAACTGAACTTCAGTTTAATTTTTCTGCATATGTCCTCTGCTAATTCATACACTGGGTGGCAAGTTTTACTGTCAGAGAAAGCTGTTATGATAATCTTGCATGACCTCCTGAGTAATTTTAAACAGCTGTTTAAAATTTGCTAATTTCCAGTCCAGAATTACTTTTTAAACCAGAACATACAGCTATTTGGCTATAGGATGGCCTTTTATGCTAAGAAAAACCTGTTCAGCAGCAAAAGATGATCTTAGAAGATTGCAATTGCCTCCATCTCTTGGCAAAACTAACTGTTAAAATCTTAAACTTTTATTTTTATTGCTCAGGGATCTCTTTCCAATCTTTTAACTTCCCTTACAAGATAACGACACTAGAGCAAAGCCTAATACTCTAGCAACACTCATTATGTCATACAGACAGTTAGTAATAATTTCTTATTTCTGCTTGATATTTATGGTTTGTATACCCCAGAATGCCATTCAAACTGGAAATAAGTAGAATAATACCTTACAAAATTTTGTGTTGCCATACAATAATATTATCTAGTTTGTTGGCAAAGGAGCTGGTTCTTATTGATTCAAAAAATTTGTAAATTCTGTGATGCACTGAGTTGATTTTTGTTGCTGATTTTTGTTATACATTAGCTCTGGTACTGATTTGCCTTTGGGTGCTACTGTATGATTATTTCATACATCAGAGAGCTATTGTTGTGTTAGATACTTTGTTTCACTCAAAGTACTTGGAATATGTGGGCAAATAAGGATATTGGGTTGCAAACTGTAAAGCTACATAAAACTTCAGGCTTCAGCATCTGAAGCCGCAAATCTAAAAATAATCTTAGACTTCCAGCCTCTCAGAAAAATAAACTTTGTTTTTAAATTGCAGGAGTTTGCACACTAAATTCTGGAGTTTAACAGACTGTCTCCAGTTTTAATTCTTTTTAAAACTTTGTGCAAAACTGATGCAGTTAGAAAGTAAGTATATAACAAGAATGACTATGTTTTTAGCTGACATCATGTAAATTTAATAAGATGATTCTCCAGTAACAAGCTGGATATTTACTCTTGGTTGTTTTCACTTATGGATAAGTTGGAGTCAATGAACATGACATAAATCACTGTGTCTAAAAAGCATATTTTGAACTTGCTTTCATTACATTTTATTTGGGGACGTGGATAGAACACTACTGTATTTAATTTGGTAACAATGCACAGCAAACAATAACATTGTATCTCAACAGATAAGCTGAAGTATATTTTTTGTGGATATGTAAGTATTAATAAGTTGTATTAATAATTTCATTGAGGACTTATTTGCATTATTTAAAATAATCTCACTACAGCTTACTGTCTTTATTTTTCAGTGGGGAATCATTCTACCAGAATTTAAATACCTAGGCGCAAGTACCTCAGTTTTGCTCCAGTATATTCTTCTTAGCCAATCTTCTTAGTCAACTTTTAAGTTATCTGATATTGTCAGCAGCAATTTGCACTTGACACTGTGCTCCAGAGAGATAGTAAGAGGAAGACTTGTGCATGTTTTTGGTCATGAATTTAAATCCATTTGTTTCTAATTAAGTTTACCAAGTCATATTTTGTGATTAGCTGAAAGAATTCTTCCACAACATGACTTCACCATGTTCTGGTCCATGCTTTTAAGGTATGAACGCACCTAGTTAAATCTGAAATATTCTGAATTGCTCTTAAGAAAAAAAAAACAATGGTTCATGTTTCAATTCATTAAGAGGAACAGTACCATAAACCCTTGTCATGGTTTAGAAACGGTATTTTCCAATTTAGTGCTCCCACTTAAACCATGCACCGCTCTCCCTCCCCCTCCAACTGAAGGCACAAAAGGCAAAGATCTCAAGCTGAGTTAAGAACAATTTACTGGAAACCACAATGAGATAAAATGAACAGTAACAGCAACAATACCAATGACAGAAGGTGTAAGTCAGAACCATGTGCATGCCCTGCCCTGCCCCACCCCCAAATAGCACACAATACCAGAAGGCTCCCTCCAAAACATTTGTTCAACCGGAATGAACCCCTTCTCCCCATCAGATAGTCCCTTTCCCTTATCACAGGCAAAGGTGTGAGGTGGTGTAAAATAACCTCTGCATCTTAGCCATGTAACACCACAGCTACTGCAAAAATTAACCCTGTCCCTGCTGGAATCTGGACAACTCAAATCTGTTTCTTAGGTCTACATGCCTCAGTCCTTTTCAGTGTCAAACGATTCTCACAATTCTCCTTCTCTTCTCCTTTTTTTGTTCTTAGGTTTCTCATTTTCATTTCCCAAATACATAGTCAAAACAAACCAAAAGCTGTGAAATGTTCCTGTCCCATTGTGCTTTACAAGTGCTTTTCTTGGCAGTGATACATATTTATATCTCACACCTTTATCTTGGGCTATTGCTAGTGATGCAATATTTATGATGAAACTGGTCACTATTCTCCTTCATGGAATTCTGAGCAGTCATTTGACTCTTTCTTAAATGTCTGTACTTAAAAAAAAAAAAATCTGAGGAAAAACAGCAGCAAAACAGTGCTGTTTAGAGAAGGATATCTTTACCTGTAGGAAGTCCACTTTACAATGTCACTTTATATATAAACATGGCAGAAATTTGCATATATTTGGGGAAAAATAAATCTCAAAGGATTTGCATAAGCATAAGAAGAATTTTGAACATATTTTCTGAGTCATCAATTAAAAAAAAAGATTAGCTAGGTTTTTTTTAGTTATGAGAAGTGGATAACATGAACAGGCGCTGAAAGAACCCAGGGCATTCCACCCCTTTTGTTCTTGGTCTAGGTTCTCAAGTTTTCTGGTAGAAATCTGACAGGAACTGTGTTTATTGAAAATTAAATTATGTTTCTTTCGTGCAAACTCTCAGAGTGTTTCATTTTTGCATTTTTTATTCATCTTCTGTGAACATGAGTGCATTTTTTTTATATTAGAACACACTAAAGATGTGGCTATGTTACCTATACAGACATGGCTTTTAGTAAGGGCCTTCATAATGGACTCTATGATCTCAAAGGTATTTTCCAACCTAGTTTATTCTGTGATTCTGTGATAATTGCAAACTTTTCAGTAGCTGCTGAAAATATCATATTTTATTGTGATATTCTATTTCATACCCTGTAGATGTCCTGTAACCTCACTTAAAATCATTAGTACTTTACATCTGACCTAGTGATAATATTTGTTTCAGTGTATAGATGTAAAAGCATAGTTATGCCTCTCTGAACACATAGGGTAAATTTCAAAATACAATTGTTAAGTGGAGAAAACATCAATTACCTAAACAATAAATGAAACATTTTTAGAAGCAGAAGAACTCTGAGGAGAGCTCTTGTTTAGCACAGTTAAATGTAATTATAATAGAAATTATAAGTGGTTGTAGAAAATATTTGCATTTAAAGCTAAACTAGTAGGATAATAAATATTGAATAAAATACTTTATGGTTGCGAGTATGGTTTGGATCATGTGGTAATTTGGTTACAACCTAAGATAATTACTTCAATGCAACCACATGCAAAGCTATCTATATAAGAATTTTTATGGGAAGGCTGCCTTGAAAAACACTATCTCAGAGTTTTAATATTCTTTGGAGATATCTTCCTCTTACTGAGTGAACCACTGTGGTAAAATACTAATTAAATACTTATAAAAAGAGAAAGAAGTAGTGGACAGAGAAATCAATTTTCCTTTTCCTTCTGAAGCACTTGAATGGACAGCCCATAGGAGTCTGTTCCTGCTTCTGGTGCCAGCTCATTGAACTGAATGGGAAACTGCTGAAAACCTCTAACTAGAAACACAGATACAGTCCAGTATGCAGAGTGGTAAAAGCTGTACTATGTGAAACTTGGGGAGTGCGACCTATTTTCCCTATTAATAGGTCTTAGACAACTCTTCTGTTCATTTTATATCTGTGTATAAACCCCTGAAAAGACACGAAAAGTTGGAGTTTGAATCAAAGAAATTATGCATGAAATAGATTTCCTAAAGAAAGATAATTCATAATCAGAAGAGATTAAATAGGAAGAGAATAAACTTATATTAGCTGCACTTTTTTATTCATGGACATGTTAGAGGTCTTGCATTAAGCCAAGTTAGTTTTGTCCAGAGTGCCATGAGAGTTACTAACCTAAGACCAAAATCAGTGTGTTGGATCGTGCAGCATTTCTGGAGTAAAACAAAATAATTAATCTGGTAACTGTATAAACTCTATCAGTAATCCTAGACCTCTGCAGCCCGTGGAGGATGATGGCAGAATTGATGTACACAGTCTAGCTTCTGGGAGACCCTACACCACTGCAAATGGTTATATCTCATATTGCAACAGTTCTTACTAAATAGTTTGACCCTAACTTTATTATGTGTCCCCTTGAAGCAGAGAAACACTGCAATGAGATCTCTCCAGAGCCTACTCTTCTCCAGTCTGAACAACTCCAACTCAGTCAGACTTTCCTCATAGGAGAGGTGCTCCAGCCCTCTGATCATTTTTATGGCTTTTCTGTAGATCCACTCCAATTGGTCCTTCTCCTTCTTGTACTGAGGACTCCAGAGCTGGACACAGTACTCCAAGTGGGGTCTCACCAGAGCAGAGCAGAGCGGAGTGGTGGAACCACCCTGCCAACCTGCTGGTCATATTTCTTTTGATGCAGCCCAAGTTGTGAATAGCTTTCTCGGTTGCCCACTGACATTAGCAAGTCATATTTTGCTTCTCCTCAACCAATATTTCAAGTCCTTCTTCTCAGGGCTATTCTCAATCCATTCTCTTCCCAGTCTGTATTTATATTGGGATTACATGGACTCACATGCAGGACCACGCACCTGGCCTTGTTGAATTTCATGATGTTTGACCAGACGGTCCTCATAAGCCTGTCAAAGCTTCTTTGAATGGTGTCCCTTCCCTCTAACATGTCATTGAGCTTGATGTCTTCTGCGAACTTGCTGAGAGTCCACTCAATCCCACTATGTCATTGATGAAAATGTTAACATAATGTAGGACCTAAAAGAAACGCTTTCCTTTCTGGAGTAGCAGAAAGAATACTCCAACCACTGTGATTCTAATTTAGATTTTGGAGTTCTGCCCATTACTGGGTTGATTTTTACAGATTAAAAGCACCACTAAATTTACATGACCAAGGTTTGTGGTTATACAGGATAAAGTGAAATATTATTGTCATGTGTATACATGTTCTATATGTCTACACAGACAGGTGATGTCTAAGCCTGAGGTGAGACTGATTCTCCTGCTAGTGTAGGTGTCTCTGAAAAACTTTACATATATTTGATCTTCCTAGGCAAGAATTGTGGGGTGACACTATAGGACATAATGAATTCCCTCCATTATTGACAATTATATGGGAAGAACAGACTGATCTCTACTATTAAAATGTAGGTATTCTTAATTCAAAGATCTCTTCCATTAAAAGAATACCTTTAGCATTCTAATGAAACTGTCTTCCATTCCAGGAACCCCTATGAAGCCAGGAGAAGTCAACATGAAAATATTATCATCTCTTTATACCAAATGATATTTTAAGTGCAACTGTAAGTATTATAAGCCCATGTGATGCCATTTTTTTAATGTTTTCTTATTGCAGTGTGCAAACAAAACTCATGACTTATCTGGTACAATGAAAACACACTTAAACTGCTTTTTTAAGTTGTAAGCCATCAAACCTGTGTCTGTGTGGCATGTGGATATAGTACTAGTAGGAGTTTTGCAAAGATAGGAAAGGAATAAGTATATTTTAATTAGAAGGAATGTAAGAATAACAGATCAAATATATTGTGTCATATCTGTTATACAGAAAGTATTGAGGCCTTAAAAAAGTTTCAGTTAATTAAGTTAATCAAGTCATTACTTGACAAGATGTAAGAGGTATTAGCATGGACAGAAAAGAAAAATGAGAGAATGACCCGCTATTTCTGTCTGTACAAGGAGTTTTCAGATAAACGCATACAATTCAGCAATGGCTTAATTGTTCCAGTGGTACAGCACTCAATTCTATGGCTAAAAAAAAACGGAAAAAAGGGAAAAAGAAGGGGTTTAATGAGCTGTTCCAGCATTACAAGTAATTGCTTTCACAACTAATACAAGTTCTACTGCATACAGAAGACTTAGGACTGTATTATATCAACTAAATTTGCATAGTTAGAAACTGCTGAAGCTTTTCTGGCATCATTGATAGGGTTTGGGATTTTTTTTATTTCTGGGAAAAATCTTCTTTTGGTTCTTTTTCTAAGTAAAAGTTGACTAAATAATGTTATTGGTTAAAAAGAAATGCATAGTCCATGGTTTTCACTTTAGTCTTACATTTATATATTTTTCATGGACTTTCTATTCCTGTTAAATACTGTAACTAATTTCTCAGCTCTTTAACTCGTGATTTGGAATTAATAGAGTAGTATCACTAAAATCTTTATCATATGTGACAGAAGTATATGATTGTTGCAAATTAAAACTTCTGACATATTCTGAAATGGAATTCTAAAAGAATTTTTTTTTCCTTGCTTGCTTGAAAGATGAAAACATCTTACATGGACATTTAGTCTTAGAATGAAGAATCAGCCTCTGACCTATCATTATTGGGGTGAACTGGCACTATGTAGAAGTACACTACGGGAATTCAACACAGTTTTAAAAGCTGAAGGTATGTTTGTAAAGATAGGTTGAATTTAAATAGTGTAGTACAGCTTGGAATACTTGCTTCCATAAAGACTAGGACAGGGAAAATTTACTTAATAGATTTCTTTATAAAATGATTGGAAGTTATCCTAAGCATCTGTGATCAGTGATCCTATTGTAAAACTTTGAAATGGTCAACATACAGGTCCATGACTGAAATAAATGTAGGATTATAGGATTTTAGTCTAAAGACCTTCACAGTGAGAGCATGTGGTAGTCTTCATAAGATAAATGACTGGTGCAAAGAGGAGGACATCCTGTTTATCGTGTCTAGAGTAGAGTACTGTGTTCAGCTCTGCAGACTTCAACATAGCAAGGACATGAACCTCTCGGAGCAAGTGCAGAGGAGGGATAATGAAGATATTAGAGGGATGGACCACCTCTCCTATGAGGAAAGGCTGACCAAATTGGGTCATTCAGCCTGGAGGAGAGAAGGCTCCAGAGTGACCTAATTGCAGCCTTTTGGTACCTGAAGGGAGCATACAAAAGGGACAGAGAGGGACTTTTTACAAGAATATGTAGTGACAGGACAAGGGGGAATGGATTCAGACTGGAAGAAGGTATGTTTAGATGAGCTATTGGGAATAAATTTGTTACTATGGGGGAGGCAAGGCACTGGAGGAGCTTGCATAGAGATGTGGTGGATGACCCATCCCAGGAAGAGTTCAAGGCTAGTTTGGATGTGACTTTGAGCAACCAAAGTAGTGGGTGGTATCTCTGCCCATGATGAGGAGGTTAGAGCTAGATGATCTTTACAGACCCTTCCAATCCAAATCATTCTATGATTATACAGAGAAGTGCTGAAAATTAAGTTCAGCAAGAAAGTTTCCAGTGAGAGAAAAAAATTACAACAGTAAGGATTATGAAGTGCTGGCATAGACTGCTTGGACAGAGATTGTGGCATCCCTCAGTGGATGGGTTTTTAAAAAACATAATAAACAAGTACAAGTCAGGAATTATATCTCCTTGGGTTAGAGGAATAAATTATCAGCCTTCTCAAGGTCCTTTCCAGATCAGTTTTTATAAGAAATCAGAATGAATACTTGGTTAAAATTACCTGAACTTTCTCAAGAGGAGAATTTGCAAAATTGGGGAAAATATGTAAGAAACAGATGGAAAATATGGTTTTGCCTAGAGATGGAATTAGAGTTCCTTGTTTTATAGATTTAATTTGAGGGATAAACTTTCTGTGATTCAATGAGTTTGTAAGTGTGAATTTCTGTACTTTTTATTTTTCTTGTTGTAATTCTATATGTTGAAATATATTTTTAAATCACAGTACATTAAGTTTTTTTCATCTTGTGTCTGCTAGGCATTCATTGCCATTTCTAACTGAAATGACCTGAGTTGCAGTTTCAATTGTATTAACTCTCAGATGCCAGGGAAATTTTAAAACCTGGTCTTAACTTGCAGTCTGTCCTTGAAGCGCAATAGTAGGATATAGCTGAATATACTATTTCAGCAACACAAATTAAATGATACAGGTTTAGTGATACCAAGTGCAAAGACTGAACCTTCATGCATTTGTCATGATTTTTGTCTCTGACTTAATGTGAGAGTGCCTGCATGATCCACCCTTGAAAAACGTTATGGATGACAACACCTGATATGCAAGGGGTGTAAATAGTGTACGTACATCCAATGCACTGTCTGGAGGGTGTTTGCCCAAAACCTGCTGTCTTAGAGTGAAAAAAGCACCCTGATCACCTCAAATGATCATGTTTAACATGGAATTGGCCACCAGCTTTTGTATCTGCTGTCTGTGTTTTCCATGTCCAAGCTCTTATAGTGCTTATGAAAGCACAGGAAATACCAGGGAGGAAAAAGGGATGAGAAAAAAAATCAAAAACCAAATGACAAAGCCAACCAACCAACCAACCAACCAACCAACCAACCAACCAAAAACAAACTTCAAAAAACAAACAAACAAAAAACTCACAGAACACAGCTGTGAACAGCAAGAGAAAGAAGAGGAGAAGGTGCTCCAGGTACCTGAGCAGGTATCTACAATGTAGCACATTGAGGACCTGATGCCATAGAAGGAAACTGAAGCCCATGATCAACTAGAAAGAAAAAGAGAGGAGGAAGAGAAAAAGTTGTGGGCTAACCATGACTCCCTCATTCCCCCATCTTCTTGCACTGCTTGGGGAGTGGGGTAGAATGAGGAGCCTGCAATGGAGGAGTAGCCTCGAGAAAGGGGAAATGGAAGATGGTGTTGTTTTAATTTTGTCTTTGCTTCTCAACATCCAACTTGATTTCAATTTTTTCACAAACCAAGTCTGTTGTGCCGATGACTGCAATTTCATAAATCATCTCCCTGTTTTATCTCAATCGGGGAGCTTTTCCACCTTATTTTATCCCCTCATTCTGCTGATGAAGAGAGGAGAGAAAGACTGGCTGGGAACTTGGCAGATGGTCAAGATCAAAGCAGGAAATTCCAGGAAGACACTAAAAATCAGTGAACCTTAAAGCAAACTTGAAATTTTTTAAAAGGTGGGAAAGAAGTGAGAACCCTTGAAGTGGGGTTAGGAGCAATGACCCTGATTGGACACTGCCAGGTGTCACCCTGTGGCACTTGAATTACTGCCTGGGCCAGGCCCAGCAGCTCCTGGTTGGACTCAGGAACAGCCTTCACCCAGCCAGTGACCAGAGTGCAGGAGCATCGCGGTGCACAACTTCCTGGGATGCAAGTGCATGACTGCCTGTTGCTCCTGCCCATGGCTTTTCCTTCAGCTGGGCATGGGCAGTGGCAAGCATACATGCTCAGCCGGACCACCCACATCTCCAGAGGAGAGTTTGAAGTTGGGAAACCTGCACCCACACTCTGGGGTGGGGATATGTTCAAGCCACACTGGTAGGGATTGCATATAAACGTGCACGTATGTGACTGTCATCTTGTGGGATTAGTTATATAAGGGTGTTTAGCAAAATGCTTTATTAGCATTTTGTAGCTGAGTGAATTGCTGATTATCTGCTGTATTACTGATATGGATTCTTAATATATAGTTCATTGACTGCTAGTTAATTAAATGCCATTAATAAATGGATGAATCAATCCTGATTGGATTTAAACTCCATAAAGTGAGTTTAAATTGAACTGTTCATCAGTTTTTCCCAGCAACAACTAACTACCAGTCTTTTGGTAAAGCTAATGCTCATATCTGTACGGTATTATGGGTGCCAAACTCTATTCACAGAAATTACTCTTTGTTGATAAGTACTTTTTCCCCAAAATTTATTTCAACACTTACAGTTTTTTAGTGAAAGTGTCTATTAGGGTGGATTTATTATTACCTAAAAGTAAGTATTTTCCCACAGATTTTGATGTCATTCCAGGTGACTAAACGTCTGTTACAGACAGGAAAACCCAATCAACATAGTCAATAGTGAAAAAATGTCTAAAAAATAATAAAATGAATCTGACTAACCACCAGATACATGACTATGTGGGCATACTAATAATGTTTGGAGTGACTTTTGGTCTCTCAACTGTCTCACACATGCCTACTTGCTATTCTATATTCTCACATAGGCTCTGTGTCACTTCTACTAGAACTGTATTAATGCCTTAACTATCCTACTGAGTTCTGTTCGGGAATAGATGCTTTTCAGGAGCCAAGTGAATCTACAGAGGTTGATTTTAGAATTAAGTAATTTTGGAGGTGCTTTTGTTAACTAAACATCCATTATTCCTTAGACCTGGATATTAAGCACAGGTATAAGTATTTATATGTAGACTTCTAAAATAAGTTATTTTTATTCATAACTAAATCTCATCCTGTATGTCAGATATCAAATAGCTATCTTAGCCAAAGGCACTTTTGTAAGACAAAAATTAGACACATAGAAGGGAAAATTTTTTTCTTCAGTCTACTTGTAAAGATAAACTTTGTAATCAAAGATCTTTAGGTAGACCATTTCAAGTCCCACAATTTCAAATATGTAGGAGCTATCTAAGCTAACCTGACATCCAAACAAAAAATTATCCTAATTGGAGGACTGTATTATCATGTCTATTATTATTCAATTTCAACTTCTATGAATTTGTCATTTCTGGTTGCCAAGTGTTGAATATCAACTAAGTTGAAGAAACTAAATTTTATTCTTGTTTAGGCCTGCATTGGAGCACTGTGTTGGCCATTAGTCCAAATCTCTTCAAACTAAGATTTACTTAGGTTTCCACCTCCCAGATACATTATGTAATCCAGGGGCTGTTTTGAAAAACGGGGCAGCTGCTCCCAGCAGGAATAGAGTTCAGATAGTCAATGTTAGACATTCCCTTTTTCCTATCTATTTGGTTCCCATCTTCAATTTGCATATTCTCACTTTTCATTCTGAGTTTTGGTAATCTCATTCCAGCTTTTCTCTACAGGTTTCTAATTCTGTATTTTGAAATGCCCTTTCAGAACTACATATTTATTTCTTACATACTGTAGTCTTGTATGTCATAGCTCCTACAACCATTTTACAGTCTGGCTCTTCATCCCTTCTGGCCAAATTCATCCTTATGCAGATTGCTGCAGTTTCAGCAAATTAGGCTACTTGACTCCAAGTCTTCTTTCTGTACAAGTGGAATGGAGAAATCAATTTCTAATTCCTAAGATTGCTCAGAAGATTAATTAGTTATTGTTGTTGTAATCTTTTTAAGATTAAAATACTGCATGAAGGAAACTATTATCATATAAATTTTGTTACTGAAAACATAAGCTATGATTTGTTGGATGAATGTGGATGTTTGCTTTTTTTACCTGCTTCGGTTTGTTCTTTGTGGGTTTTTATATCTTTTTTTTTCACAGCATAATTGAATTTCCCATCATCTGGCACATACAGGCTTCTAGGTAACAATAAACAAATGTCCTGTTTTGTTCGCTTTCTTCTTTCTATTTTTTTTTTTTTTTTACCCTAAGCCATATTGAATTCATCATTGGAATTTGCCTTATTACAATAACTTTTATTGTAGGCAGAGGTAAAATGTTGTCTCTTGTTCACTATAGGTCAAACTAGTTGGAGACACCTTTCCTGAGAGATTCATTTGCATGCAGAAGCTGTGTCCTTGTTGCTTTTTGAAATGAATTTTCAAAGAAGCATGGTTCTCACTAGATAAATGACATTTTATGAAATCACAAAATATGCCTAAAACAGCATAATGGCTTTAAAGCATTTTAATTAGCTTTTGGCAAATCAACAGATGCAGAGTATCAATGAGCATGCATAATTTATCTACTAGCAGTGCTGTCTGTACTTTTTAGGAGGTCGTAACACTGCCTTCTATTTGTGCTTTAATACCCTAGTGTATTAAAACTGTATCGGGATTTTAATCCTAACACAAGTTTGCAAGAATTTTAAACACAAAACTCTCAAAGAGTCAAATTCTAAATAAAATAATGTATCTAGATTTATACTAATTATATGTCTTTCATTATTACCAAGAAGCTTCAAAGGATCTATATTGTTAATAACAGATTTGTTTATTCTTTAATGTTTAAAAATTATATAAACAATGTAAATATTATGACCGCAGCTAAACATCTTTTATCTGAGAGCAGGAAACACATCAGGAATTTTGCAAATTCTAGAGCACCTCCTGGAAGTACTAGGATGCCTAACATGGTGGTACTCAAACCATTATCATTTGATACCATTTATATATTTCCTATTTTTATGTTTCATGTCAGTGATTGCTCTGGAGTAATCTATAACTACTTTCCTTGTATTTTTTTTTTTTCTTTTGTCTTCACATAAGAGGTTAAAGATACAGAGATATGCTGGCATCTGTTTCCTAAATATCTGGTATCCTTCAAAGTATTGAAAGGTGTCAGAGTGCTGTGAGACAATGAGAGAAGTGACACAGATCCTATTCAGATAAATTTCTCCCTGAAGTGGCAACGCGGAGCTAGACAGGACACTAAAATGGCACTGTAAGTTTTTTTTTTAGGCAGGTGAATCACATCAACTTTGGAGTCAGTTCAAGAGTTAATTATCCACATTTATATTTCCAACTGTCTGAAACTTCTGTGTGACGTCTAAACCTCATTACAATATTCGCACATCTCAGTACAGTCCAGGTAACTTGGGAATCAACTTCATTTATTCAAAAATACTCCTCTAATGCCTGAATTACTCCTTGAGACTTTGGCATTTGAAGTTACTTGAAACATTCTAGGGTGTCCTAACATACCATCAGCTGCCATTTGGGAAGACCTATGACCTATGACCAGTGTCTCAGCTGGCACTTGGTCGCTATGTTTGAGCAGCCAGTCCTGAGCTGGTGGCTTATTAGTGGAATATCCTGACTGTATTGATGAGACACATTCATTTACAAGTTGGCACACATTTTCAGAGACACCATATTATGTGTCCTAACCTGGAGGTGGAGTTGTCCTCTAAAAGGCTTTGACTGTGTTAACACAGCCCTCTAGTTTGTAGCCTATAACTCAAAAGGATGTTATATCTACAGAGGAACAGCCATATTAGAAAAAGAATCAAATTCCTCTTTAGAAAGACCCATTTGTATCATTCTTCATCAAATGGCCATCACATACTGACATGAACCACTGCTACTTTTGGGACTTAAGCTATTTCAACCTATTTAGAATTTAGTTACTCCATATTATAAGGACAGAGGGAATCACTGAGGTGCTTCTGTAACTTATTCTGTCAAATAACTTCTGCCTTTTGGAATACTTTGAGATTTGAGTTGCTGTCATCACTGATTAATTCCTTCTTACCATGAATCTGAAACTCAGTTTACAAATTACTTTTCTGTCAGTTTTTCTGTTTCTGATATGCAATTTTACACTCTCTCTAACTTCCATTTTGCCATAGATTAAGGATTGATGAAAGTTTTCTATCACATTCTGAGTTCTAGGAAGAACTCATAATTCTTTATGTCTGACAACATAGAGGGAAATATTCTGTTGCATCTGCATGGGCTCTGCTCTGTTCCTCAGCTGGAAAGCTACTAATTTTCCAGAGGAAGCTGCTTCTATTTAAGTCTGTAGTTTCTCTTGGTCAGTATTTGGTAGTTAAAATGAAGAGCTGAGCTCAGAATTCAATATTGCAGTAAAGAACTCTGATTTCTTTCTTTTAGCTGATTTTGAAAGCTTGAAATTGGTACTAGCATTTCTCTTGCAGAAAGCCAGCAAGATTAATAAAGCTGCTGCAGATGTGAGTTTTGTTAGTACACTTATTGAGTGGTTGACAGAACAATACAATGATGCAAAGGAAACACCAGAGGATATCGGTGGTAATAAAAAGTTACAGAAAAATTTTTTGTGCTTAAAGATTATAGTTCAAAAATAATAGTATGTTCTCTTAATATATTTCCCCCACTCTCCCAGTTCTGGGGATTTACCAAGTAAAAGCTTGTAGGAGCAGGGTACCAAAAGAGGAAAACCATAGTCATTGCTAAGAAATCCTCTTCATCAGAACCATGGGATCTGTAGCAAAATCTTCATTCATTCACATAGTTGACAAGGTGAGCTGAAGGTCTAATATATTCTGGCTTTGTCCTGGGATTGAAAAGAAAACCTCTTCACAAGGGAAGAAGATGAACATATACTATAAAAAAATACATATGTATGTATATCAGAGCTAAGAGGCAAGAAATGTGTTGAATATGTATAAAATAACCCTCTGATATGCCATCAGGTTTCATCTGCTTGAAACAATTATGAAACAGAAACAAAGTTCTTTTTTTGATACAATATAATATCAAAAATACTAGAAACAATAGAAAAAGGAATATGTTTAGATTACACATTTGTCTGCACAGCTGCATTTTAAAACAAAATGGGTTTGCAGCTGTTCATGCAAAGGAAAACTCACACAAAGGGTATGCATGTGAGTCCTCACGCAGGCATGCTATGGCAAATCAACTTACATCTATGATATGTATGTGTTTATGTAGGTTATAGATAAGGCCTTTTATTTCGGCTCATTTACGTTATGCTTGAGTTTTCACATGTAAAAAATTGTGTGGGAGGCTGGGGAACTCAACATCAAATTTGTGTGGGAGGTTGGGGAACTATACATCCCATGGTGATTAGATAACAGTGGCAAACATAAACTGCTCATGCCAATATTAATTACATTATATTTAGGAAAAATAATTTAATAACAACAACAATTTACTGAGTCAAATTGCAGGTAAGTTTTTAATTTCCCATGCTACAGAAAATAAATGGTTTTGCTGTCAATCGTCATATATATAATAAACAAGTCTTATCTTCCTCTACAATTCTAATCCTGTGACACCAGAGTGATGGTTTCTCTGTGAAACTGAATCCCATTGGGAATTCTTTCTTTTCTTGTTGTTGTTATTTTCTTTATTTGTTTTCTTTTGATTTGTTTTTGACTTGTGGATATGTTTTTTTGTACATAATTAGGTTTGTGAAGATTTGTTTATCTCAAGCCTGGTATAGCTACTAAAGTTGTAGTTTATATCTTAGATTGTTTTTAAACTTTAATTTTCATACAAGGAGTATGATTAATTTGTGCTCTTTCATTAATATTGAAATTGATATGGAAATAACTCTCTGTTCATTTGTACTTAAAAAACAAAAAAGCAAACTAAATAATTTTCCAATTTAAAATGAATAGGAAAGCAGAAAGGTTTTAATGATCCTAGTTATTGTGAATTCAATCTAGGCTATGATTCAAGAAAATAATTTGAAATAGTACTAGTTCCATAAAGTAAAAGGTTGTTGTGAGGGTTTTGAAGCATAAAAGTAACAAAAATCAAAAAATGCTTCTATAAAGGATATAGCAATTCATCTAATATCTTTAATAAAGTGGAAAATTTTCTGTGCTTGTAGATTTACATTTTTATGCAAATCCATTCATAAGCACATGTAACTATATTTAATCTCACTTATTTGCCATTAGGGATATTCCACATAAATTTGTTCATAAAGGATCAAAACCCAGTGCCTTTTATTCAAGTGAATTAATTTTCTTTTGTCAAAGAATTTGAAAGTGTTGACAAAAATTACAGTCTTGTATAAAAAAAGTGATACCATTTAGCAGGTTTTTTTTCATATTATGGCCTAATTCAGCTGTTGCTGCTATAAATAAAAATCCTTTAATTGAATCAGAATTGGCTGTAATATTCAGGAAACGAATCCTTTGTATTTATTTAAGTTTTTATTTATTGTTATTCCAATGCTGTCTATATTTTAAAATGTTCCCAAATCTAAAACAATAGGGAAAGGATTGTATGTAGAAAAGGAGCATTATTAAGTAATAGAAATTTTTTGTCTAAAGATGTTATACATATGGTTTACATGGCCTTTAGAAAGACATACCTCAGTGTAGAGACATTTAGTTTAAGAATTCTTGCCTTTTGGAAAAACAGAACAATAGTTTTCAGAGATATAAATTTTGGACTCCTGTACTTAGGCATAGATTGATTTTAATATCTTTATTAAACACACCATATTTAACACGTCACTAAAGCATCTGAACTGGTGGTATAGTAACTATATGTTGTAAATATAGCTGTTGTGATCTAACTAGAAATTTTTTAGAGTGATCTATTTTTTTTTTATTTTTATGCATGGAATCAGGCAATCTATGCTTCTGTATTAGGTTTGCATGGCCAAGTTTTCGTAGTGGGGCAGCTACAGGGATTGTTTCTGGGACAAGCTCTTGGAAGCTTCCTCCTTGTCCAGCAGAGCCAACCTCTGGTAGCACCAAAGGTGAATGCACTGCTGATCAAGGCTGGGCCAATTAGAAATTGTGGTAACACCTCTGCAGTAACTGTGTGACATTTAAGAAGAAGAAAAAGAATAGCCCTTATGCAGCTGTAGTTGCAGCCAGAAAAAAGCAGGGTGAGAACGTGAGAGAAACAGCTCTGCAGAAACCAAGATCAGGGGAAAAGGGAGGGCAGGAGGTGCTCCAGGCACCCGAACTGAGATTCCCCTGCAAACTATGGTGAGGCAGCTGTGCCCCTACAGCCCGTGGAGGACCACGAGGATGCAGAGATGCACCTGCAGCCCAGGAAGGAGACCCATGCCAGAGCAGGTGGATGTCTGAGAGGAGGTTGTGACCCCGTGGGAGGCCTGTGGAGAGAGGAGCCCATGCTGGAGCAGCCTGTTCTTGAAGTACTGCACCTTGTGGAAGTGACCCACTTCCCAGCAGTTTGGGAAGGCCTGCTGCCCGTGGGATGGACTCACATTGCAGCAGTTCATGGAGAACCATCTCCTGTGGGAAGGACCCCACTGTGGAATAGGGCAAGCTGCTCTCCTTGAGCAGTGGGACAACCAAGGCATGATGAACTGACCATAACCACCATTCCCTGTCTCATTGGGCCACTGGGGAAAGGAGAGCTGGGAAAGAGGGAGGGGTGGAGGAGAAGGTGTTTAGAAGGTTTTATTTTACTTCTCATTATCCTACTCTGATTTTTCTAGAAATAAATCCAATTAATATCTCTAATTTGAGTCTGTTTTCCCCCATGACAGTATTTGGTGAATGATCTCTCTATTCTTAACTCACGAACCCATTGTTAGATACTCTCTCCCCTGTCCAGCTGCAAAGGGGAGTGAGTGACAGGCTTTAGTGGGTGCCTGGCATTCAGCCAGGGTCAAAACACTACAGCTTCTAACTTGGATGCCTCAGAAACTTAGTGTGAATAAATATTTTTAAGTGTTTCCAGTCTCCTTCTTCCTGATGTGAATAATTACTATTCTTTGAAATAATTTAATACAAAGGGTGCATAAATAGGTGTTGTCTAAACCAACCTGAAAACCAAATAGTGTTTTCTGTTAAGTCAGAAAGAATATGTTTTAGATCTTGTCTTGAATAATCTTGATGTCATATTACCTAGAAAAAAACTTTGGTAAGAATAATTCAGCAGAGAATACAGTTAACATTTGTAAGCGCTGAAAAAACTCATTTCTTGAAATGAAAATGTTTCAACTGTAAAAACTTCTATTGCTATTCAATATTCAAATGGACAACCAGAATGTGGAATGTGCTCATAAGAAACACAGAACAGCATCTCATAAAGAAAAGCCCTTTAAAGAATTACTTAGTATATGAAAAGACAAGAAGCTTATGCTTTTAATGTTAAAAACTGTGACAATAATATCCAATTATATTTATTGCTTTAAAAATAATTTCAAAGGTGAATCAAGTAGGTAGAATGTAAGTTTTACACTGGTCATGCCAGAAGTGACATACTTAACACAAGAGAGTCCATACACTCAAATTCATTGGTGATGTATGGAGAAACAGAATAGTACATTTGGACTCTGTTGATGTTCATCAGCCTCCTCGTGGATGCTGAAACAAGTTTTTAAGAGTTTCGTAAGGACACATTTGTTAAACAAAACAATTTAGTATTGTCTCAAGCATATTTTACCACTGAACTCGAACTACAGAGTGGCTTGTATTAATGATACCCAGCTTTTGAAAAAGTAACAGCTTTTTCGAACTGTATGGATATACCCCTTTTCAAATGCTTGCATATTATCTAGGTCTTTGAAAAATCAATGAGAGGAGAATGATACTTTTAAAGGACAATTCACCTGATCTACCACACTCCTTTATTTTAGAAGGAGGTTTAACATCCTATAAAAGTAGTTTTAGAAGTAGATATTTCTCTTGAGTGCTACTAAGAAAACCTGTGCTGAATGGCTTAGAATTAAATATCTGGGCTTTTAGATGACCCTATTAGGCATTTGGAATTATTCCATTAGCCTATTCACACTGAAGTGCTATACACAGTTATCCTGTGGCCTTGAGTATTCCAGAAAAGAAGTTTTCCAACACAAATAAGATAAATTCCTCAGTATTTTGAAGGTATCCATTTGCTGTAAATTTCAGTAGAGTTTATACAACATTTCAGTATATATTTTGAGATTTCATTTTTGACCAAACTCCCCAATTTGAAGCAGAAAATGCTCAAATTCTGAAAACTACATGCATTAGCCTGGGAAGCATGTTAACAATAATGAACATATCAACTATTATTTGTGATCTTTATCTGTATTATCTGATATTTTATTTTAGAAGTGTTAGAATCATAGTTTTCCTCATAAACTTTATTTCCTGAAAATGAAGCTATCTGTGATATATGCCAGAGACCTTTTCTAACTGGTGAAATACTAAGAACTGTGCAATGTTTTAGCTGAGTTATGACAACCTATACCAGTCCTGAAGGCCATTTGTACTGGTTTTAGTGTCTAAATTTCTGACAAAAGAGGCAACGCATCTGTGCTGGCTTACAAAACTACTGGTCTGCTCAAGGATAGCAAGCACAGAAAATTATGAACAAATGGCAGTCCTTCATGTTATAGAAAATTTTCTCCGCACTAAAAAAAAAAAAAAAAAAAACAAAAAACCCAAAAGTACAAGAAGATCCATTTCCTTGGCAAGAATACTAAGTTCTAAGAGTATTCCTGAAAACAGGAGTGTGTCTATTTGTTAAAGAGATGTAAGTTGGCAGGTATAATTTTTCCAATGCTGTTAACACATAAATGAAGAGATGTTTCAAGCCTAAACTTCAAGCTGTGAAGCAAGTACTCTGTAACTGCAGACAGATGTTTTGGTTTACTGACTACTTTCTGAGTGTTGCTTCCAAAATCATAGTAGAAAAAAAAAAAAAAAAAAGAAAAAAAGGAACTAAAAGTATTCTGAAGAAGGCTGTCAGTGCTCTTGGACAAAGTTATTGAAAATGAGTTCCTCACAGATTCAATGCATTCTTATCATTGCTAAACAGATGTTGGTTAGATTAAACTAGATTTAATATGGTCCTTGAACATTTTTCTTACATCTGATACAGTACTGCTAAAAGTACCAAGTTTGCCTGCACAAAACTACAGACTGAGCAAAGTACTAAGTAAGAACTATTGGAGGATTCACTAACAAACCACACAATTCTGGACAAAATTCTTTTGTAGATAAAATCCGTATATATTACTTATTTTGTCTCACTGAAAATCTGTTTTTATATAGCTGAAAAATGCTTATGAATTGAAGCAGGGAGAGAAATGAACTTTCTTTTAAGCTCAGTCTCACTGATTGCACCCACAAGAGATATTGCATATAGGTGAATTCAGAAATATTAGCAGAAAGGTAATTTCTTTAGAATAAGGAGAAAATACGGACAAAATTTTGCTTGGAAAGGATGTCTGAGAAGGAGGTTTTATGATTCCAGTTTCGCATTTCAGTTGTCCATACACTCTTTGGGCAGTTTTAAACATATCTAGCAAAGGTTTACCATTCTTCTGTGGAATTTAACATTCTCCCATAGAATTGCAGAACAATTTGAGCATGAGTACTAATATTCGTAAGTTTAGAGTGTCAGACAATTTGTTTTTTGAATGTTGAAATGAATATAAAATCACAAAGATTCTCACTATTTCACTATTTGAATACTTGATTGAACTGTTAGTATTTTTTAGGAATTTTATAAATAAATCAAAATGAAAATATAACTCCTTAAAATGTGTTTTTAAAAATGTTTTAGGTTGTTTTTGAAAGCAGATATTCTCTTTTTCATTAGAAAATTAGAATTCATTGCATTATGCTCTTTTTCAATCAAAAGAATAATTCCTTATTGAAGAAAGTACTTCTGTCATCAGACTGGAGAGTTGGAAGCTTCTTAGTTGAATGTTAACTCATCTTTTTATTAATTGTAGACACATTTATCAGTTTACAGCTCTTCATAATTAAATGTAGAGATAAGAACGTTTTTTATCTGACTATGTTTTTTATTATGCTGAATTATTTCAGTATTCACAAATTAGAAGTTAAGCAAAAAGCAAACAGAAGCCTGGACTAGATTTTTCCATGACATTCTGAAACTTCACCTTAATTGAAGATAAAACTTTTATTTCACTTCATTTGGGTCTGATGCTCTAAAATGGCTCCTAGAAATAAAGCCCATAAAGAAAGAGAGTGTGATAAAAAATGTGATTAAAAAAAGTCCTTAATGTAAGGTCAGTGAGATAATTTTTGCTCCTGTTTTTTGATATCTGATAGCTTTGAGGACTTTGTTTCTTTTGGGAAATTCCTAAATCCACTTTGTCTTCTGCAGCTTCAGCTTTCTGCAGACAGTTAAGCTATGTTTTCCACAATACTACCATAATACTTTGCTCTCTTAAAAATTCTTCTAGAGTAACACAGAAACTTTGTTCTGCTTTAAGTCATTTAAGTAATAGTTTTAATCTTCTTGAAATGCAAATGAGGTCTCTCATACACCACTTGAACTCATTAACAGACCTATCATTGACTTTAACAAAGGTATGAATACAATGTATATACATAAAAATGTATACACAGATAAGAGGCTTGCTAGATTTAGGCCACTGATTATAGTATAACAGGGAGCGAGGACTTTACTGACATTTTCATTAATTTTGCAGTGCTGGGGATAGTGTTAATGTCAACATTGACTTATTGTTGATAAAGTAGATACATTTTCACAGAGGGATCATACATACATGCTGCATTTTCAATAAGAAAACCTCTAAATTCTAAATCAAAACACTGATATCTATAAGTCTAACATGTATGGCATGTTTATACAAGAAATATTGGAACTAGGACATAACTTAATACACCTCTTCAATATCTTTATGTTACATGTGTCACTGGTTGTCTCAGGCTAGTCCAATGACCAGTGTAAACTAAATAAAAAGCACATATGAAACTGCATCTACTTTTTGGTTTTCTCTTTTTCTTCATCACTGCTATTTCTGTGTAAAATTTCACAGGAATTAGGAACAAAAATCTATGATGCTGAATGGGATAATTTTAGGCATAAAAAAATCTCACAGGCCATGAAAGTAAAAATAAAAGACATTTCTTTTAAAAATTAGATTGGGATTGAATATTTCTTCCTATAGATACAAAGTTTATACACACAAGAGTGGCCAGGCAACCAAGCCCCTGCTTATAGTCACAAAACCTCCCTTGATGCCTTCCCCAAAAAGAAAATTACATTTGCTGCTTTAATAGAGTTGTACTAAACAAATAATAAATTGTTCAAGGATTTAAACTGTTCATGAGTAATCCACAAGATTCAATTCCACCTGCCAAATATTTGGATCATATGTTTGCTATGTATAGTCACTGAATGTACCCAGAATGAATTTTGTTGCATAACACCTAATGCCTGATATTATTGTAACACTCTGTAATGAATTAGTCTAAATGGAATATATTGATGTGCTAGTATAATGGTTTTCAGATCAGACACCATTTATCAACTACTTAGCTAATATCCACTCTTCAATTCAAAGAGTAGACGGAAGTGAAGGGTAAACACGAAAGTCTGCCACGTTTATAGCTTTTAATTGTATGGTTGGCCAGCCATCTGTATTTGATTTGGCTAGTTCAGTTTGCCTTTTTTTTTTTTTTTTCTCTGCTAATGAATACAAATTCACTGTGCAATTTTGGATGCAGTAAATTACACTATGATGGCTGATGCTGTCAGTGAAATGCTAGGCATTGAGTCTGATAATTAAAGAATGACATTTAACAGAATAGCGTATCTGGAACTGAATGCGTTTTGCTGAAAAATGAACATGAAGGCCAAACAAAGGTTCTTGTTATCTTTAAAAAGAATGTTGGCAGAAAGAATGGTCAGAGGAGATATGCTGGTATCTCTGCATTACTTGATGAGATAGCATTGAATGGCAGGTTTAATAAATAATAATAATTTTTTACATAAAATTCACAGTTAGCTTGAATATAGGTTCACTTTTGGCACTACAGCTTCAAGAAATGCAAACATCATTATATTTCCTTTGCATGTTTTACCATACAGCATATAATTTAGGAGCTCAAACTATGTCCTAATTTGTACTGATGTGATTATTAGAAGAAGCAACGTTTGATGTATGCATAAGGATCTGTTGATAGAAGCACAGAAGCAAATCTTCAATTCCAAACTTACTGCAGTGTCTGATTTTCCTGCTGCTCCCAATTCACATTTACTAGATTTACAGCTGTGGTCAAAACTTTAAGCTACATGCTGTTTAGAGCACTAAATGTTATCATTGACTAATGTTATTCAAGTTTTTAAATATGGAGCAAACTAACTTCTACTTCTATCATTTTTTTGTTTATGTTGTGTTTAGTTCAACTCAACTACTCGATGGTCAAAGACAATTCAGAGAATGCAAAAATAAAATATAATTTTTCTCAAAATATTTATCTTTTTCATATGTAACAAATCTAATATCCATGTTATGAAATATTAAAGGCTTTTAAACTTGCTCAGAATATATACTAGCCAAAATCACTGAAATGGACTGTGAAAAGAAGCAGTTCTATTGAATGTTTTTTGTTTTCTTGCATTAGAAAGCTCCATTAGCTTGCATTTTCATTAAAATATATGACAGCTTAATGGAAGCAGAGGTTAAATCATGGTGTTATTATATTACACCTCCATCAGCTTATTAAGAATCATATTTCCACAGTGATATTGAATCTGTCTTCATGAACTATGGAGTCCAGTTCTGAAGATATTTAGCCTCTGGTTAGAACAATATAGATGTCAAAATCTATTAAAAAGTATATTAAAAACTTTTAATTTTTTTTTATATCTATATATAAATAAATCTCAAAAGAGAAGGAACATTTTATAAGCATAATGCTGTGTTGCCTGAAAGTTTCTGATAGCTATTTGTTGGGAAAAGAATCTTTACATTTTACAGCATCATATTTAAATATTGGTTTAATTTAATAACTTACTGAAATACAATGATATATTATTTATTTATTTTTAGGCATTCACAGGGCAAAACCTAACAGACAGCTTGGACTTTTTCACAGGTGAAACACAATACAAATAACCTTTATTACAACATATTGCAAAAGCAGAGCATCACTCATGTCTTTGGAAAATGAAGCTCTCATGCATGATTTTACACAAAGGTCAGTTTGTAAAATTTACACTTTGAATTCAAATTTATTTATTATTTTAATCATAGAGTCATTAAAGTTGAAAGAGACCTCTAAGATTGAGACCAGCCATTAACCTGACATTGACTGGTCCACAAAACTAATTACATGACCCTATGTCAAGATCTTTTTTGTCACATTAAATGAGGGAACTTCTCTGGTAGAGGCTTTACTTCTAGGGTCTGTTTTAAAGCAACAGACACAAATTAATCCTACATGTGCAATACTTACGTAGAGCTTAAATGTCTTAGGTTAAATGGTATCATGGTAATAAAGCATACATTAGGGATTGATGATTTCCATTTACCTATCATACAAAATTAGATATTAGAGTGAAACTGATAGGAAATAGTCCTCTTTTATGTTCTGATTCTAATGAAGTTTGCTGTAAATGGAAGAAAATATTTTATTATCAATTAAGGCCAGTATAAGAATTTGTTGACAGCCTCTTCAGAAAAATATTATATTAAATTCACTGCGGTTATATATTCACCCTGTGAATAAGAAATCTTCTGGAGTGATAAACACCTGAATCTTTGGGTAAGGCTTGTATCATGCCCCTCATCTGGGACAACGATGCAGACTGGATACACAGAATCATAGAACCTCATAAACACAGAATCGTAGAATGGTTTGGGTTGGATAGAACCCTAAAGTTCACCTAGGTCCAACCCTCCTGCCATGGGCAGAGAGATTTCTAGATGCAACTCTTTTTAGATGTTTTCTTAATAACTATACATTTTTCTTCTTAAATTCTATAAACAGGATTTCTTAGAATATAAACAGCAGAAAAAAAAAAAAAAGAAAAAAACCTCCAGTTTCACAATATGTTATAAAAAGATTCATTTATTTTGAAACACAGATGACTAAAGAGATTATGTCATAGCCACGCAATGCTTTCATATATGGGAAACAAAAATACAATGCCTTCCTGTGCCTTAGGAATTTCAAACAGCCTACCAGACAAGAGACTGTCTGAATTGGGAAGTGGTGAAGAGTATACTACATTTCCCCAGATAGATAAAGTGATAGCATTTTCTGTAGGAAAAAAAAAAAATTGTGATGGGCAGAAAAAGAATAGGAAGAACCTGTGTCTCAGAGTAATTGTATAGTGCTCATCTGGGAAACAGGCTAATCATCTGTATTTCAAATTGCTCTAGGAACAGTACACATTATTAAATATTTTTTTCTAAGCAAATCTATTTCAAGTTGGATACAATGCCTATGATTACTTTTGAGTGTTGGGGGCTGTTTTTAAATGTATTATAAATAATAGAGCATTCCTTTTCTGATGGAAATTAGCACTCTTCATTCCTCTCAGGTATTATTTCCCCCTTGATATGAAAATTTATAAAGCATAGCAATCAGTAAAAAAAAGGGCTCAAGAAGACCTCATGTTATTTTAGTTTAATGCATCAACATTAAAGCTGGTTTGTTGGACCTAGATAAAAATCTCAATAACTTTTTGAATTGACATTTGGACACCTTGGTATGTGTCCCTTTGACTGAAATGTTCTGACAATACAGCTTTTTTGTCTACCACGTGGTAATTAGATAAATGATTATTTTGCTTCCTTCTGGGCTTGTGGTCAGCAGCAATGTTTTTATGCTCAAAAGTCTATCAAGTTTTCATAGCAATATGATTAAACTATTGTTTTGAGATGTTTACTTATCCATTTAGATAAGCGATAAATTACATTTGCTTGTAAATTAAAGACATTATCAAGGCCTTATTTTTATTCAGACTTTATTTTTCAGACTTTATTTTTGTCTGAGAAGAGAAAAATTCTGTTTAGAGAAGTGCAATAGAGACAGAAAAGTAGGAGATTCAAATACATATAGGTAGACAAAAGCATATTACATCATTATGATAATAATATAATGAAAAAACATTTCTTTCCTACACCAATGCATAAAATATAAATGCATTGCAAATACTCAGAGAATTTAAAGGCAATAATCCTGCATTGTGTAGGTTCTATATTTCACATTTTGAAGACAGGTAGCATTTCCTGCTCATAAATAACTTTTTAGCAAAACGAATTTTGAACATGAGCCAAGTATTATCTCATCTGGAATTATCATTAATAAGAGAACAGCTGAGTTCTATATAAGAACCAGAGGTGCTTTGACAGTGTGAGACCCTATGAAAAGAACTAACAATTGCTTCTGGTTGGTTTGGGAACTGAGGAAGACCCTGCTGAGATTGAATTGCTGCATTTGAGGGCTGTAAGAAAACTTACTGCAAGATGGTTATCTAGCCTGTGTAAATGGAAATACAGGATTTCAGTTCAGATAGACATGCCTCCTTTCTGATAAGGAACAACGCTGAAAGAAGAAAAAGTGTTACTGAAGGATGCATCTTGTGAGTAATTGCAACCAATAAAAACCTGATCCCTCAAGTACCTCTATATCAAAATGAAGATGAGTTCACTGTGCACCTATTTTTTGCAACCCTGTTGCATTTTAAAAAATCAGTCTGTTCCTGTTGTTGAGTTTAAAAGCTTTATGGAATAAAAAGAAAAAAAAAAAAAAAGAAGAATGTATACTCATTTACTTTTAACATGGAAAAGAAAAGAATGCTTTTGTGTCATTCTATTTTAAGATTCAAGAGAGTCTATTCTGAGATTTAGGTTGAAAGAATCATGCTGCGGGGGAAGACTATAGGATCCAATCAAAAGAAGATCAGGAGGGAATTGAAATATCATGGGAGCACAACTGAACACAAATTCATAAAAGAAATATTTTCATGTTGAAATGGAGTAACAGTTTAAAAAAAAATTCCATTAATAACTCCAAAGTTAAAACTAGTTGGCAAATATTTTGGAACATCGGATAGGCATCACAAGAAATTTGCTAAAATATCTTTTCAATTATACCAAGACAAAATATTAGACATTCTTTGACATTAAGTTTCCATTGTGTTCTACTTTTGAACAGAAAACAAAATTTTGAGGAAAATAAGAGTTCAGGATCTGGTGAACTTTAATTCAGATTTTGAAACAAAAGGTACATTTGGTTAAATTTATAATTCAATGCTGATTTTTAAATATTGACCAGTCTATTTTGTGCAACAGCTGTATATTAATGTCCATGGACATTTCAATCCAACATATCTATTTATCTGTCCATCTGTTTCCCTCTCCATCTATGCCCTCATTACTAAGCCCATCCTACTCAATTATTTCACTGAACTATCATTTTGTACTTCAAACTTCTCATTCCACTCTGAGATGTAACAATTAGTTTAGTGCACACTTTATGATCCCCTCTTTCCATTCATATACCATACAGTTACACCTATTAGATTTAACAGAATGTTAAAATAAAGAGTATTACTAAAAAAAATAATTACCTCTGGGCTCAAATTGTGCAGGCATGCTTCAGAAGCCCTGTAGGGATAATAATTTTTTTTTTTTTTTTTTTAAGATTTAGGTTTTTCTACAAGTGCTCATATATTATCAAAAGAAATATTGAGATGAGAAAAAAATTGGGTTACACTGTACAAAATACCTGTAACTTCAAACATTCCTAATCCTTGATATAACAGCTATATTTTCTAGTTAATAAATACATTTGGTTTTCTTATACATGCGTAAATTTGCACTCCAGTGTAGCTAGGTCCATCCAGGGCAAGCTCCCACTGAGCCACTGTTGTGGTTCGACACTAGCCCAATGCCAGGCACCCACAAAAGTAGCTCACTCACCCTCCCCATAGCTGGGAAGAGAAGGAAATAAACAAATAATGATGGCCTCATGAGTTAAGGACTAGAAGAAAAACACTTAAAAGGCAAAACAGGTTTAACTTAAAGTTACAAAGTGAATTTATTGCTAACAGATTCAGAGGAGTGTGGGGGTGCCTTCCCTTGAAATCCCGGGGGGAGGGACCCTGCAGGGTATGAGTCTGTCCCTGTCCCTGCTCCCATGTCACGTGTGCTCCATACCTGTTCCTGACTGGGTGGGTTTGGTGTGCCCAGGGCCCGGGAAGAGAGAGCAGGGTCCCATGACTGGGGGCTGCCTGGGAACTCCAGCCTTGCGGCTGGAGGAATAAAATAATCCCTGAACATCTTCAAAAATATCGCTTCACCTTTCCTTCCAAGTCCATCGCTATCCTATACTTGTTGTAAGGATTCCCCTCATTACAACAAATGGTGGAGAATGCGGACATTCGATCCCTGAAAAAGATTTCTAAAGGTCCAGAGTACAACGATGTGAATTGAGAGTAATTGTACTTTCTTATTGTCTTGTTGTTGGCTGTACTTTCTGACCAGATGGAGAAATCAGAGGAGTTGTGGCTATCTGAGCCACAGAGAAAAATGTACTTGGAAGTGAAATAAATTCTAGCGAAACAAAATGCAAAACTGGACCCAGGACCTGTAGAACACTTCTTTAACTGGCTTTTCAAGAATTTCTTTTATGTCACTCGAGACTTAATTTTTGATGTTGGTTTTTCTGTCGCTAGAGGGGACAATTTTTTGGAAAGAAATTGATGAGTTGATAATGATTCAGTCAAGAAGTGGAATGGTAGTAGAATTGATCCTAGCATCTTTTGCAATTGAAGATGCTCTCATAAAGCACATACTCGGTCCCAGTAACACAGAGGTGCCTGTGGCTGAGGTGCCTGCGTTGGAGGTGCCCAGCCCCCCTGAAAGCACAAGCCGTAGAGCAGACCCCGTATCGGAATGCAGTCCCAAGCACCAGCGGGTGAGAGAGCGACGACGAAGACGCTGGATGTGAGAGTGCATTCCTAGGGGTCTCTGATGTATTCCTACAGTGAATAAAGATGAAGAAATAGTAGAAATAGCTGCTGAAAAACGCAAAAAGCAAGCTGCGAACAGTGAGAGTGGCAGTGGCACGACGCGGCGATGGCAGCCCCGTGCACATGGTGCGCGATGGTCCAAGCCCGAGCCCTGCACCGAGAAAGGCAGCAGCGATTGTGGCAGTTGCTATGGCAACCACGGTGAGCCACGCCGAGCCAGAGCAGCGTGTGGGCAGCGAGAAGGAAACCGCGCTAGCGCCCAGCACCGACACGTCTGTAGTCGACAGCAGCAACAGTGGTGGCAGCCCCGGCGGTACAAAGCAGTGCACACGTGCTGGAACAGAACACCTCACAGGATGCGGTCGTGCAGCCACACGAAAGCCCGGAAAGCATGGAGCAGTCACACGGAGCTCCAGAGGAGAAGCGAGCACAACGCCGAGCGGCGGTGCAGAGGTGGCCGAAGGTGGAGCAGCCGGTGGTGGCAGAGTGCAGCAGCACGGCCAGACTGGACCCGCACAGCCCCACACGCGATCCCGAGGAGTCAAGACCCAGCAACAGGAACAGGCTGGCAGCCCTAGCCCCAGCGGTCCCAGCTACAGCAGCTCCGGCGAGAGAGCAAGAAAAACCAGATGTGAAAGCAAGAACAGAAAAACTCGGATAAATGAAAAAGTTATCACAGCCAGGGATTTTGGAACTGTAAAATGGTATAATGTAAAAAAAAATCACGATTTCTTGTTGAAAAACGATACTGGAGAGAGTATTTTTGTCCATAAATCTGCCATTGTAAAAAATAACCCCAAAAGTGATGTTCCAAGCTTAGAAGAAGGAGAAAGAGTAGAATTTAAAATTGTGTAAGGAAGGAAGGGCCCACAGGGTGCACGTGTTACAGGCCCTGGGGGTGTCCCTGTCAAAGGCAGTAGATATGCTGGACAATATCCCCATAATTCCTATCCTTTCCCCTATCCCCCTTTCCCCTTTTATCCCATGTCCCTTTATCCCCCATATATGCCCAGCCCAAATTTCCCTTCCTGGCTTCCCTCACAAAACCAAGCTTTTCCATTCACTGTGAATCCCTTTGCAATGCTGATGGGGGGGGGATGAAAAGGAGGGAGGGAAGAAATTAACCATCATTTTCTAAGATTCCAACAGGTACAGAAAGGAAAATCCCTTCCTCAGTTTGCATCTGAAGCATGCTCAAGTCCTGTCTCCCTTCTAATGCTCCAAGGAGAATCTGTTTGGACATTTGGGGACTCAAGACGGTGGCTTCCTTTCCTTTGAAATTGTTTTGTTGTTTATCCAACTGTTTCCAATGTTCTTTATTTAATAAGAAAGGGTGAATTGTGGGGGTGCCTTCCCCTGAAATCCCAGGGGGAGGGACCCTGCAGGGTATGAGTCTGTCCCTGTCCCTGCTCCCACACCTGTGCCCCATACCTGTTCCTGATTGAGTGGGTTTGGTGTGCCTGGGGCCCGGGAAGAGAGAGCAGGGTCCCATGACTGGGAGTCTGCCTGGGAACTCCAGCCATGCAGCTGGAGGAATAAAATAATCCCTGAACATCTTCAAAAATATCACTTCACCTTTCCTTCCAAGTTCATCGCTATCCTAGACATGTTGTAAGGATTCCCCTCACTACAACAAAGGACGATAATGAAAAGTAAAATAAGCCCTTAAAAACATGTTTTCCCACCAGCCCCTCTCTCCTTCCTACTGACAGCACAGGGGACAGGGCATTGGGGTTTGGTCAGCTCATCATCGAGATTTCCTTCCTCTCTGCTCCAGGTGAGGAGTCTTCCCCTGTGAGGCCACGAGTCCCTCCCACAGGACACAGTTCTCCTGAACTTCCCCGGTGTGGGCTGCTCTCAGGGGCAAAAGCCACACCGCACCTGCTGCAGTGTGAGCCCCTCCCAGGGCACACAGCCCTCCCAAACCTGCTGTGCCGTGGCTCTCTCTTCCCTTGGGGTGCAGTCCTGCAAGGACCGGCTGCTCCAGCCTGGAAGCAGGGCTCTCTCTCTCCACTGGGCCTCCCACTGGATCACAGCCCCCTCCAGGCATCCACCTGCCCCGGCATGGGCACCTCCCCATGGGCTGTGGGGGGGATCTCTGCATCCCCTGTTGATCCCCAGGGGCTGTGGGGGGATCTCTGCATCCCCCGTGGATCCCCGGGGCTGTGGGGGGATCTCTGCATCCCCCGTGGATCCCCATGGGCTGTGGGGGGATCTCTGCATCCCCCGTGGATCCCCGGGGCTGCAGGGGCACAGCTGCTTCACCATGGGCTGCACCACGGCCTGCAGAGGAACCTCAGCCCTGGTGCCTGGAGCACCTCCTGCCCCTCCTCCTTCACTGACCTTGGTGCTGCCATGTTGTTTTCCCTCACATGTTCACACCTCCTCCTCTTCTCTGACAAGAAGTGAAAAAAACCCAGTGATTTTGTTTTGATTTTCTTCTTAAGTATGTTATCACAGAGACATTACCAGGCTCTCTCATTGGCCCAGTTCTGGCCAGCAGCATGTCCATCTTTCACAGCCAACAGAGATTGGCTCTGCTGGACATGATGGAAACTTCCAGAAGGTTTTCACAGGACCCACCTCTGTGGCCCCCTGCTACCAAAAACTGGGCCAAGCAAAACCAATACAGACACTGATAATTCAAGAATCATGTGCCGGTACTAAAAGAACCACATAATATATATGCTTACAAAGAAGTCTTACCCAAAGGCTGAATCCTTCACTGCAAAATTTCGGAATGAATTCTACAAAATATTTCACAATGCTATGAGAATTCTGATGAAGTATGAAGGTGTTTAACTTATCATAAATCATAGTTCAGTTCTGTCGTATAACTTTCCCTAAAGCTTTGAATGCAGTATTGCATGTACTATGAAGAGATTAAACTAGCATTATCTTCCTATTGGCAAAATTAAAACAGTTCTTCTAATTTGTGGCATACAAACCTATTCAGTATTTCTGACAGTTGTAAGAGAAATAAAGGTCAATTCGTACCCTGTGGTACCCATATTAATTAAATTTTGCCACTTGAAAAGTACATTTAATCAAACTTCTCAAAGTTATGGCTTTATAACTGGCTATTTATTTCTGGCCTTTGATTTGTAATTTGCATTACTTTTTTTTACCTACTTCATCATGTGCATAATTATCTATATAACTCAAAAATTGTGAACAGTTTTTGAAGAAGTTCTGGTCTTAAATAGAGTTCAGATCTTGTGGGTTTTTCTTCTATGCTATTTACAATACTTTTGTAAAACATCAAGGTTTATCTCCACTTTTCCTTGAAATTCTTCCTGGAGAATTACTTACTGTGCAACAAACACATGCACACAAAAAAAAAACCCTCAATATTGTCTTCTGACCTCAGAGTGCTTCACTATCTGAAAAAAAATATGCATGGGTAGTGAATTTAAATCTGACCTTTGAACACTGAAGCCACTTCTAGGTTGAGATTTTTATCTGCTAATTATAGTTTATACATCTCAGTAAAACACAGATGGTAGACAGAGAAATACAGCACTGAACAGAAGCAAGGAGAGTTTACTTGGAATATAATGACTGCTAAGAACAAATAATGAAGAGTGTTGCACACAGATGCAATTAGAGTCAGAATATTATTTAGAAAGGACAAAACTTATAAAAGCATGTAGGAAATACAAGCTAAAAGTTAGATAAGTCCTCGCAGCCAGCTGATCTTATCTTAAGGTTAAACTAACAAACCCTTCCAGAATGGTTTAGGATGTTCTGAAGTTTGATACAATAGAATAAAAATAAATAATATATTGTTTTTTAAAAATTAAGGTAAAAGATATTATCAAATTGGGATATTTTTTTGTTTTTTTTTTTCATAAAAGAATATTTTTAATAGTTATTTGGATGGAGGAAAAAAACATCCATTTGGGTGGATAAATAAAACAGTATGTGGGAATCACAGACTGCACATTATAGCCTACTTGGGAATCTTCAAGTCAGAATGAGAATCTTGGAACTGTTTAGCTCTTTCCCAGCTAGATAAAAAATAATGAAATATTTTGGCCCTCTGAAGAATATGCTTTGTAAACCTTTACCTTTATTTATGTTGATACGTTGGGGATACATATCTCTTATTTATGATGTATCCAGATTGTTCCATGTAACTATATCCTTTTCTGGTATAATCTGTTAGTAATATTTCCCACATTTTTTAGGGATCTTTTTAAGCTTTACATGGCATCAGGATGACCTTCCTGAGGTAATTTCTCTTCATCCAAGAAACAAGAAATCAAATACACTAATAACTGAAGAAAAACCTCTGCCTTCAAAAAAATTCAAAGCTGTAGACTTGGGACCTCCATGTGGATGCAAACTAGGATACTCTTGGACAAGTTTTTATTGAGACTTTAGCCTTATGATAGTAAGGATGAGTAAACGAACTTAGCACACAAAATCCCAGGTATTCAAGACCTACTGGTAAAATTTGTCAAAATTTCTGAATCTGCCAGTATCTTAAAAGGCCAGTGCTTCTGATTGCAGGTCATTAGTGGGGAGATATGATGTTGGTTCCAGCAGCATGAACAAGCAACTGTAGCTACTACGGTAACAAGCCTGTACTTCACTGCATTCAACAGAACCAAAAAACATTCAGTGGAGGGCACCATCCTAGCAGTGTAACAAGACTGCATAAAGTCATTACAGTTATCCAGACCAGTGTCAAATGAATTTCAACCCCGCTTACACTACCTGGACAGCCATACTGGATGTCTGGACAAACAAAAAAAGCTGTCTTGTACCTGAAAATACTAGAAAAGAAAAAGTACAAGAGAGCTAGACTGTTATTCAGTGGGTAGAATGGCAGCACTGGAATCAGTCTTGCTGCACTTAGAAATGATAGACAATTCAAACTGTATTTTGGAGCCCTTGCTAACAGCAAAGGTGACAGTAACTTTATCAGGAGAGACGGCACCTACTGCTATCATTTGTTATTTTGCCAGGATGAAGAAAATGTTAAAGGAAGATGAGAAAACGGCCATGAGCTACTGTGTGTATGGCTACAAGGATCATGATTTGTTTGGTTTTTATTGTTTAGCTTTAGCACATATTCAAGGTTGTATTTGTCACTGAAAACAGTTTGAAAGCAATACTTGCAACTCGAAGAGTTTCCTTCAGCCATAATTTTCTAGGCAATCCTCTGAATTCTTATTTATATATACAACATGAGGTCTTTGCTGTTTAGAAAATGGGTGTGCTAGTAACAAGAATAAAAATCCTAGTTTTATAATAACTGTAGTCTTCAAACCTTGCTGTGCTTGAATATTATGACTGCTTTCTGCCTTTATCTATGTATGTACCTGTGATGATGAAATATAATTTTAAGCTATGGAATTCAGCCTCCTCTTACATTCAGATGAGATCACTGCAAAGTAGTCTCTTTCTTTCATCTCCAAAAATCTGTTCTATTTGCACATTCTTTCCAAGCCTAAAGAAAGACTAAATAAAGAACTGAGAGTTCTAATTTTATTATATTTTATGAATGGACCTTCTAATCTTATTTTTTATGTTTATTGGTTTGCTGTGATTGTAGCAAAATATAGTTGGGTCTTTGTGTGCATGTAGTGTCTTGTCCTGTACCCCCCCGATGCTGCCCCCTCCATCATTACATTCCCCCTGTTGTCATCATCCCCTCCCCACCCCCTTGCCTGCCTTCCCACCATCTCTGATCAGGGCTTTGAAGAGGTTTGTACTGTATTCCATAGATAGTACCATCTACTGTCGCAAATCACATGGATGTGACCTTTCACATCCCAAGAAAGGGACAATTTCTTCCTCTTGCTGCACCTCATCAGCACTGACTTTAGACCAGGTTACTCATGTTCTGTCCACCCAGCTCTCAGAAGCCTCTAATGACAGAGTTTACACAAATGCCTTGATGACTTGTTCCAATGCTTGCTGAATTCACAGTGACTTTATGCCCTTGTGTTTAGTCTGAACTTTCCCTGTCATCCTATTAGGGTTTTGGACACTTATCATGTATGTCGATAAATGGCCTGGCTCTAACATCTTGAGGATCTCTCCATAGGTATTGGAAGGTTACAATTAGGTCCTGACCACCCCAGGTGGCTGAATTCCAGTTTATGAATATTTTTCTTTTCTTTGGGTTGCAAAACTGGACATAGAATTCCAGACAGAGTCAAGCATGGTCAAACATGATTTATCTCAATGAATGAATTTATGCTGGCCATTTCCAATCACCTTTCATCTGTCAGTAAAAAAGTGAAGGGGAGAAAGACAAGATAGCACAAAATTACCTTTTTTTTTTAATAGAAAGAAGCATAAAAAGAATAATTTTCAAGTTCAGTTTCCATATCCAGTGGAAATAGGACCAGTTTTAAGAAATCAGGTTTGACAATTTCTCTTTACATAAAGAATAAAAGAAACTTTAGGAGAGAGGTACTAAGAAGCATTTCCATACCAATAAAGTCAGGAAACAAGTATTTACACTCCCTGGGTGATCAAATAGTTGTTCTTTTTGCAACTAGAAGAAGGCGAATATGACTCTGAGACAGAGTAGCAGCATCCTAAATTCCTCTGTTCATCTGAAAGAAAAGTCTGGCTCACTGATGCTAAAATTTTTCTGCCATATCTGGGTTGTCCTAGGCTCTAATTTCATATTTATATATACTTTGAAGGATAATGTTATAATGTGAACAGGTACACCAAGGCAATATATTCCACAAACCCTTCTTCACTTGTAAGTATTCCTCTTTTTCAGAAACCTATGTGCAATGATTATCTTACAGAAAAATGGATTCTTTTCTTACAGAGGAATTTCATGTGTCAGAAACTATGGTAATAATTATTTACTTAAATCTTTATCCAATTCCATAGCTCAGTCACACAGATATCATTATGGACCTACCTTTTTGCATGCTTGTCTTAGTAATTCTTTTCCCCTGAAAGTAGAATGAAATATTGAGAAATGTTTTGGCGACATGTGAATAAAACTGACCACAATGCTTTTAATGAAAGATCATTTTTTTTTTAACAATATTGCTGGAAATAGTCATTTATCTCTAATATAGTCTTAGAAATATTTTCCTCATATTTTGCTTGTAATTGAAACAATGAAAAAAAATCTCAGCCATTAATCCATAGACCCAATACAATTTTTCACAACTAATTGTTATAATTTTTTAAGTGATTAACATAGGGCATCAGAATATTGCTATGTCTTTTGGTATATTTAATCCATTATTTAGTTGCCTTAAAACCATAGGCACATAATAAAGTAAGAATTTTCAGATCACACTCTTTGTGTATATCCTGCTATTTTGGACCTGTTCTTGCTTCATTACAGAATGAACTATACATGATCAAAATGGTGAATCATTCTCAGGTCCTTTCTGGGACCAAACTAATTGTTTGAATTGATAGTTGGGAGGCCGGCAAAACCTGCTAGTAATTTAGTCATTGATGTGGTCAAAATCTCTGCAATAAGCATTATGCACAGCACCACACCAAACCACCTTCCTTCCTCAAGCCTCAGACCCCTGAGAGGAGACTTTTGGGATTTTGCTTCAAACACAGAACAGAGTACTGCCAAAGTTGCTTACTTTGTTCAGAGAGATTTATTTGCTTGCCTTTCATATTTTCCCTGAAAGAGGAAGGCATTTCTCTTTGAAACTTGATCTGGACTAAAATTTTAATGCTGTCATTTCCTTATTGGCTGAACATGATTTTGGTAGTTTCAGTTGCATTTTAAACTCCCAAATATTTAATCTCTCAAAAATGCAGCAGTGGTAACATTGTCCTTGTAGAGAGCTAGTCTAACAACAGCTTTAAAAAGTTTTGTTCAATTATCTCTCTTTTTAAAAGACATTATTTTGATGTACCTCTTTTATGGATAAGATGCAAAATTCTGTTTAAAAATGTTCCAAACACTGTATTTTCATATAAACACTTTCAGCCTAAGGGCTGTCTTTTACATGAACACCAGAGACACAACCCAAATGCTTTTCAAGATTTACTTTCTTTGAAATTTTATTTCTATTTTCTGTTATAAAAAAATGTTTCATGATTTCCAGGTACATTAGTAATCCTTCTGTTAGATTAAATATTCTACACTAGGCTTGATTACTTTAGTAATAGGAACCAATTTTTTTTCTTTATTTTGGTAAATAGACACTTACTAGCTACATGGCAAAGTTATGGGATATTTATAGTTAAAAGGAACATTTCAGAGAAATAATTTCCTTGGATTACTCTCTGAACACTTAAATAATTAACAAGAGAAAACTATTTCTGATTTTTAAAGCTTATTTAAAATTCTAGAATTTTTAAAGGGAGAAAAACCCCCACAGTTATTATGGTGCATTAACTGCATCCTTTCCTTTTTATGCAGGGAGAGATTGAAGAAAAGTAATACAGATCTTCTTTTCTGTCTTCCTGATCTGATGCTGGTAGAAGAAGAAGAAAAGAGAGAACTTTCAGACAATTTCCCTATAAATCATTTACTTGTCACTGCATAAGAATTTTTTTTTTTTTTCCTAGCTACCATGAATTTAGAAATAATATTTTTTTTTTTCCCAAAAGCATATATACAAGTTCTAGAATGTTACTGCTAAGGTCCCAACAGTGTTATTATGACCTCCAAGTAATACTGAGTTTTATTTTTTAAAAAAAGCAAAATCCTGTAATCTGTAGTAATTTACAAATGCTTATTTTATTCTACTTATGGATTGATAAACTTTATTTGCAAAGATGCTCTATCAGTGTTTAAAAAATTGGATTCTTCATCTCACGAAATTTTATGGAAAATGTTTCTGGAAGATATCCTTAGTATTATTATTTTAGTATCAGCTGATAAGTTTAAGTCTGTTTATCACTAAACTTTATCAAAATTCTGCATGTCCATGTCACTAGATCAGGCATCTGTTCCTGAAGATGCACAAGTCATTACCCAGTAACATATATTTCAATACATTTTGCTCAAGTATCTCTTGTTTAATATTTTTGCCCTGAATAGGTACCTTAAACAGGCCATCAAGCTATCACACAAAATCTCACATATCCCACTTCATCTGAGTTTTCTTATCTCAAAATAATATTTGCTAGTAATTATAATTATTTTATCAGGAAGTGTTTACATCTTCCTCATGCAATTCAGGATTAGAGACTACTGAAAATAATTTGTAGATAAAAATTTTTATCTACAAAAAAAACTTTTCTGGCCCTTCAGAAGCAACTATATTTTTCATTCAAGCTTTAAAGGCTGTTGCTTAGTGTGTTGATATCCCATAGAGGTAGCAAGGTGGAGAGAGGAGACAGAAGTGCAGCAGGCAGGAATTGTGCAGCAAGATTGATTTATTTAATTATTTCCTAACTATTTTATAGACTCTTTTCTTCATAACTTAATTGGTCGAAGTACCATCCAACCCTTGGGGTCATTGGCTAAAATCCTAAAACATCCGTTGTCAAAATATTTTTCTACTGTACCATAAACAAAGCTTTGCAAGGTCACAGGTGTTCAAGTTTACAGAATTCTACTAACATCTGTGAGAGAAAAAGTCTCCCACAGGGCTGAAAAGTAACAAGCATTTTTCTTGCTAACAGAATTTTTGTATCCATAACTTAGTAAATGTTCTCATCTGATTTATACATCTCAAAAGACATAGAATTTGAGAAATAGTTGTCATAATTGACATTTGTTTAATTTTTTCATCTAAAATTAAGTTATCTGCTTCAAACAGAAAGCTATCCATTGCTTGAATCCTCACTAAGCCCTTGATGTAATGTTTAATTGATAGCTAGAAGTTGTGTTGACTTTTTGTATGAAGTTAATTTCTTGTGAGTTTTGGACTAGGGCCTGGTGAGGAGTGTATACACTGTTAATAGGAATTGAAGGAAGTATTTTTAGTATAAATCTTAGTTTATATCGCTTTCAAATTAAAAAAAAAAAAAAAAAACAGGAAAAATACAACTTATTTTTTGTTCAGATGGTCTTATTAGATTACTTATGCTCACACACTTTAAAAAAAAAAAAGTTGTATATACGAAGTTCCTCCTTTATTTCTGTGTGCTGAGTGACCAGTTATGTAGTATGTGGTATTCAAGACAAATTCTGTATTTTTCACAAATTGTTGAGTGTTTCTGTTCATATTTTATTGTACATGTGCTACATCTTGTATAGGACAAGATGGGAAGCA